>JAZDUA010000615.1:5000-475000 GCA_038098605.1 Gryllus longicercus
GCGTGTTTACTGCCATTCTGAGACATAATAGATAATCGTAAACCTAAACATAAGCGATAATCCTTTTTCCCCCACAGAATTTAGAGCATTTTTGGAAACCATTCAGTAGTAATTAGAACTTTCGAATATAAGATTCATTCATAGAAATTTCGTGAATTATTGTTTAATTATTGTGAAGAACCCATGTGATTCAAATCACATGTTATTTTCTAACATGGTTTAAATTATGTCAATGGGGGAAAAATCTTTGATTTACTGACTGTTGAATTAACTAGATTTCTTGGAATGATAATTTACTTTGCCAGTTTCTATGCATCTTTTAAGAAGCAATTATTTATACTAATTTCAGATATATGCTGAATATTGCATGTGCCTTAGAATACTGTCACAGCAGGAAGATACTTCATCTTGATGTAAAGCCTAAGAATATTTTACTCTCCATTTCGGCTAACATCTGTAAATTGTGTGATTTTGGATGCTCAGTTCACATCGATGATTTGGATTTTCTTCAGACAAAAAACTTGGGAGTTGTGAGTACCTACTGTTACACTTTTCATTTCAATCTGCAATTGATGCTCTTGTTTAGTTCAATCTCTGTTAAAATACATCTTTACACCCAGAATACTATATGTTACACTGATCCTCAATTGTTGTGTGGTGAACGACCTTCACCCAAATCTGATGTGTATTCATTTGGTATCACCATGTGGCAAATGATATCCCATGAAGTGCCTTACGAAGGAACAGAATGTCATACAATTATATACAAGGTATTTCTATAAAATTCTTTTCCTATATATTTGTTAACTATTTTTTTGTGAAACTATTATGGTATTTGTGTTGATTGTCCCACAGTTAAAAAATGGAAAATATTTTCTTTTAATAAATTGTGATGTTGTTTGTAAGGTAATAAATTTTCAAATACTAAAACCATGAAAAAAAGCTTAGCTGAATAAATATTTTAAAAAAATTATTACTGTGGAAATACTAGTTCAGTGCACTTTCAGAATTCATTTGAGTCTTGTGTTCAGGTTGTTTCAGAAAACATGCGTCCAAAAGTAATGCAGGGAACAACTCAATATGATAAAAGATACATTGATCTGTATCAAATGTGTTGGAATGCTCAGCTAAAATTAAGACCTGAGATGACATTCATTGTTGAAGAAATTAAAAATCTACTAAGAGAGAAGGAGTTACAGAAAATTGATGATGAACAATTTAGTTAATGTTGGTCATTTCCAAGCATCATGACTTCTAGCAAACATTAAATTTGTCAAATGGAGCTTCAGAAACAAGATTGCTCCATTTTCCTTAAAAGTGCTAACTGAGAGGTCATCATGTCTACCTGGATAGAGAACTCAGAATCAATATAGGTGTTTTGTTATTTTTAATGTATTCTATACTTGAAGAACTTGCTAAACAATCAGTATTTTTCTTCTTCTTAATTTTGTAACAGGTTTCATTTTAATTGAACAACTTGATATTTATTGACCTTTTATGTATTAAATAGATGTGGTATTTACAAGTCTCATTCATAATTATTGATACAATTTACATAATAGTATTGGACTACGTTTCACTTTACTTAGATAATGAATCATGAGAAGTGTGTATAGAAACAAGTGTTTTTCAAAAAGGAAAATAAATGTCCTAAAATTAGATAAGTGACAAAGGCCAGTTATGTAATTTTATATTTTCACATTCAAATTTGTACCAAAATAAATAAATCCCTGTCAATACATGTAGTATATGAAAATAAGCAAGTTAATTATTTATAGTAGTAATTAAGAGTCCATATTTATTATTCTGATAATTCTACATAATATAAATATTTTGCATTATTTATTTGTTATAATTTCTCTGCTTTATTTTGATATAATTACAGTCACTCTCTTACATGTTTGTTAACTTTGTCATACATATCAGGAAATGCTTCAGTTGCATTCAATTTATTTCTCATTTGCTTGTATAAACTAAAGTCAAACATTTCTTCAAATTCTTCTCTCGTAGCATAAGTATCTGCATACAACATCTGGAAACTATTCATGGAATATTGAAATGGTTTGCATATCATAGCTTTTCTGGAATACTGTTGTGACTCAAGAACAAATTTAAGGTAAACTGGTTCCCCGAAAATATTTTTCACGAGAAATAAATGTTTATTCCTGGCATTACACTAATTGCTACTGGGAAGCAAATGCATCACTATTTCATGGATGGAGATCGACATTTAGTTTTATGGAATAATGTTGCCCAAATATTCAGTTTTATAAAATTAATTTTCATAAAATTAAAAAAGTAACAGATGTATACCGTTTTTAAAAATATAACCTGCAAGGTGAATTACTTATTGTTGATTAATGAGAAACTAATGAATTTGAGGAGAAATTAAATCATGCTCTCTGGTACAAAACAGGTCTTCTTGATACAACAGTATTCTAGAAACATAATGATGTATTAAGTATTGACATACTGGTAAAAAGCAAGTTAATATAATAAAATATTGATGACTGCCACAGCAAACTCTTATAATAAAATATCTTAATATCTTAGTATTTAGTGCAAAGTTTCAAGATGTAACACATAATTTTTTTTTAGAAAACTCAGAATGATCAAATTAATAGCAATACTTGGGACCAGTTTAGGTGGCTCGGGGCATCAATCGGTCACTACAGTGCCTCCGACCGGTTGGTCCGCGGCCTACTGCTCTGATCGGTAGTTTTTCTGGTTTCTCCGATCAACACCAGGCGAATGCCAGAGCAGTCAAACATCGAGGCCACGATCTGCACATGATCATTCCTTTCTCTTCCTTGCCCTATCCTCACCTTTTACATCCACTTACATTTACTACACTACCACACATATCGGGAGAGCAGTCGGGAGTGACGCGCTCTGAAACCTCAGTCAATCAAGCAATCCTTTCCATAGTGATATTCCAGTGATGAGTTGTGCCCTCAAGGTTCACAAAATGTAGATGATTTTTCGTAATTTCAGCATTCTCATCGAAAGTCCAACGAGGAGTAACTCAGTATAAAACTAGTGCTCCATATGCACATACTTTCTCGCATTATTGTAAAGACGCTGTAATATTATAGAAGTATATGAACCTTAAAAATGTTTCCAACCAGCAACAAATGATTCTCTGCGCCAAGAGTCAAACTCAGGTCCATTGAGTTCACTCGCCTAGGACTCCCATGCGCTGGACCGATACACCACAGCGTTCTGCCAGACTCACATTTACCGACGCAAAACTAATGGTCTGTCCTATTATTTCCAATACTCAATTTACGAGAACTAGGGAAGTATAACGAAAATTACACAATCGTGATTTTTAAGCATCCTTTGCTTTATCCGTGGGAAAAAAATTGAAGAAAACACTGAGAGCCCTTTTTGAGATTTTTTTAAATTATAAAATGCACGCAGAAATTTCGAGAAAAATATTCTTAGTGCAATTAGATTACTCTTTTCTTTTTTCGTCTACATAGATGCAACGTGCCTTTGAGCCCCTTGGGGGGCATTGATGTTTCATGCTTTTGGAGTAGTCCTCCATTCATTTCTGCGCGGGAGAAATCCTCCCTTGATTGTTCACTTTGTCCGTCACGACTTGTCTCAGTTGTGAAGACGTCCGCAGAGTCAGTTGTCAAGAGGACCGCCTGGTAGTATCTCCGCACACGCGTCTCTCTTACGCGCGCCTGCGTCACTCGCTAGCGGTCAGAAGGAATTAGGATTGAGATAGGGTTTAGGACACTTCAGGGGGGTTGGACTAGGACTCCCATGCGCTGGACCGATACACCACAGCGTTCTGCCAGACTCACATTTACCGACGCAAAACTAATGGCCTTGATTGCAAAACCAAGCCAAAACGTAAGCAGCCTTGATTGTCCGGGAATCGGGAATTAATTCTGACGACGGAACGCATTAAACGTTGCAATTTACTACACACTGGGAACAAAATGTATCCACTTTTTCGTTATTACTGCCCAGAAATAAAGAGAATCGAAACTGAGCCTCATTGGTGACTGGCGAGCGACTTCGCTCTGAGCAACCGAGCCAGCCTTTTAAAAAAAATACATTACGTTTATTAAACATTTTTGGAACAGATTTCATGGAAGACAAACATATCTAAAATATTTTGCAAATTTTCCAAAATTCAGATTGTTTAACGAAAATGAGATTTTGTGCCCTTTTTCTATGCATAAAAAATCAAAGAAAAAGATTTGATATTTTTTGAATTTTTTTATAAATTGCATTAATTGCAAGCAGAAATTACGCGAAAACTAAGTTTTTTTTAATTGTACATGACTTTGTTTTAAAGATCTTATTTTTACATTCTCGTGTACTGCTTACGTAGTATAGAGAAAATATTCTAATGCTGCTGGAAAATATGGGGATTTTTCGACAGAAAAACCTTTATTTCTGGGCAGTAATAACGAAAAAGTGGGTACATTTTGTTCCCCGTGTGTAGTAAATTGCAACGTTTAATGCGTTCCGTCGTCAGAATTAATGTTTTGTGGGTCCTTGACACAGAAAAATCGATTGTCAGCGAAGCCTGTCTGTTGCCAACATTCGCGCCTATATCGTTCAGCCGATGTTCACCAAAATTGACATTCCCCGCTCGATCAGAGCGACCTCAAGGCCCTGAGAGTATGAAACTGATATTTTGATTTCTAGGGGGTAATTTTTATGAAGTCTAAACATTTTTCGAAATTCTTCAACAATGGCTCCAAATTTTTATTGGACTGTGTCCTCAGGTAGCGTAAGGAACTCATGAGAAAGTTATGTGAGACTCCTTTTCGTTGAAACACATTGAAATTTGGAAAAGTTTGAAGTTTTCTTTGGCGATTTCCTACAACTACAAAATTGAAGGTATATTGTTTTTAATAAAATGTATTGCTTAAAGACAGTTCTTTAAGATCATGTACAGTTTTTCGAAAACAAGTTGTTTATGCGTAATTTTGCGTGAACTATTAACAGTTTTTAATCAATAGTTTTCACAAAAACGGTTCTAAGTTTTTTCTTTGAACCTCCATTTTCGTTGAACACTCTGAATTTTTGAAAAATGCAAATATTCAAACTTTTTTTCGTCTTTCTACAACTTCATAGTTGAAGATAGTTTTTTTCTTAATGAAATATGTTCAACAAAAATAGAGCTTAAAAAAAGGCCATGTTCAATTGTTAGAAAATTTAAGTAATTTTTGTTTAATGTTACGTGAAACAGGAATTTTAAAACAATTTTTATCAATTATTTTCTCAAAATCGGCACCAAATACTTTCTTTTAAATGTATGTAAAGGAAGGACAGCAAAGAAAGTGTCGCCGGTCCGTTTCCGACGGATTCTTCGTATTTTCAAAAATTACGAACAAAAAAATTATATTAAAAAAGTTACGTCTGTATGACGCCAGATAATTTTTTGTTAAAGAAATGTATTCTAAATGATTAGTTCTTTAACTAGTGATGCTATAACAGCACATACTTTCTCGCTTCTTAGTAACGGTTATGCAATAATATACCGCATTTCTGTCTATATCAACACATCTCATTCGATGAGCGCTGACAACAAAGCGTGCATGCAGCGATGGGTACTGCCAACAATGGGCACATATTTTCTTATCAATTCTTCCTAAAAGCGCCATTTTTTGTCATAGGAAGGTGGTCCGTAGTTGGTGTGAAACCTGTGTGAATATTTGATTAATTTCAAGCAAACATTGCGCAAAACTACTCGTTTTCTTTTTCAAAAAATTGAAAATGACCTTTTTTGAAAATCTAATTTTGTACAACAGACTTTGTCTGAGGCAAAAATCTCTATCTTCAATTTTGTAGTTTAAAATGTTATTTTAATTATCAAAAATCTCTGAAATACCCGAAAATATGACTACAAAAATAAAAAGATATCCGTTTGAAATTTCCAAAGCCTCGCGTTCATTCCGATCGATTGAGGAATATCAATTTTAAAGAAAATCGGCTGAACGGTTTAGGTGCTAGCATTGACCAGGGACAGACACAGACGGACGGACGCAGTCACGGACGGATTCTAGCTACACCACGAGTTAGAGGATTTTTTTTCTAAATTTAGCAACAGGATTTATCCACATCTTCGTTGCCAGAACCCGGCAGTAGGTTTTTTCTGACAAAATTTCGGCCTTTTCTGGCGTACGATTACGTAACTTTTCTTACGAAGAATTTGTAAGGCGCGAAAGTAAAAAAGGGCATATACAATTTGTTAAAAATGAGTAGTTTAGCACAGGCTTTGTTGCCTCTGGGCATCAACTGATGTCACTGCACTGCCTCTGACCGGGAGGTCCTAGGGTTAGAGTCCGGCGATGGCAAGATTTTTGTCACTAGCTAAACAGCCATGTCAAATTCAGCTGCTGAATGCTCTGATCGGTAGTTTTCCATGATTTCTTCGATGAGCACCAGGCGAATGTCGGAGCAGTACCCTAACCAACGGGCTACGGATCAACGCGCTATCTTTCCTTAATCTTCGCCTATCTTCAACCCTTACTTATACACACGTACATGCATTACACTACCACGCATCTTGGGAGACGACGGGCTCTTAGTGCTTGTCTGAGAAACCTAGCTGGAAAAACTCCGTAAAATGACGTATAGGTCGGCGCAGGCTCTTTCCAGCTAGCGGAGGAAAATCACCGCTGCCACCTGTGATAAAACATGTACTACACCTACCGGCATAATGACCACAGCATTTGAAGAGCCCGGAAACGCTTCAATCAATAGTAATGTAGCGTTTTTTTGTTGAAATTGCTAATTCGAATTACCCGCACTCTATTTGCAAGACTGTCACGGAATTGTATCAGATTGCAATTCGACGATAGTAACTCTGCGCCGTATTTGCTAGGCTGTCCGGGTGACGCCGCGTCCATGGCGAAGGTGCCGACGTTTCGGTCGCCATTCTGCGACCTTCCTCAGGGCGTAATGCGCGGAGATGTGCTGCGCACGAGTTTAAATGGGGCTGAGTTTCCCCTCACCCGAGTGCCGGTTGGCCGGGTGGTCGGCCAATGCGGAGACCCTCTTCTCCGCATTGGCCGACCACCCGGCCAACCGGCACTCGGGTGAGGGGAAACTCAGCCCCATTTAAACTTGTGCGCAGCACATCTCCGCGCATTACGCCCTGAGGAAGGTCGCAGAATGGCGACCGAAACGTCGGCACCTTCGCCATGGACGCGGCGTCACCCGGACAGCCTAGCAAATACTGACTCCGGCCGCGGAAGCCTACGCTCTAACTCTGCGCCGTGTCACAGCAGTTTGAAATTCTGAGAATTTCTTTCCTTTGTAGAGACATAATATGGCTGTAAGAAACGCCGTTGAATTTGTGTTGATAAGCTTTAAAAGAATTTCTTTTCGCTCTAATGTACTACGATTTGTAATGAGTTGTACTAGTGAATACAGATGTGTTAATATGAACAGCAATTGCGATATCATAGTATTACTTAGCCTTTACTTAATGCGAGAAAGCGGTATTGAAATACCATTAGTTTAAAACAGATTTTATGTAAGACAAAAATACCTACGAGTTCAATATTGTACTTTGGTAATGTCAACTTTATTTGCAAATTTCGAAATTATAGGGAGTTTGCCGAAAATGGGTTTAGCGCCACTTTACAGCTCTTTTGTACACTTGACTAGAAAAATTTAAAATAAATTAAAGCCGTTTTTGAAAAAAATATTGTTGAAAAATTACCGATATTTCACACATATTCCGCGAAAGCTACTCGTGTTTTCGAAAGATTGTATATGATCTCATTTCAAGACCTGTTTTTGAAGTACAGATGTCTTGAAAGAAACTAGTGGTGCTAGAACAGGACATACTGTCTCGCATTATTTTTAAATTTGCAATTTTCGAAAATTCAGTATTCAACGAAAATTATACCTGCGCTATTTTTTAATGGTCCCCCATTCTATTATCTGCTCTAAAAAACTGCTCTTTTTGAGTATTTAAAAAAAACTGCATTAACTTTAAGCAGAAACGGGAAAACTACGCGTTTAAAAGAATGAGTTTGACCTTCTTGAAAGGTCTGATTTTTTTAGAATAAATTTAATTAAACATTTTAAAAAATCCTTTTTAATTTTGTACTTTTGCAATATTAACTTTTTGGAATTTTCAAAAATACAGTGTGATTGTCGAAAATGGAACAAGTATAACTTTATATACCGTCCTGTGAGTTATAAGGAGAAAACTTAAAGAAAAATATAGTGCCTTTTTTTAGAAAATCATGGTTTTAAAAATTGCGTATATTCCTCTCAGTTTATACGAAAATTACTTATATTTTCGAAAAATCGTACATGGCCTAATTTCGAAAACTCTCTTAGCTTACGAAATGTGGTTTTTGCGAAAAATTCTGAAGGTTTCCTGGACTGAAAAAATTCAAACAATGTAATTTTGGAAAAAGTGAAAGAGAAGAGACACATATTACAAACCATTTGATACAGGAAAGAAAAATGGGCACAATTTGGACACAATTTTAGGCATAACGAATTCTTAAATACAATTTCGGAATGTAAAATAGTTGGAAAAAGAGGAAGAGAAAGAGCTAAAATAATAATTTTGAAATAACTTCAAACTTGATGACCATTCGAAAACTATGCAGATATAAAAAGGACAGCGGAAGGTCATGGCAGCGACAAGGCACTTTTGGCCTATAGGATGATGATGATGATGATGATGATGATGATGATTGATGTAAAGAAGGACGGTAAAAAATCTGCTGGTTCATTTTCGGCAAACTGTATTTTCGAACATTGCAAAAAAAAGAACATTGCAAGATCTCAGTATTGTTGATGGAAAGTATTTCTTGAACGAAATGCTCCGAAAACTCGAATTTCTTGATGAGATCATGTAATATTTAATTTACAGTTTTCACGTAATTTTTGGCTGATGGTGCTGCAATTAATTTTTTTGAATTCTGAAAAACCTCTCCATTTTTAATTTTTTTCTTCTTATAGAGCAAAGAACGCTGAATAAAATGGCGTGGGACTCATTTCCGTTGAGCTCTCTGAATTTCAAAACCTGGAAAGGTCATAATTTCAGAAAATATGTACTGTCATAGTACCACTCGTTTCAACGGAATATCATACCTCAATCGTTACACTTAACGGCAAGTTAAGTACATCACTGAATCACAGCTATAACTTTCTTCGAACAAACTGAAGTGATTTTTTCAAATTTTATGTTAACTACGAACGCTGTTGATAAAATACTATTGGGATTTTAGCTTTCGCTGCAGAGGAATTCGCAGAAATAGTCAAATTTTGCGCGGGCCATGAGCTGAGGTGGAAAACCAATACTGTCCTCGAAATTATGGCGACCGCAGCAGATAGTTTGCATAGGTATCACCTATCAGTATATGGAGGCTTCTGAGGCTCCATATAGTGTCACATGCGATGACGTGAGTAATGATGTATTGGATGTTCACCGAAAATACAATCTGTGGGGTAGATAGAGGTGGTATCAGTGTTTCAGATCCAAACCTGGGGCTCATGCTGAAATTTTGGACTGGGGATATCAAGCCAAACACAGAGCCTGAAGATGCGATTTTTGTCTGTAAATTTTATAATTTAGTAAGCGATTTACTTTCTCAAACTTTTAAAATGAAGTAGATATTATACCTTGATTAATATGTATTTTCCTTCCCGAATGTCGTACAACAATTCCTTAAATCTACAGGTTTAAAATTTAAAAGTTAAACAATTCCCCAAATCGACAGGAAAAAATCAAAGATTGAACATATTTGCGAAATGAAGTGTTTTATTAAGTAAGGCGACGGAACACCTTTCAAACTTTTCAGGGCGCCCAATGCCCTCCCCCCCTCCTTGTGCGCACGCCTATAACAATGAATATTACAAAGGGTACCATTTATCGTGAAACACACCTCCTGCAGGCTACCAGCGTCAGAAGTGCAAATGGCAAAAGCGATTGGGAAGATTTAGCGACCTATCGCTCGTAGGTGGTGCTGATAACGGCACTGCTTGGACTGCATTGCCCGGTGGCCGTCAAAACTCTCACTCAGGGAACTCAACTCTCGCTCTAAGCTATATAGAACACTTTGGGTCCCAACTTCAATTTCTCCAGCAACTGATATAAAAGCTACCATCTTTAATAAAGGCTTATAATATTGTTGCTTGCGTGAATTGGATATTCGAATTAATTTGCGGTTAACTTAGTATTAGCTAAAGCACACGCAGAAACGTGTTGTCGTTATATACACAAATGAGCGGAGAAAATATTACCATGCACTATAAAATTCTAAAATATGTATGCAAATATGCACCATCAAATTATTAAACATGCCCGATGCAGGGTAAAAGTTGACGGAAACCTGCACAGGGAAATTTTAGTTCAGTATATTTTTTTTGTTTTATCCCTTTTGTAACAGTGATCAATTAAGGTCGTTTAAAATTTTACTCAGTCAAATTCATTCGTTTTTCAGAAACAAACGTTTTTGAATGCAGAAAATGATTTCTCGTCACAAGAAATCATTAGGAACATCAAAGATGAAACGTATTCAAATGTGAGGTCAAATTCATTTTCTGATTTTTCTCCACAAATATATATTTTACATTTTAGAGAAATTTTGCGTGTACTCGCTTTGCTCATCCAGGAGAGCACCCGGCTTCGATAACAAACAATACCAGAGTGGAAAACATACCTCCCCCTGCAATAGCAAATTAAACTAATATTTACAATTCCAGCCTCAGAATAGGATACTTTCCTCTGTCTTGAAAGCATGCCATATTCCCATTGCCAAAGCTAATAAAAATTCATGCGGATACTAATAGTTACCGACCCATACGATTACTTAACATACAAAACACTTACTGGTACATTACATATCACATACATTACATAACACTTACAGGTAACTAAAGCCATTACAAAAGAACAATTTGGATTCACTGAAAAAATGTCCACACTACAATAACTCCTCCACATTACCGAACATCTTTATACCTCATTTAAAAGTTACCGCACCGTAGCAATTTTCATCGACATAACACTATAGTTTTATCGGACGTGGCATCAAGGTGTCTGGTATAAAATCAAGAAAATGGGCACACGGCATTTTATCCACTGAATCATACAAAGTTTCATCAGTAATAGAACCTCCTTAGTAAATTTAAACAATAACCATTTCAACCCAAGACCAATCGTAGCAAGATTACTACAAAGATCACCCCTTTATCTACTTAATTTAATTAACATGTTGCACACATTCCCAAACTAAACGACATCCACTTTGTACAGATTGCTGCATTCTATAACTCCAGTCCTTCACTTACTGATTGCAGCAACAAAGTGGAATTATATCTTAACCTAATTAATAGCTGGGCTTCAAAGTAAGAAAATTCAACTTGATCTTGGCGGCCGTTGTGGTTGGACTATCACACACCAACCACCCTCATCCCCGCGACCGCTAATGCTAAGCAATGCGATAATCTACTGGCTCCCTCACAGTAAACCAGATACCTAGGACTGAACATTGATTTAAAACGATTGGAAGCAGCATATATGTGCCAAAATTACTCAAGTCAGAATCAACCTAGTACAATTAAAGTCATTAACTGCATATAGTACAAAATCAATTTCTCATTATTATTTCAAACGCTTCCAGGTATGTTACATATAAACAATTACTCAAAGAATTCGATTTAAAGACTATAGACCATCATATCACCTATCTAGCTACCAACTTCTTCTCAAACATATTGTCCTAAGTCCCTCCACTATCAGTTCAGAGACTGCAAAACCCATCGCTTAGAACCAGAATACAAAATAAGTCCCATTCTCTGAAGTAGGTCCCGGCTGTAGGAGCCCGATAGGTAACCTCAACCATTGTATTAGTTTTAAATTTTAATTTAGGTTAGCAATCAAATCATCTAACATATGTATAGAAAACAAACTGAGCTATGTGTTTACCATCTGTGTAAAAAAGGGAAAAACTTGCTTCGCAAATCTAGCACGTATACCCGAGGGTTAAAATTGCTATTGCAGTAAGCAGAGACAACTGTGTACTGCCAGGATCTAATGTCATTTAAAAAACGTATGCCTCAATTTTAATATTCACTAATTATTCAATATATAAAAAAATACTTAATGTGCTAGTGGTCTAAATATTCAGTATTAATTTTAGTACTGAAGTTCAAACCTGCATTATGCATGAATTTATCCAAATACCTTACAAAATATGAAAATCTGCACGGAAAAAGTATACATTTTTTCCGTCACTTCTCGTCGCAGACAGTTGTCAAGAGGACCGCCGGGTAGCATCTTCGCGAATGCGCCTCCTGCAGCACTACACGGCGGCCAGAAATTGGGAAGGAATTGGGATTGGGTAGGATACTACTCAGGGGTTGGACTAGCCCTTGTGAAGCAGCCAAACTGGTATTATTGGAAGAAATTTCACACAAGATTGTCCGAGATTTGACGGAAGACGAATTCGGGCCTCCTTGATGAAACGCGAACGACTTTGCTCTGAGCCACCAGATGAGTACTTTCTCCCTACTGCTTACGCAGTAGAGAGGAAGTTAAGTAATTCTGCGCAAAAAATCTGGGCATTTTTTGCCGAAAAACTCTTATAACAGGGCCCAGGTAATGAAAAATTGAATAAGCCCAGTTGGTAACAAAAAAATCTTCTAAGCCATGGTGTAGGTAATATCCATGTTTTGTGGGTCCTTGATACTGAAAAATCAAATGACGGCAAAACTTCTCTCCGTCCGTCCGTCCGTCCGTCCGTCCGTCCGTCCGTCCGTCCGTCCGTCCGTCCGTCCGTCCGTCCGTCTGTCAGTCTGTCAATCTGTCCGTCAGTCTGTGAACAACGCTAGCGTCTAAACCGTTCAGCCGATTCTCTTCAAAATTGATAATCCCCAATTGATTAGACTTGTCGCGATCCCTTGAATTTGAAACTGATATTTTAATTTTTTAGGGTACTTTACATGAACCCCTGGGACATTCTTGAAATTTAAAAAAAAATGCTGCATTGTATTTGATTAAATTTTGTTGTTGGATAGTGTGAAAAACGTTTAATAGAATGATACGGGTTTCATTTTCGTTGAAAATAATTTTTTTTTTCAAAATTGCAAAAATTCAATTTTTTCGGCGTCTTTCTACAACTACAATTTAGAAGGTTTTAATATTTAATGAAATCTGTTCCTTAAATATATCATACACAATTTTTCTAAAATTTGATTACTTTTCGCGAAATTTTGTGTGTAATTTTGGGCGAAATAGTACATGCTGTTTAAACACCACTAGTTATAATTTTTCCATGAAAATGATATATTTACAAAGTTTGAAAGCCCTACAAAGCTTAAATAAAATTTGCATGGAAATGTTGTCTCTATTAATGAGTTAATATATATGAAATAAATTCACAGTTTCGTAAGATATGAGCATTTCTGCGTAAATTTCTTTGTAAATTTGTTGATAATTGCTCGCATCACGGGCGTTGCAAAAGAGCAGTAGAGAGGAGTCCAGTTAGTCTACGCGCGTCAGCAGACCGATCTTACGTTTCTTGTGGCAATATTGAGGAAAATTTTGCCTGAGTAAGTGACATGTTCTTCAGAATGTCGCTGTGATCTTCACTAGAAAGCTTGAATGCTTCCTTGGAAGAGGATGGAGCGCAGTTACAACACCTCTTATAATGTGGGTAGGCAAAACATTGTTCTCCAGTATTATTTAAAAATTTCAAATCTCTTTAACGTCAAAATATTTAGCGTTACATGAATTTTTCATGTTTAAGTGCATAAGTGACAATTTACAAAGACTGGTTTTTAATTTTATTGAAATTTTGTTAGCATTTTATCGTTCATGAAAAATTGAAAACTTTTTTCTAGGTAAGTCATTGCCTAGACAGAGCAGTGCTTTTAAACAAAATGCTGTAATGTCATAGCTATCAGGAATCCTTCTATTCTATGTATTTAAATAATTAGGTATTTAGTCTGATTACATAACTTTCAATGCTTCAGTCTTAATGAAAACATTGCTTCATTCAAATCTTTGTTGGTAGACAGCAGTGGCTCTAAAAGATCATCGCTCACGCCTAGGAAAAGTCTGGTATTGACATTTCGCTGCGACGAACGGCTTCGTTGTCGGACACTGCGACGTCGCAACGTCCGAACCCTTGCGATGACAGGATTGTGCAATGAATGGTATGCTCTGTATAACGTAATGTTCATTACATACCCTTTTACTTTGCGAACGTATTCTTCGATTCTCCTTGTTGTATTCACAGGATGGAAGTTAGGTACCTTAGGAACGCCATATACACCAATATCAACATATATTTCATCTCCATTATTTGATGAATGTACGAGGCCTGGATCATTGTTCAGTTTGAACGGACACAGCCATAAAGGATACACCTAAAAATGTATTAAAAAATTATACTTAATTACACAATTTGAATCAATTTCTAGAGTTTTAGAATAGATACATTTGAATAATCCTGTCTGTAATGCATCTACTTCCACTCTCACATTGCCTCGTTTGCTTTTTAAGACAGGTATTAGAGCTCCTAATTTTTTCGATGAAGATGACACGTCCCTTATCACATTTTATTTTTAAATCGATATTACTAGGATTGGATTTTAATGTCATGAAAATTAATTTAGATATTTCTACATACAATCTGATCGGGCCTCTTCTTGAAATTATGTTAGGTAAAATAGTACTGAGATTCCCTATTTTAAGTCTTAAATAATAATTTTGTGACACCAACATTTTCCTTCACTTTTTTTCTCTTTTCGAAAATTTTATCAAGTTAGTCTTCTTTAGGCCATGCATTCTTTTATTTATGCATTTCAAATACTTTCGACATGGATGGTACTGACATTAGTGTTTCAATTCCCATATAAAATTTACAAGTTTAAGTAAAACATTATATTAAAACAAATAACATGTTTTAACATACTAAAACATTGGTATCAGTAGTATTGGTACGCACATAGTACAGCATCTGTTTCGTTTTAATAATACAGAATGATGTTTGTTAATTACTGTCTCTTATCTAGATTTTAAATATGTGTACATAATAAAAATACATACTGTATTAATTTCGTCTAAAATGTTAGGCACTTGTATTTGCTGACATTTTATTGATCGTTTTGGAAAGGTTATTTAACTGTCGCTTTTTAACAACTTGGTCATACAGCAATCACTGTGATTTAACTGTAGAGGTAACTATAGGCAGAACATGTAACGTCAAAACGAACACACACAAACGTCCTGTACAAGGCGAGATTCGAACCCATGACCCTTCGAGATGAGGCACTTTCGGCTATTCTATAGCGACCTCTGTTTTCCAGGCCGGCTACGAGATATTATTAGGTCATCAGACTCGCAACACTGCTCCTTACGTACCTGAACAGCATCGTGAAACATCTGAATAGATTCGGCCATCGATGATATTGGCACAAGCATATCTTGAATTATATGATTATTTTCATACAATTTTTTGATGGCTTTTGTTTGTGTCAGTTTGAGTAAAGAGACTTTAGGAGGCATCATCCATCCAAGGAGGAAGCGAAAAATGGGGTTATTGCCGAAAGGTATGATATCCTGTAACATATTTCATTGACGATTTATTGAAGTAAACATACGAACTTCATAATGGACAACGAGAGAAAAATAATTCAAACATCTTCATAACACTTTCTAAAACACATTCCAGATGTGTTGCAAGCTCTATGCTCCTTATTGAGTAACTTCCCGGACATTAACTTTTCACTAGCCCTTCCTAACCCATTGCATTTCACGTTTTATATTTTATAATATTTCCACATAAAGCAGCCGATTTACTCCATCACATTTAATATTTGTTCTTCATTGTGTCCTTACAAGATTTCATCTGTATATTTTCCTAAATTCATTGTCAGGAAGGGCCAAATGAAAATCAACAATATTAATGTTGTCACTTATTGCCATTCTCGATATTTACAAAAGATCTTGTATTTTTTACGGCGGTAATCCCAAGCATTCACATTTCAGCCTAAAGATGACTTCAGTGGTACAAAGGTGAGCACACCAGTTTCCTAAACCATGTTCGCGAGTTCAAACCCGGATCGCGATTGAAAATTCCCATTGTGAAATGCCAAACTCGTGGCATGTGAAAGAACCGTGGCAAAAAACAACAACAGAATGAAATCCTTCGATTGATCTCCTAATCAAATACCATATTCCCTCTAGTAGGGAAAGACCCAAGTAATGGATAGTTACGACGTAGGCTATTGTTGTGTCGGTCCGTGACGGCGAACAGGGTAGTCAGATAAATTGTGGTAGCGTTAGGCGTTCGTGTGTTGCAAAATTTGAAAATACCTCACGTTGAGCGTAGGCAATTGACGAATTTCTAGAGCCGAGGATTAGATGACAACAAGAACAAACTATTAGTCTGATGGTTTATCACATATTTATTACATCACATCATGAATTGTTTGACAAGGAATCTTGAGACACAAGAGGCTAAAACAACACCGTCATTCATTGCTGACACATTCTGACTTATTCTTTAGTGGTACAATACGTCCACATGGGCTAACGCGTTTAATTGATGCACATTCCAATGATATTTTCAATACAAATCGTTTTATAAGTATTTTTCTATACCAGCTGAATAAATTAAGGCGTCTCCGACTCCAATTACACGTAGCTTTAACTTGCAACATACCGTATTTAGACGAATCTAATGCGCAACTTTTTTGACCAAATATAATACTCAAAATTGTGGGCATTAGATTCGACGGCGTTTTAGATTTGAGTGCAAACTCGTTCCGTGGGGAATAATGATTATTCACAACGACTTACTGAAAGGAAATGTAGCTTAGAAACGGGATACGTTTCGATGTAAAACAATGTGTCATGTGCGTGAATATCTCAAACAGCTTTTAATTTCTGTGAGATATTTAAGGGTATTTCTAGCGTGTGAACTTGCCATAAATAAACATACACCTTAAAGGGTGTATCTGGAACTAATATTGAACGTGAACCTTGATTAGGGTAAGAATAACGTGAGACGAAACGCGACTATTACAACATTCAAACGGCCATGAACGATTTGAAAATTCCATCCATTCTGTGGAGAGGGACATCATGGGCATCAGTTAGCGCTGTCTAATCGGGTGGCCCAGCCTGGAAAAGACATAAACAAAACTATTGTGCTACTATTGTGTATTTAATATTATTGCTCACAGTCCAACAGACGAAATATATTTTAGAATTTTAGTATGTATTCTTATTTCCTTTAAAAGTAAAAGTTTATTATTTTTCCAAGATGTATTAAGTTTTTTCAAAAGCACCTTTGTTGCACTTTTCATTCATTTGAACATATTCATCAATAACATTCTCCCTCTTTCAGTATATCTAGTCTCATGTATTTCTCGCCCAATTATCCTTTCATTTTGTGAAATTGTAGCTGAATATCTCGAAGCTATGAACTTATTTTCAATGATCGCTCTCACCTGTCAACGAAGACATCGTATAAACATAATTTCGACAGTTCGCTGTATTTGAACTGTCTGTGGATTGTAAGGTATGGTCTGTTTGTTCTTTCAAAAAATCACTTCTCCAATCCACAGCCTTAGTCTTGGGAATATCCTCATACCTTCTACAACGATCAAACAACACTAGAACGATCAAAGAATAATGTATACATCGCACATATCGCAGTATTAAAGTATGTTTTTCGAAAATTCTTGGTTTTCTCCGAGATCTGTGACAGGAGTCTCGAGATTCTCGGGCGAGACAAAATATTTCTTGCCCATAAACAAAATCAAATTTTCGAAACTGCTTTGGATAAGTTCCCTTTAATCTTTTGGTTTTGGTGTTTAATATTAATGAAGAATATCATGATATTACTACTTTTCTTAACTATCATAACTGCATTATATTTTTATATAAATCAGAATATTATTTGTTTAGTCAGCTGAATGTTTCGCGACAGTTCCGAGGGACACGACCAGCTACTTAGTGACGTTTCTTTTCTGCGAGGTCGTGGTTTGGAGGCGAGCCAAATGTGTCATGGGCATCTTCCTTCCAAGATGCATATTTGTGACGGCACTGCGAAGTATGTGTTAAGTTCCATAGCTATTTCCGAATCACAAGTACCATATAAGTATCTCACCATATACTAAGTATATATTCAGAAAAATACATATTGTTATAGAGTCATCAATAATTCTTGACTATGGTTTGGGAGGCTAGGTATCTCGGGTGAATTCATAGCAATTTTTTCGTCCATCAAAAATATTTCAGTTTCATCGAGATATTTATTTTCGGATGAAAGAAAACTGTGAACTATCGCGTGCCTCATAGCATCATATGTGTTCATTAATTTATAACAATTCATGAAAACAGCTATTAGATGTCATATGTTTGGAATAAATGTCTTATAAAACATTTTAAACGTTGTAATAAAAAGAAGAGAATGATATAAATTTTCAGATGTAACGATCGAAGTAAGATTTGTTTTAAAAAAATATTACAAATTCTTGATTTTGTCATCGACGTTGAAGTTAAACCATGAAAATGACGTGCAGTTGTCATGCCTTTCGTACGCCCTCCGTATATCAGCCTATTGTCGCTAAAATGGATATATGCCACATTAGCAGTTCATTATTTCCTTTTACATATTAATCCAACTTCGCAAGTGTATTTTAGTATACTGTTTTTGCAGTAATATTTTTTGTAATTAACTTAGAAAGCAAAGCGGAAGATCATGTACTAGGACTGTATACAAAAAGCATTACTTTGGAGTAAATTATTAGAAAAGAGTATTTTGTGAAATAATATTGCACCATTAAATGTTGAACCACCAAAATACCTCTAGGAATTTGGAAACCTGTTTTTAATAATGAACAATAAAGAACGCATGGGATGTTTCTAAAAAAACGGAATGTTTTATGGAACATTTTTATTTCCAGCTTCCATTACGGCGTTGTGACGGAAGCATCTGTCGCCCCTCTCGTGAAAACTCTTAAAGGGTGTCACATTTTTATTTTAAATAATATTAAAGGCAATGTTCCTCATACAGTAGTCGACGGATATCAAGCGTGAACCACTCAACGATTTAGTCCCTGAGATGACGGGCATGAATGTTTCACATTCCGACAGGCGTATGAACGATTTGGCTTTCGTGCGAAATTTGCGAATGGCATGGCATTTTCGCGATCCCGCAGCGGAGGAGCCCTCATTTATATTTCAGTGTCTATTTTCCGGACTTTCTTTCCAATGTCAGTTACAATTTGTCAGTTGTAATCAATTCAATAACCGAGTCATATTTACTAGCCTTCCCCCTGGAAATGACTAAGATGGCCTGAAATTCATTGATGAGGGCATGTCACGTACGTAAGAATTTGAAGAATCCATTGAAATTCATATGTTGTTGGCTAATTTTTTTCTGAAGTGCAAATTCTAATCATTCAAATTTATACTCAAGAGATGAATTGATTAATATAACCATACAATATGCAGTGGACGCTGTTTGTTTTAATGACGGTTATTATCATTCAGCTAATGTTATCATCTTTATGATGCCCCGGACTGATTTTACATTAAGAAAATGTTGTTTATTGTGATTAGAAATCGTTCTATGATATCATTATTTTGAAACCGGTGTCGTTGACAAAATCACTTAACTACGCTCCATTGAGTCACGGAAGTTATGCAACAACGTGGTAATTCGGATTTCTGCACTTGTGACCGTCTGTGAAGCCCGGTTACTTATGTCGCCGAGCCCCTGGCCGAAAGAATAAAAGGCACAGACTGACTAACTGACTGACTGCGACGTGTCGAGACAAAGAGACAAGAACTAAACGAACAATTATTCCTGATACACTCAATGCCCAAGAAGGGCCAAGAGACGTGTTGCGAAGACGCAGCAAATAAAAATAAATATCTAAAAATATATTTAAAAATTCATTTACGCAGTTTTGAGCTCTCCCGGGTCGCGACTTCGAAAGGCCTAAAACAGGTACACGTGAAAAAATTCTGTGCATTCGCAAACTGAATTTCAGTAATGGATGGCTGAGGACGGAAAACGAATTTCAGGAGTGGATGGCTGAGGATGCGAATAAATCTACATCTGCTGGACAAACAAGGCGACATAGATAAAATCTTTATTTCTGCACACTGAAAAGCGGCAGCAGGAATGTATAGAGAAAATAATTACGACTATGCTGTTGAAATTTTCTTTTCTTATTGAAAGCATGAAATTAATAAAGGCAGAATGAATTTTATTATAAATGGATGATAATTATATAATAAAAAAATATCAAAAAATTATTAGAAAATATGGGGAACACTGTACAGCATATTTACAATACCATATACGTACGCACCTGAATCTCCCAGAAAATAGACCGTGTGTGCCTGTGATAATAGTCTCTTAGAGGAATATATTCCGTACTTTTGCCTTTTTTGAGAAAGGATCTGACATGTTCGAAAAACCATGGCTTATACCACATACCTATTTCGTTTACCTATAACAAAAGATTTTAAATAAAAATCTGTAACATATAGTTCGGTTACAATAGTAGGAATGAATCGGATACCTTATTAGCTTCATGAAGTTCTGTCATATTTCCTGTCATTATAACTCCTTCCTCTTTATTGAACATAAGCCCTTCTACAAATTGATTCTGTGTAGTTTTAAGCGTTTCTTCTTTGAATACTGACACAGCTTCATCCAAGGATCGTACAGGCTTATATTCCAGTTTCACATATCTGAAATATGAAGGCAATTAGTAAATGACTAATCAATACTTGGCAAACTTTTAGGTAATATTTTCAATCTTCATATTGGTATGATTTTACCATAAAGAACATATTTATAAAATTCATTGAAAATAAAGGTTATAATTTCGCTTGATGACTTTCCGATGGTACTTACTAATTTTCTAATGCATGTTTAGCCTTCGAGTAACGTTCTCAACTCTTAACTATACTATTAAAATTTAGGAAATTGAGAGCTATAATTTTCTATTCTTTTTATTGTATTTCTGAAATACATACCTACTTTAAATAATCGATAATACTGATAACAGATTTTAAATGATTTAACAAAATTTTGCCACTTACGAAGAATAAATATGTTTTATACTCTTTCAGATTATGTACATTTTCATTGGAAAGTAACGAAAATGTGTTGCACGTAGAACAAGATTGGCATTACTCTCATTAAAGATTACGAATATCAAAGAACTGTTTCATGCTGCTGTAATAATGACATGAGATTACTTTCCGCATAGAAGATAACGTACCATTGCGAACAGCATGGGATTTTCGCTACCCAGCAGCTAAGGACCTTCCATTTATGTGTCAAAGTCTATTTTACAAACTTCCTTTCCTAATGTCAGAAATAATTAGTAAGATGTTATCAAACTTACATTGCAGTTACTTAAATGTGCACAAGAGTTTATCAGTATTTCTGAAAATAATTTGCAGTAGTGCATTTTAAGGTTTCGATGACTTCAATTGAAATATCTTGCTAAAACCAGTCCTTATAACCTCTTACAGATACACAATTTTAAATGGCTTACTGTATTGCGGTAAATAAAAAGTGACATTTTTTACAAAAGGTGAAAGAAAATTTTATTAACGCTTTAACATTCACATGATGGATTGAAAAATATAATTTCTCGGTAGATTTATTATTAACAGCTGTCTTCACATCGCCAAGAACACCGTATTTCTCGTTTTGTTGATGTTAGTAGTCAGTCTGAAGGAACTTCCATTCTATGGAAAGTTCAAACCAACACATTTATAACTTTGGTATTTAATTCCATTTTGGATATTTTCGAAAAAACATGTTCCTAAAATTCCTATTCCTCTGATAAAGGGCATTATATACACTAATTTTTGTTTGCATTGTTTTAATTCTACTAATAGTAAATCAACTAATTCTAATAATGCTAATTCAATCTTTTTTAAATTTTATGTATATAATATATATATATATATATATATATATATATATATATATATATATAGGGCTTGGAACCGTATGTAATTTCTTTAATACATTCAGTATAGCAATTGCAACGGTGGCATTTGTTATTGATGATATTGGGGTCCTTCTTAATATGTTTACGATAATTCGTTTGAGAACCACCTCATTCTGTAATGCGAGCATGAAACCGTTAGTCTGAGAACCTGCAAAAAAATAGAAACTGAGAATGAAAAAAAACAGCCCTGCTCGAACATACACTCCAAAAACATTATAACATATCAAGTTATAATAAAAACATTGATTTGTACCTTTTGATTTTCTTAATAAATAATTATGAAAATGGGTTTGATTGAAGTGAGCTTTGAGTCACGTATAAATATGTTCTCTTCCTTCCATGTGATGGAGTTTAGGTCGCAAATTTTCAGCCAAATATCGTTTCTTTCAAACAGCTGCAATCCCGCAACACTCTTGTTATCGGATGTGACCTGAGCCGATGAACATTGGCTCGAAATTCTTCCATACGTCGAAAGTACTCATTTTCTACTATTTGAGTGAATGAGCCATGGCTTTAAACCTCCCTTCGCCGAGGTCTGCAATTTTTAAGCTGCGGCACGAGCCGCGGCCTCGAAAATTCGACAAAACCGCGTCTTATTAAGCGAAACTGGAATTGCGAGTCAGGGCTCGAAGAAACCGGGCCTCACACCTCGTCTTAGAAATGCACACTTAGGGTCTCACAGTACCCGATGAGGGCGGAACCTCATCGGGTCTCCATGATGGTTTCTCACAGTCTCCCTCATAAAATGAAAATATTAGGATTGAGGTGATGGGGTGATGATGAGGGGTGAAAGGACTAGGATGATGGTGGTGGGTGGTAGGTGGGGAGATGTTCGTGGGATTTTTGAAACCATTCCAGCATTCACCTTCGCGCTACGCACTGAGCTAATTCGTTCAGAATTATGATAATGATTAATAAAATTATTATTATTATCATCATTATCATTTTCTAAATTCACAACTAAAGGTGTTAAGCTTTAAATAAATCTTAAAATCTTAATTAATGGGAATCTTGAAAGTAGGCCAAAAAATCAATTCTTGAAATGCCAGTTTTTCCAGTTTTATTAAGTTTTCCTTTGGGCTATAACGTCGAATTTTCGGTTAATGTAGCGACCAATTTTCATTTAACGTAATAATATTATCACAATTTTGTTTTGTGGACGGAATAACTTACCACTTTAATTGTAACACATTTCTTGTCCATTTCAATATCGCGGTTGATGATTGGCCAGTAGAGACAAATGATCAGAAAAATAAGAATAAGGTGGATAGAAATAGCGAACATTTTTTAATACTCTTAATGAGGCACACTAAATGTATTGTTAAACGCTATTGGTATGAATTTCATGAGTGAAATAGTACAATAAACTTACTTTGTTGCAGGAATAATCTGGATTTCAACCGCAGTCAGGAAACCCAACGAACCATATGACCATGGAATTGAGTAAAATAATTCCGAATTATTATCCTGTTAATGAATAAACATTTCAAACTGAATTATGAGATCATTCTAATAAATTTCTTAAACAAATTAATTTTTAAAAGATTACGTACTTTTGAACATGTAACGACACTGCCATCTGCCAATACTAATTCATAAGATTTGCAGATATGTTGAAACAACCCATACTTATGTGATGAAGATTCAATTCCTGTTCCCATTACCATTCCACCTATTCATAATTGAAAACAATATATTAGTAAAAAAAGGTAAATAATGTGAAATGCTTTAGTTTTCTCTATTTCACTAAAACAAGTGAGGTTGAGAATTTACAGAAAAAGTGGATAAAAGGCAATAAATATTTAAACCAGTGGTGTTACAAGAGCGCAAAATTTCTGTTATTTGCAATGGGTACATCGGCTAACAATTCTGGTTCAGCACCGAAAATGGCTCTCGTCTGTCAATTTTTTGTAGCAACCCGTTGTCGTTTTTGCATTTTGCGCGTTTGTATAGTAGTACATTAGTATTAACTGGGACATCGTGGAGGGGAGAAACAGAAGGAAGACAGAAAAATGAAGATAAGAGGAAGGAGAAAGGTATTAAGAACAGAAATATGAAAAAGAAAATGGAAGAGGAGAAATAACAGAAGATGGAAGAGAATAATAAAAGTCGAGGAAAAGAAAAAGGAAGAGAAGGGGAAGAAGAAAGAAAAGGAAAAGTAGAACGCTAAGGAAAACGAGAATAAGGTTAAGAAGTAAGAGGAGAAAAAAAAGGAAGATCTGTAGGCGAAGAAGAATGAGTAGAAGAAAAATAGGGGAAGAAGAAAAAGAAGGCGAAAAGGAGAAAAGGGGGAGAGGACGAGGAGAAAAGTGAGTAGGAAGAGAAACGGAGGAAGAAGAGAAACGAAAAGGAAAATAACTAGATAAAATAAGGAGGAAAAGAAGGAAAATAGGAGGGGAAGGACAAGAAAAGTAGATTATGAAACAGGAGCAGAAGAAAAAGAAAAAATGAAAAAGGCGTAAGAGTAAAGGACAATGAAATAATGAAAATAGAAAGAAAAGCAGGGAAAATAGGTGGAAGTTGAGAAGAAAATGAGGAGTAGGAGATGAGGTTGCAGAAAAAGGGAGAGGAAAAATGAAGGAGGAGATGAAAATGAAGAAGAAAAGGAAGAAGGAAAAAAATGTTAGGAGAGGAAGAGAAAAGAAGAAAGAAAAGAAGATGGAGATGGAGATAAAGAGAAAAGAAGATAGACAGGAGGAAGAAGAAGATTATGAAAGAACTTTTGAAGTAGCGCGGTGGTATTTGCAGTATTTATGAGCGTACTTTGCTGTATTAAAAAACAAGAAAAAATGGAGATTGTTTTAAGAAAATATTTTTTTAATTGCCATTTCATTAAGCAAATCGTACTTGAAAATTACTCATAATTTTTTTAAAACATATTACGTGACCATATTTATTGCCTCTCAATAAAGTAGTTATAGGAAAAAACAAAAAAATGGAACACTTGCAAATTTCAAAAATTCAAAGAATTCAACGAAAGTTAAACCTGCAGAAAAAGGTCGTTTTCCATATCATAGAAGAAATCAATTATTTGAAGCCTTTTTTTAGAATATTTTGAAAACGTTGAACTTCATAACTCCTCAAAAAACAGAAGAACATTTGCAAATTCTCTGGGCTCCGCGTTCGGCCAGATCAATTGGGAAATATCAATTTTGGGGAAAATCATTTGAATAGTTTAGGCGCTAATGTTGATCACAAACGGATGGACAGACCAACAGATGTTTTGCCGTGAACCAATTTTTCTATAAATGACCCAGAGACTATGAATTCTGATAATGTGTTAGAAGAAGTAATTGAGAGAGTTCGCCGAAAATGGGATTATCAACACATTTTTTTACCATCGCTTATTACGTTACAAGTAAAAATTTAAAGCGAAAACTTTGTCTAATGCAAAAATCTCTATATATTGTTTAAAAAAATTAAAAATTGCCTATACTTCGCGCAAAACTACACGAAAACTACCGATATTCGAAAAATTGAACATGAACTTATTTGAATTTGTCTTTATAGATCATATTTCATTAAGAAAAAAATATCTTCAATATTATAGTTGTAGGATGAAGCCCCCAAAAAATTTCACTTGTTCATTTTTTCAAAAAATCTGAGTGTGAAAACGAACATGAGACCTGCACCTTTCTCTTAAGCGATCCGAGGACATGCAAAATATTTGGTGCCATTTTTGAGAAAATTTTGAAAATGTTGAGGCTTCATTTAAATACCCCCAAAACCCAAAATAGCCGTTTGAACCTCCTAAAGCATCGAGTGCCTGATCGGTTTTCAGAATCAAGAACCCATAAACATAGATTCCGACAAAACCACGTGTTTGAGGAAGTAATTTGCTGTACATAGCAATAAGAGATATCCACTTTTTCAGAACAGGGCTTGGCAATAAGAGTTTTTCTGCTGAAAATTCACCGTTTTCCGACGCACATAACTTTCTCTTCTAACAACGTTCTTTCGTAAGGGCAGAAAGTTAAAACTTGAAAATGCCGTGGAGATACATGTATAATACTTGCAAAAATTGAAATAACCGGTTAAAATTTGTCGTCCCTTGAGACTTCCATGTCAATCGGGAATCTACTTTTTGCATTCGGTTTAGGCCCTTGTGTACTTATGTCAGGCGGCGGCAGCAGAGCTAGCAGACGAACACATTTTGGAAAAAAGGTTTTTGGTATCACGGACACCTAAAACGTGTATTTCCGCCGAAATCTCAATATATCATTTTTATCCAGCATTACACAATTTGTGTCTGTAAAATATCAGTATTGCAACGGTAATTAAACCAACATGTAATTTGAAAAGTTCTTTAAATTTTGTGTTCTACAAGGAAAACAGGTAATTATTCTACCATTTTAACAGTCAAATAATGAAGCCGAAATTAAATTTTACTTCACATTACATACTACGGTGACGTCGCGACCCCACAACTCTAGCAGACATGCTTCACAGCCTGCTCCATGAGAAGAGAGGTGTGCAAGGTATTGCCACTGAAGGGGGAAGGTATGGGCACCCAAGTCCCCCAAAGGACTGATAGCACGCCCTTTCCTCTCTCTATCCGACGAAGGTGATTTGTAAACATGCACTCCCGAGACAGGGAACTGGCAGTGACTTTCCGGGCTAGTGTGCGCGCCACCGCGCATTCCCTTGCGCTAGCGCCAATGCTGAGAGCGGTAAAGTGAGGCCGCCTTACATTTCGTACGGCTACGCTGAAAACCTGGAGGGGCTGCATCAGAATTTACTTTCTGGCACTATTTCTAAATTTGCATTTTTCGAAAATTCAGAGTGTTCAAGGAAAATGAGACCTGCGCCATTCTTTTAAGCGTTCCTTGTTTTATCCGTGAATATATACATATATAATGTGGAGCGGTTTTTGCGAAAATATGTTTTTTAATATATTAAATGAATCTAAAACACAAACTAGACAAAAAGGATTCTTTCTTTCAAAAAATTGCACATGGCCTTTTTTGAAGAGATAAGTTTTTTAGAACAGATTTTGTTTAATATAAACATCTCCATCTTCAATTTTGTAGTTTTGAAATGTTAAATTTTTGCAATTTAAAAAAAAAACGGTGCTCGCCAGAAATGAAATTAACATAACGTTTTTATATTTCTTTGATACAGTCGAGGAGAAAATTTAATGAAAAAAATTGGAACAGTTTTAGGGAAAATTATTGTTCAAACAATTTTTAAAAATGCCTATATTTCATGGAATATTACGCGAAAACTCCATATATTTTTGAAAAACTGTAAATGACCTTATTTCAAGATCTATCTTTAAAGAACAGATTTCATTCAGGGCAAAAAATATCGATATCCACAAAAATGAAACCAACACCATTCTCTTAAGCGTCGTTTTCGCTAACCGAGGGCAACGTTTAATAAAAATAATGCCACTTCTTTGAGAAAAAGAATGTTGAGGCTTCTTGTAATGTACCTCCAAAAATTAAAATAGAGAGAACTGGAGAACATTGATGGGTGGTTCTCCTTGATTACACCCCCTCATCTGCTCACAAGATCATTACAGGAAGTGTCACAACAGCTCCAAAAGAGTGCTCTAGTATTTACTATTACCAACAGAACTTATTGACGTGATTCAGTAGTTTGATGAAATTAGACGGGTGATTTACTGTTTTGTTGATCAAAAGTCAATTTTAGTTTTATTATACTTCTGATCCAGTATTTTCAACAGGAAAGAATACCCTTCCTGGTACGTAAAATTACTCTTTGCCAGTTTCTTGTTCTTTTTTGTTAGATAAATTATGATGGGTTGAATGAGATATTCATGTTACTCAAATTGCTACTTGGGGGCAAATTGATGTGTATCAATGTATCCCTAAAGGATATAGATTGTTTTGAGCTATCATGGGGAAAATTGATGCGTATTAATGTGCCTCTTGATAGCTCCAAACAACCTCTATTCTTTTTTAGAACATTTTTTCCTTACTCATTATTATTATTTTTACCATACTCTCCTTAATCCAAACATGTCCCACTAGAATTCCCAATATTAGTTTTTGTGGAAGCTCCATTATTGTATACTAGAAAATGTATTAGTATTTTTTGAATAATTAAATTTCTGCTTCACTGATTTTTGAATGATTGATTTAAAAGATATGCACATGTGCAAATGGGCATTCAACAGTGAAATAATTACATTATTCAGAAGAATCTGCAACATCCTTAGGACAGTTGTGTGAATCTACAACAGATAATTTGAATTGTAGTTATCTTCTAAGTGAAGAAGAGAATGGCAGTTATTTTTCCTCACTTTTCCCAAACGTGTCAAAGCACCTCATGATGTAACAAAGTGTCGCATCAGGTGCATCAATCTACCACGAGCGTGGGGCACACTGATACAAAAGACTTTAATTTTTTCAATTACATGCTGAAAAGCTACAAAAACATGATTGTGCCTACGAAGCAGACAATACTAGTTTTGCTGGTATCACTAGGAAAAATAACTAGAAATGTCTTTTGGGCCCCAAAAAATATTTAGAAAAATATATCAATGTGTTCCAGTTCCCCCTATCCCTTTCAAACTCATAGGGTCTGGAGTTCCTTTAAATTGATCAAGGAATATCTAAATTGGAGAAATTCGGCTGAACAGTTGAGGCGCTAGCGTTGAAAATAGACGGACAGAGAAATTTTGCTGTCAATCGATTTTTCCCATTAACATGAACAATGAAAACACAGAAAGAAGGGACTAGGTTTAATGGCGGAATAGGTTTGACAATATTGTTAGTACGGCAACAATGTCTGTTGAATATTGTTCACGTAACCTGCCAAAACGCCCCATAGTGTCTCAGGATTTATATGTGTGATTGTTGGCCAAATATATTGCTAATAATGTCAATTTTTCTTAAAATGTGGGTCAAGAAGATTGAAAGAAAGGAAATTGACATCAATGTGTGCCGTTTCGTGAAGAGAATTTTGCAAGAGATGACTGAAATAAGTTTCTCATTATTTCCCAATTAACCTGCGGGTATGAAGAAGTATTATTTTACATATCTCTAAAATTATATGCGGTGAATGGTTAGAGATTGAATTGTATTTAGAAAACGTTCATTTTCTTATAAAAGAAATTTACCAACGGTGAGATCATCTATTTCAGGTAGCACTGGAATAGTCCATCCCAATGGTGTCAATGTTGCTGAGAGCTGTCCCATGTTAACCAATGGTTCTACCAGCACAGTCTGAAAAAAAGGAAGTTTTTTGAAAAAAACATTTATGATTTCAGCGCTCTTGAATAAAAAAATAATAACAATGGCTAAAAGTAATTTAATGTTAATAGCGAATATTAAACATCAAAGAAAATATCAATATCCCCTAGCAGAGGAGGTTACAGTTGTTCTCGCCTTTGATTAAGATGAAGTGTTCTTGTAACAATGCAAACCATGATGCAGAATATTTTATTAAGATGTAACACGCTAACAATGAGTAATGGGTACTAAAGTGATTGTAAATGTAGGGAAATGGCAATTTTAATTATCAGAATGGTAAATTATTGATTACTAAGATTATTATTGATTAGGTATCACGGGCCTCCACACTAAGTTTTTGAAGGAATCTCACATCATAGAAGATATTAGAACTTGCGCTATCGAAATATCAGTATTTTATCGGCTTCAATATATTTGTACAAAATTCGTAAACATTACGTAAATATACAACTTGTAAGTACAATTATTGCTTTGATTTACCACTATATTCATCAGTGCAGAAAAAATATGTCATTGCTTCTGGTTAGGGATGGAAATCACATCTACCTTATTTTTAAACCTATTTTTGCTCTAAAAAATTTCGAGCTAAATATGCAAAGAAAAATTCAGTACCACCAGAACTAAAACGTCCGTTTCAACTTCCCAGGGACTGGCGATCAATCAGATCGAATGAGGAATATCCATTTAGGAGAAAACGCTGTGTATGGTTTAGGGTCGAAATTATATTTTACTTTTAATGGCTTACGTGTATTTCCATGTAATATTTTAAATTTTGTATTTTATTATTAGAAGTAGTAGTAATATAGTAAACGGCACATTTTATGAACAGATGCACAGAGTTCAGTAAAATCTTTTCCCTGATTTTTGTATTTTCTCTTCCCAGCGTATCTAATCATGTTCCTTCTTACTTTATATTTGTAGAAAGAACATTTAGAAATGAAAACTCATTCACTCTCGGCCAGGTGTTGGCACTTACTCTACAATAACAGGTGTTCTTCGTTCAAGTGGCGGTCACGGTCCTCGATGGAGATAAATAGTTAAGATAAGTTCTGAAAATGCCAAACGCATGTTTTTCTCTTATGAGCTTTCAGCGTGAAGAAAATTATTCCCGGTGTTTTACGATGGAACTTGAATTTTAGAAAAGATTGTGCATAAATTTTTATGTACAGAGCGAATGATGATTGAAGCTCATCATACTCATTTCCTATTCTTATTGAGTGAGTCAATTTCATTTCTTTCCACGTGAACTTAAGATATTTTTAATGAAAACCTAGATGCTACAACAGCACATACTTTCGGGCATTATTTCTAATGGTTGCAATTTTCGAAAATTCAGAGAGTTCAAAGAAAACGATATCTGCACCATTATCTTAAGCGCCCATTTCTCTATGCGTGGTAAATAAAAACAAACAAAAGTGATGTCGTTTTTGAGAACTTTTTATAATAACTGTATTAACATCAGTCAGATATTGAGCAGTAAATACTATTATTATCAAAAAAGTACATGATTTTTTTAAGACATAATTTTTATTTTCTAGAGTTACTACGTTAGAAGAGAAGATATTGTAACTGTGCGAAGGAAATCAGCTATTTTTCGAAAGAAAAACTGAATTTCGGGCTGAAATGGATAAATCTTACATGTATTAAATTAATTCCCCTATCACTTGCCCTCCCATCTCTCTGTCCTCCCGTCTGTCACTCTGTCCGTCCTCCCGTCTGTCTGTTCACCCTGCTGCTTTCTGTCCGCCCGTATACATAAGCAGCTTTTGCTTAATTTTGCAGTTTTTAATGTTATTTTCTCGAAAACGACTCCTATTTTTTTTAATTTGGAGCTCGTCACATTTTCGGCCAACACACTGTATTTTCGAACATTGCAAAAAATTACATTGCAAAAGTTCTGTAATGAAGTTAGATTTTTAACGTAAACAAATTGGATCATTAAAAAGGTCATGTACAAATATTTTACGCGCAATTTCTGCTTGAAATTAATGCATTTTCTAAAAACCCCTCTTTCTCTAAAACGGCTCAATTTTTTTGCATTACTTTTTTCTCGAATAGAGTAAAGGACGCTTAAAAATGATGCACGTCACACTTTCATGGCCTTTTTGGATTTTCTAAAATTGTAAGTTTGAAATAATAAAAAACTGTACATGCTGTTGAAGCAGCGCTAGTCTAATATTGCTATCAGTTTTTAACATAATGAGTATGACAAATTTTCGCCTTACAATGTACGTTGAACATTTTTGAAATATTAGATATTCTTGGAGAATGGAACTGCTTCTAGTATCGCGTTATAATGTACTAGTGAGTAACTGTCGATTTCGATATCGATTTCTGTCGCGTAAAATACTTTTGTATTTCCCGTTCTTGTAGTGAGTGTTATATGCCGAGTGGTGCTCCTCGCTGGTTGGAAAGTGAGTTTTGGCGCTGAACTACACGTTGCCTGGGGTGGTTTCTAGCTCCCCCTCCCCCCAGTGGGCTACCGCTTCAGCGGAGACAAGCTTAAAGTTCCCTAAATACGGCAATGCAGTGCACGTGTAATGAATGAGGGGGGGCCAAAGATGACGAAGAAAAGATCCCGAGCGGTCGGTGGCCAGTTTTTTAGGGTCCAGCTCAGTCATTCGTCTCTTACTGAGTGGATAAACCACGAAAAAAGTCCAATTTGAGCAGCCGACTGATATAATTGTCCAGTTTTTTATTCTAGGCAGCTATGTAAATTGTATCGAAATCTAGCAACTCGAACCCTAGGACTTTCCGGTCAAAGACGCTGCACAGGCAATGGCATTGCCGCTGAGCTACTTCTGCCGGTGTGTACAAATGAGTTAAATTGATTATTTTGTTTATTTTCGGGTGCGTCAACTATAAACAACGGTTTTTTCTTATCCAGGTATCTCCCACTAGCGAGGCACCGCCCCAACCGGGGCAAGCACTAAGCTCCCGACTGGTCTCCCGAAATGTGTGATAGTGTAGTGAATGTAGGTGTAAGTGTTCGTGTAGAGGGTAAAGATAGTACAGCGATGGAAAAGGAAATATCACGCGCGGACTGTTTGTTAGGGTATTACTCCGGCATTCGCTGGCGTTGATCGAAGAAACCACGAAAAACTACCGATCAGAGCAGCCTGCTGCTATAATTTTCCTTCACACTGCGACTGAACTCGATCTGGCTATTTAGCTAGCGTCGACAATCCTACCACTGTCGGGTCTCGAACCCTAGAACCTCAGAGGCACTGCTGTGACATCAGTAGTTGCCCTGAGCCACCTAAGCAGGTAAATGAGTTGGAAAACGGAGTACCTTGCCAAAAGAAATTCGCACTTTAATCATGTTTAAAAATTAAAATGTTTACTTACCCTCTTTTCCTCATCGACATTAATGATGTCCACAAGATTGACATTAACATTGAACATGGTCTTCTTGTACTTTGGTTGACGGAATGACATGGTTTGCCAGCCCGGTCGTGCTGTGCACATTTTTGTACGTCTTCCAGAATCTTGCCATTGTTTCACCTAGAACAGAACAGAAACGAAACGCCAATACCTACGTTAAAATTCATAGAGGGCACTATTCATCTTTGCTCGGAAAAGTAATAAAATGAATGTAGCTGGGGTTCTTTTGTGACAATTGCTTTGTCATGCTAGCATTGACATTTGTCTAGCAGGAAAATAATGAACGATAATGTTTATGAGGTTTGTATAAGCCCCACTTGAATAAGAGATTTGGTATACGATCTCAATGATGTTTTATTCAAAATATTATCTCGAATTAGTTTTTTCTGGTTTCGATTGTAATCGGATTATTGAAAGAAGTATTTATTAATTACCATCCGATTTAAGCTAATTTAACAAATTATCAAGATACTCATTTACGTATCTTGGAGAAAGAATCTCCTTCAATATCTAATCAAATGAATCGATTCTATTGAGAGACAGACGGAGAGAGAGACAGTCGGAGAGAGAGAGACAGTCGGAGAGAGAGAGACAGTCGGAGAGAGAGAGACAGACGGAGAGAGCGAGACAGACGGAGAGAGAGAGAGACGGAGAGAGAGACAGACGGAGAGAGAGAGAGACAGACGGAGAGAGAGAGACAGACGGAGAGAGAGAGACAGACGGAGAGACAGAGACAGACGGAGAGACAGAGACAGACGGAGAGACAGAGACAGACGGAGAGAGAGAGACAGACGGAGAGAGAGAGACAGACGGAGAGAGAGAGACAGACGGAGAGAGAGAGACAGACGGAGAGAGAGACAGACGGAGAGAGAGAGACAGACGGAGAGAGAGAGACAGACGGAGAGAGAGAGAGACAGACGGAGAGAGAGAGACAGACGGAGAGAGAGAGACAGACGGAGAGAGAGAGACAGACGGAGAGAGAGAGACAGACGGAGAGAGACAGAGAGAAAGGGAGATAGAAGGAGAAAGAAAGGGATGAAGGACACAACACCGTATGCCGGGTTCTGCTAGAAAATATAGTATGTTTGAAAATGTGGATCGAAAGTGTATTTTGTTAAAATGTGTGATTCATATAAATCTTGTTAAGTAATTTCCCTTTCCTGTCCGAAACTTGAAGAAAGTCAAAAGAAAGCGATACCACAAAAACAGGAAATTAAACAGCAAAAAAAAATAATTATATATTGAAAAAGTCACCAGTAATTAACACATGTGGTGTGTATCAAGGACCTACAAAACATTCATGTACGGATATGGTGAGTAAACTAAGGGTATAAGAAGTAATACTACGTATGAAAAAGGTGATACTATATTTTAAAAAATCGTGAATTTTTGCCGAAGCATTATCATCAGGGCTCGGTTTCAGATGACATGTCATCTTTTGATTGGTGCACTGTAGACGTAGCTCACTTTTAAACGAGTGTTTATCACGACATATAAGTGATAGACATGTTCAGTTATTGGCTCATTTTTTGCCATTTTTAATTTTTGGACCATTTGTTGGGGCTTTTGCCGTCATTTTTGCCATTTTTATGCATTTTGTTTCCTTCTCGTGTCTTTTGTTAGTGAATGTTTCACGAATTTACAATGACGCACTAAAACAATTTTTTTTAAATTCATCATCAGTTCGTGACGAAATTCACTATTGCACTGACTCTGTTTATCAAACTCTCAAAATTACACGTGTCTTTGGTAACTTCTTTGATCTTTCAAAACTGACAGAAGATCGAAGCTAAGGATTACATTTCATTGTAAAATAAAGACTTTATATTTAATATAATTTTATACAAGTAAATTTTAATTAAACTTGGAAAATTCGTTCAATTAATAAACATTTTTGAACAAATTATTTCGTATTTATTGAAAAATATGGTCATTTTCCCCTTATTTTAAGTGTTTTTCCTCTTATTTTTAAGAAATTATATGGGTCGTTTACTAAGAATTTTTAGTTCATTGTGAAACTACAATAATTTCATTGTTTAATTCATTGTGAAACTACAATACCAAAGATAGGTATTTTTAAATAACATATGTCCTTTAGAACTAGATTTTGAAATATTGTTAATTCACATCTCTGAATTTTAAAAAAATGCTAAAATTTAAAATATTCAAAATATTTTAAACAACAGGAAGGTTGAATTTAGCAGTGAGACTAGTGTAGGGGTAATTTAATAGGCGTGTTAATCCTAATGGACTGCGGTGAAAATCCCATCCGGGAGAATAACTTTTGCTGGTTGGAAACACTTGTACATTCATGTAAGAGTTGAATTATAATATTTTGTCGCTGTTACAAATAAGGCGAGAAAGTATGTGGTATTTAAGTACCGCTAGTTTTCTTAATGAAATCTGCTCTTCAAAAGTAAGGTCGTCTTTAAGTAGGGTCGTGTTAATTTTTTTGAAAATATCTAGTTTCCGCATAATTTTGCGTGAAATGTAGGAGAGATTTAAACAATTATTTTTTCAAAAACTTCTCGAAACTTTTCTCAAATTTTCTTCTCGTATGAATCAAAGGACGGCAAAAAATTGGTACTGTTCCCATTTTCGGTTAACTCACTGTATTTTCGGAAATTGCAAAAAATATTATCGGATAAGTACAATATTTATAACAGATGTTTTAATGAGATCTATTCAAAAGAAATAGATCTTTAAGTTTTGAAGTTTCGAATTTGAGTTGTATTAGCTGCAAAAAAAATCAGTTGTCGCACTTCTTGCGCTACGACTGGTAATGACTTTTACGAGTGGTACTGGTAACTGAGGTGTTTTTATAAGAAAAAAAAGTGTGGTATTATAATATTTCCCAACAGTTATTAATGTAGGAGAGTGCGTGCTGGTGCAGCACCACTACTTTACTTTCTCCCTTTACTATGTACTTATGTAGTAAACAGAAAATATTGTTATGCTGGGGCAAAAATCGGCAATTTTTTGACAGAGAAAACATGTACTGTGTAACCTTGATACTGTAAAACCCTGATATCTAAAGCTAGATAAATCTAGTTCCTATATTTAGTAAGTAAATTAATTCTATAGCATATGGCGTTATGTAGTCAAAATCGAGGTCGTGTGGGTCCTTGATATGGAAAAATCGATTGACGACAAAACGTTTGTCTGTCCATCCATCCGTCAATCTGTGTCTGTGGTCTACGCTAGCGCCTAAACCTTCAGACGTCTTATCCATAATGACAATATTTAAGACGGAGGTTTTCTTTCATAAAATATGTGCTACAAATACAAATCTCCTATATAAAATCATGGACAGATTTTCGAAAATGTTAGAGTTACGCGAATTTTTGGGTGAAATATAGACAATTTTGAAACATTATTTCTCTAAAACGGCTCTAATTTCTTCCGGATAGCATTCGACGGAAAAAATGCTGCCGTTCCCGTTTTCGGCGCACTGTTTTTTCGAGAATTGCCAAAACGTAACATTACAAAAGTTTAATACTAATGATAGAGGTTTTTTCCCTTAATGATTTTCGTGTTAAGAAATATATTTATAGATAAGATTATGTACAATGTCATGAAAATACGAAAGCTTTTCGTATAATTTGTTTTCTTGAACTTAATGTAACTTATAAAATATTTCTCAAATACGGTTCAATTTTTTCTTTAAATTTTTTCCCTCGAGTAGAGGAAAACATCGCTTAAAAACATGAACCACATCTCATTTTCGTTTAACTGTACAAATTTTCAAAAACTAAAAAAAGAAATGGAAAAAATGTGAGGAAGAATGTGGTATTGTAGAACCAGTGTTATGACTAGTTTTTCATTGATTCATTGGCCAGCTCTGAAACGGTCCCTAGTTTTGTTTTTAGATGCTAAATGCAGCTCTCCTCTCTGCGCTCTATATTGCGTTCTGTCGTAGCTTTCTATTTTTGACGACCAATAATTTTTTTTAAAAAATATACAAAATCATGTTGCCCCTTTAAATTATGTGGTTTCAGTTGTACAACGGTTGTTGATTTCCTACTGACTCACCTGCCTCTGAACGTTGCGCACCTTCTTATCGTGCTGCCGCGGCGCGCTGTTCAGCTGGAACACTATCCAGTTTCGTGTGTACAGCCACACTTCATAGAAGAGCGAAATCGGGAGGAGGAAGAAGCACACGAAGACCCAGCGATAGTGCACCAGCACGTGCTCGAGAGCGCTGTCAAAGGATGCCATCGCCGCAGCACCTGCGAGCCCTCTGGCACGCCACTGACCGCCCGCCTCTCGCGCGAACGGGCTCCTGCGCGCTTATCGCGCACGTCGCGTGATAACCCTTTCCCCCTCTCCGGAGGCAGCGTAAGAGGGGGCCAGAGGGCCCCCGCCCCGCACCCAGGGTTTGTTAATCCTTAAGAACACGTTGCACATGCTTAGATACATTCGGAACAATAATTTGTTAAGCAAAATTTCTTATTCGTTTATAATTTTTTCAATCATTAAAATATTTTTAAAAATTTAAAGTGGTACAGTTAATTATTTTATTTTTAATGTATATGATTAGTATTTCCATGTGCTTAGAGGGTCACTCGATTTGTTTATGCTTAGGATCGCGTAAGATATTAATCCGACCTTGCCCCTCGCCCGACCTCTCCAGTGGATACTTCCAAGTGAAGGAACCCTATCCACTGAGGGGACCTGATTATGTAGGGGTACACACCTGCCAAAAGTTCTCTTGTACCAAATGGGTCCTACCTACCATTGAACCACACCTGCAGAGGGAGCTCCGTTTCCCGAAGGGACCCTCTCGATCGAATTCTCCCCGCCCCTAATGACTCTTCCCGGCATACTACTCACCCGCTCCGCTTCATCTGCATTGAAGGCCACGAGTGGGAGAGTATTTAGTGTTTCCAGGTGCGTCAACAACTTTGGTTATTAGTCCTGTAAATGTAGTGCATGTTATAGCCTGTAGTTCGGGTTCCTTCCCTGTTAGAACCTGAGTTCCGACATTGTTCTACACAAAGGCTTGCGGCCTTTCGCCTTCGGGTTTCTCTCCCAGCAAGGAACCCTCCCACCCGCGAGAAGTTCTAAGCTCTCAGCTGCTCTCCGAACATGTGTGGTACTATTGTGCAAGTACGTGTGTGTGTGCTAGGGGACTAGGGACAAGGATAAGGAAGGGAAAATTGAACGCTCTCCGTAGCCTGCTTGTCAGTGCATTCGCCTGATATTGATAGAAAAAATCTCGGATAGTGCCACCGATCAGAGCAGTCGTGGCCTTCAATGCAGATGAAGCGGAGCGGGTGAGTAGTATGCCGGGAAGAGTCATTAGGGGCGGGGAGAATTCGAGCTGGAATTTTCCTCTTGACAGCTGAATTTGAAATAACTAAAAAGCTAGAGCTTCGCCGTCGAAACCCGAGAACTGGGAACTGCAAGTTAGAAACGATACAGGTGGGCAGTGGGTCTGCAGTGGGTCTGCAGCAGCAACGAAACAGGGCCCTTCCGGTGCTAACTTCACATGCATGGAGATTTGCTAGGCAATTAGTGATTGCATGGAAGTAGTTCAACAGAATTACTGAAAAACAAAATCCAATGTCTCCCACGCAATATAGCGAGGAACTGCTTGCATTCGAAGTTTTCATGAAATTGTTTCATCAAGGAAAGAAGAGTATTCCTGTGCTTGAAGTGATTATAAGCCACGCTGGATTTATATATTCGCCTAATAGCCTTAAGTACAGGTCGCAGATTTGAGGATGAGAAATTTATTTTCATTTACGTCTATTAAATTTCAGTTTTAGTTTTATATATTGGTACTGTTATATATAATGTGGGCTTTTTTGTCATGTAGTCATCTTGTTCTCTTGTTACTGTAAGCATTATCTAATTTATTGCATTCTTAGTCACTCAAATATTTTTGTTGTTCGGTATCAATTATGTAATTGACGTAGTATCTACACCCCTCACACACACACACACACACACAAACAAAAATCTAATATTAATTATTTCTCAACTCCACATTCCCCTTCATTTTTTAAATTACTTTTTTCTCTTACTTTTTATCTTTTATTCTCCGACTAGCTATATTGTTTTCCATATCGGACCTTAAGACATAACTCTGATTGGGATGCTCTCGGGAACAAAGCTAGGGTAATCCCACGACTTATGATCGCAGGGGTAAATGTAACCCAAAAAATGTTCGCCTTGAATATTTGTTTGATATGGGATGTCGCTCAAGAATGTAAAGTGACCCTATATGTAGGCGATTTAATTTAGTTGAATGTGTATTTAATGTAAACCATTACGTCTATTTATCGTTCAGTATTTTGTTAACATAATTATTTTACGAAAAAGGGAACACATAGCTTGGTGTTCATTGGCTTTAGAAAAATTAATCCACATATTAGACCAAGTCGACAATATTGTACGTGTTCTCAAACTTTTTAAATAATACTTTAAATTACAAATTTTAATTTTAATTTAAAAAATGTTTTAAAATAATATTTTAAATCAAATTTCCGTATGTTTCAGAGCACGACTATAAGGTTTGCACAGTTATGTAAAATTGAGATGAAATAAGTCAATGAATTTGAGTAAAATGTTCATCAATGCTAATACTTTTTCACTATTATAAAGCCAAGGTAATAACTGTCATCTGTAGAGCCCGGAAGTTTTGCAAATGCCTTTTTTTATTGTTATGATTTTATGACTTTTAACAATAGGAATCTCTTAACTGTACTTCTGGTGTTGTTTTAGTATATTTTCATTTTGTCTTTTTTGCATATTTTAGCTTCTTATAGCTATTTTTTACATTTTGCCTTCTTTTCCCCCTCCTAGCATCGATATCTATCAAGCTGGAAGCACCTGTAAGCCTGGACAATGTAAAGGCACGCTCGTGTATTCTCTTTCCGTGGACACGGAGGCTCCAATGTCAGCTTATGTTAAAAATCTAAAGGGGTAAGAAAGATGATTCCAATAAAGATTATTGTTATTTTTCGTTGATGCTGACAGATGTGTTCGCTCACGAGAAATCTCTTGAAGATTGAAGTACAATTTTAACTTCGGTCATGATTAGATTTGTAACTATGAAGCCAGACAGCATCCTTTAATATCTCTTTGAGAATCTCAAACGACGCAATGGCCTTAATGAATAATTTTAGTGTTTGTGTTTCTGGTATAATAAATTATTCTTACGCAGCGTTTAAAAAATTGGGAAAGGAGGGTCCTAAACTTGTTGATTTCTTGAAATGCAAAATTACATTTAAAGTTAACTGCTTTCCTGGAAATAAAATATATTTTGTAGAAAGTGTAATTTTATTAAAATATATTTTCGTACGAAAAACTAGTCATCGTTGGAACCGTTTCTCACTGTTGAAATTGTGACATCCAACAATAGGTAGACTTTTTTTTTTACCATTTTTATTACTCCAGAGTTAACGTGTTGACGAGCCATATTCGAATTCTTGGGGATAGGATTACTGCTGAATGTAATGCATGTGTTTAATACGAAGTATTTTTTGAATAAATTATATTACAAAACGTTATGGCTTTGCAGATACGACCCCTGAATCAGACACTGACAACTATTTTTAACTTCCTTACAAGTGACACCGAAATCTCATCATATCAGAATTTCTAAAAGCTCCACGTGCGTTTTAATTACATGGGTTTTCTCGAAAATATTTCGGTTCAATTTCTATGTTTATTGCAATATTCAGATTCTTCATTTAATAGCGGTCAGATACTTCATAAAGAGCGCTTGAGACAAAATCAATACCAGTGATGTTTTCAACACTGCGTGAATGTGGTTACAACTATGTGCTTAATATAATATACAGAGCGTTAAAATTTCTTAAATAAAGTCGAAAAAACAAATTTCAATACGCAGTGCCACAGACGTGAGAGAGAGAAAGGGCGGGGAGAGGGGGGAGAGAGGGGGAGAGGGGGAGAGAGGGGCGAGAGAGGGGGAGAGAGAGGGAGAGAGAGGGAGTGAGAGGGAGAAAGAGAGGGAGAGATTACTCAGTGCATAGCCCGCTGGATTCGCAGTCGGGAGGTCCGGGTTCAAGCACCGGGCCGGCATTGGGTTTTCGTGGTTTCCCTCGGTCACAAAGCGAATGCGGGAATGGTTACAAAACTCCTACGAAGGTCCCCACATTTCACTACCCCACCTGACTCCTCCTACCATTATCCTAGTCCTTTTACTCCTCATTATCACCCAATAATAATAATATTAACAATAATAATAATAATAATAATAATAATAATATTGATAGAGTTACATTTACAATTACAATCGTGTAAATCGGTCCTCCGGCGCAGAAGGTTGCGGCAGCCGTCGTCTGCACCGAGGAGACTGCAGATTCGAGTTCTGCGTAGACATGGTTCTATTTGTGATTGTCCCTTCACCCCCTCATCATCATTCTATCGTCTTCGAATTCACACTTCAAAGCTTACAACCTTGTCGTACTAAGGGATGCAGCTGAAAAGCTGATCCTGGAAAAATTACACACGTTAATAATAATACACAATAATAATTATTATATTAATAATAATAATAATAATAATAATAATAATAATAATAATAATAATAATAATAATAATATCATCACCATTATTATTCTATACCCCCATAATTTATTTTCAAGGGTTGTCTTAACCAAGGGATGCAGCCGAGAGGCTGATCCCCATAATTCCACCCTTTGAGCTCTGCAGAATAAAATACAATTGGGCTTCGGAGAGATGTGTTAACGTGGCCAGTAGTTGCCCATACTGAATAATGTATTTGTTATTATTATTATTATTATTATTATTATTATTATTATTATTATTATTATCATTTTAGCTTCCCGTTATTACGTGGTCGGCGCTAATTTGTGTGGGCAATTTTTTTTATTAATTCTCCGCATACAACATTTTTACTCAGATTTAGCGATATTTTGATGGCCGAATGCCCTTCCTGACGCCAACCATTTAGGACACAAAGACAACGCACACGATCACGAAACACAAAACCATGTCCGAGGCGGGACTGGAACTCGCAATCCTTCAGCCCAAAATAGCTACAGCATTACTGCCTTAATGATCTCTACCATCCGGACGAAACGTGTGTGTGTGTACATATATGTGTGTGTGTGTCTGTGTGTACATATATAAAATAAATATTTTATTTTTCTTTACTTTGCTGTTTAAAATTAAGGTGATGGCAGAATTTATATATTAGTACAAAGGAGCAGTCGACGAATGGGCATTTAAAACAGGAGCCATATCGTGTTCCTGGAGATGACCTCTTTCTGGACATTTGAAAGAATTTGTGAAACGCTCTCATAACCTTGGCCACAATTCTCAGCAGTTGGCTTGTTCTCTTTCTCTGAAGTATGCGACTCGTCCTCCGGGTCTCCTCGATTCTCCCGTCGTTCCTCCTTTTTTTTCGCTCGCATGCAGGCGAATCGCAAATTTGCATCTGCTGTCTCTATGGCTCGTGATTGAGCCCTATTAACATGAAGCATCCGCCCAGATCTCCGCGTGAGGAGGGAGGACCTCTGCTGTCGGCAGGGTCACGCGGCCGCGGCGGCGGTGCACCGCGCTGGATCGCGCCGCCTCCCCCCCCCCCCCCCGCGCCCATCCATCAGCCACTCGCAGTGGAGGTCGCCGTGAAGCGACCTCGCCTACGACGAAAATAGCATTCGGAAGCGTCGGAATCACGTTGCACTCCGCCATCCAGGCATCGGCCACTCGTTTCCAAACATTGAAAGAGCGCGAATATTCGAACAGATTATATTTTGTGAATTGTCATTATTATCGCAATAAAATCCTCTTTCATACTTTTGAATGGACTTGATGCAAAATGTGGAAATTGCGAGAAGTGTAAATGAAAGGAAATGGTTTACATCTTCAAAACGATGAATCGAATACATGAAGCATATCCAATTGAAATTTTCAAAAGCAAAAAAGAAATCGGAGCTTTTAGTATACTTTCTTCGTTTGGCTTACATCAGCTGGATTAGTGTTTCTAGTTCATAGCGTGTCTCAAAAGTAAAATCAGCACCATCTGCATCAGAGATATTTCAGCGTTTCTAATGTCGCAAATGCTTCTGCACTTGTTCACAAACATCATTACTGTCTTCTTCACTTTTAATGTCACTACCATCACCAATAGTACTAATAGTATTATTACGAAGGTGATCTACCATATCTTCTAATGACCTATCTTCAGCAATGGGAATTTCGGTTTTTAAATATAAATTCTGTGAATGACATTGACCGCGAATCTTTCTCCAGTCCTCGCATTCAAAGAAACCAGTGACGTCTTCCACAACTTCATTTGGTTCTCAATGGCATCTTCCGTGAATTTGTGCATAATTTCGTGCATAGTTTGACTGCTTCACTCTCTTCACAGATGTTCAATTACATGCAAGATATCTAAGAAGAAAAAACACATTTTATGTGCTTTAAATGCTCTGCACCAAATTACTACAGTATTGCATCTTTAAAACGTCGATAATGCTCTAATTTAAAGACTGATCCATGCTTGTTAAGTTGGTATAGGAAAAATCCTTCTTAATTTTTAATAAGCTTAAACTTTTAAATTACGATGGGCATTGTTCAACAAAGAGTAATATCTTTGTTATATGCCCTATTTTTGCATCAAGAGCATGTTTTTGCTGAGTATAACAGTGAGCTCATCCACGCCCTTTTGTTCGAAGCATAAGATGTTGGTACGGTCGTAACATTGTCATCGTCATCATCATCATGGGACATCTTTTTTAAATTTTTGGTTATAAATTGACTGCCTTCAGCTATATCATTCCATTGCCCTTTACACCTTAGGGTACCTTAGCCTTCACACATCGCAGTGACTCCTAAGCCTACGGCTGAAAATTGTCTTTTACCGTCGGCAACTCGAAAGCTCGTGGCCTTGAACCCTATTACAGGAAGGGAGATTTGGTGCCGACCAGGTGGCGCTCACGTAGTCGTCACTGAGCCCTTTACTCGCCTGGCACGGAGTTCGCTATTCCTGATCCGCAGTCTCTCTCTCTCTCTTTCTCTCTCTCTCTCTCTCTCTCTCTCTCTATATATATATATATATATATATATATATATATATATATATATATATATATATATTAGGATGACCCTTAATTTCCGACTTCGGAATTTTTGAACGCTCACCCACCAATTTTGTTAGAATGGCCTCAAAACATCCCTGTACAAACTTTTATTGAGATCGGGGCATTCTATCACTGCCGACTTTAGCGCGAACTCCCATGACGTCAAGTCCTGCGCCGAAACTACCACCTAGCGCTGAGTCAGGCCCGAGCATAACAGTACATGAATTTAAATAAATCGTGTCATACGTGTTTACAGGCCGCTGAACTAACATAATGGCTTATGCTAGTGTCCTATGCAGTGCCGGGGAACGCGTGTTTTTAATAGGAGATAACATTAATTAGTAATATAAAATACTAAATAACTGGACACAATTTATCATCAAATAAACAAGTGCTTGGAGTTTTATAACACAAAAGTAAAATTAATAGTTGGTGCAAATGCTAAACTTGTTCGTGAATGCATGATATATTCAGAGAAAACAAGAATTCCGACAAGAGCTCATCAGCGTTGTTCGCAAAAAGTTATTAACTTGTATTAGGAGGAGAGAAAATATCAAAAAAACGGAAACAAGCGTGAAGATATTTTTAAGCATCGTGAAGAGGAGTTTATAAATAATTTGATCAATTTATTTGATATTGTACATGCGAATGCTTTTCAAATGATTACGTTGGAAGGAGACAGGATGTTTTTACTTTGGCAGAGAGAGACAGGACGTAAAAGCTATCTTGCAGGAGTAAACGAAATCACGGGGTAAAGAAGAAAGGGGGAGACAAAGAACATTACAAGACAAGAAAAGGACAAGGAAACAATAGTGTGCAGCGTCTACATCTTCTGCTGTACCTCTCAAATCGTCTGAAGATTCAGATAACGTACTTTCAAGTTCAGATGTAATCACCGATGAATTTTTAGGAAAGTCTTCCGAGTCTACATCAGTACAGAATGCTGCAAGGCGTGGAACCAAACATTTCATTATTCCCAAACTACTATCTACACTAGACAGATGACAGCTGAGTGTAAGAGCCTCTGTATACAACCTTCAGGGAACAGAGACACGTGGCCATAAGAACCCCAGAAGAACTATAGAGTTCTTAACAGTAATTAATAGTAATAAATCTTCTATTCTTCGAATCAGACACGAGAAGAGAACTATATGAAACAATTCTGCTTTTAAGAGTGAGATATCTGAAATTCTTACTGTTCATTGGGATAATAAACTGTTGCTTTCATTAAATATCAGGAATCCAAAAGAAGATATACTTCTAAATGTCGTTACATTGGGGACACTCAGCTGCTCATCAAGGTTCTAAAATTGCGGATATCTTCTGGCAAAGAGCAAGCGAACGCAGTTTTGAAAGTGTTAACGCACTGCGGGTATCGAAGACAATATATAATTTCTTTGCTGTATCAAACTGCATCAAACACGACGCTTTAAAGGAGCATATGATGTTCTAGAAGAAAATTTTGTCAGAGAAATGTTGTTCTTTCCCTACCGTCATCATATATACGAACTTATTTTACAATGTGTGTTTCAATGTAAAATAGGTGGTGTAGCACTCAATCATTACACCTCGTTTTGAGCATTTTAAGAAAAGCTGGGTCAGTGTTAATGCCGTTACTTTTCAAATTGGCAAAGAGTATGAGACAATGTTCTTCAATAAGTCCGAAATTTAAAAAAAATTGGTCTTTTATGAAATTTAATTATATAAACCAACATTGCGAGGGGATTATCGTGAACTCAAAGAACTCCCCCTAATATTTTTGGAAGCACACTCTAAAAACGAACTAAAGATACATCCTCCCGGGGCATGCATCATCAAGATCGATGGATGGTAATGTCTTTTTTTTTAATGTTTCTACTAAGATCAGAATGCAAACTACCCAGAGTAATTAAAAATTCCTTAAACTTTTGTATCGAATTTAATCGTTTAATATCATCTGGCAAGGTGTTGTAAAATAATGTACATGGATTATATGTGATTTTTTTTGTAGTGGGCTGATGATACTGTCACCTGATGAATATGATTACAACGTCGAGTGTTATAGTTATAGATATTAGCGTTTGCTGAAAATATATTCCCGCCCTTAAGTAAGTCATTTGTAATAAAAACCACTGATTTATATATCAAGCGACAAGGTAATGGTAAGATACCAAGATTAATAAAGAGAGGCTTAGAAGGATCACGTGAGTGAGATTTGCTTATTATTCACACAATTCTTTTTTGCATACCGTTTACGTATAGTAGGAAGAAAATAGGGCTTAAAATCGATCTCTGCGGGACTCCATATGCAATTGGCAAAGAATCGGATAGGTGCGTACATAATGTTGTTGTATACCATTGTAATACCATTGTTTCAGTGTTTTAAGGTACGGACATAACCAATCTAGAGCAATACCGCACATTCCATACGAAGATAATTTTGAAATAAAAATGTTATGATCAATGACGGCAAAAGCTTTTGACAGATATAAAAATATTCCAATAGGTGCTTCGTTTTGATCCATGGATGAGGCGACATCTTTAAAAAATATAATATGATAATATATATAAAAGTATATTTCTATTTTCGAAATCCATGTTGGCTGAAAACGCGTGTTGTTTACTAAGAAAGGTTCCATTCGTACGTAAAAAATTCTCTCTGGTATTTTTGAAAAAACCGACAAAAGAAAAATTTGAATTTGGATATTTGAAATATGAAATTTGAAGCCAATTTTGAATTTCATTTTCGTGGCCTTTTTTCAAAAATGGCTTACTTTTAGCTATTTTAAAAATATCTAAAAAATTCCAGTGCATAAGGATACATTAAATATGTGAGTTAACGGGTGTATAATGGCGGGCGCACAAGTCTTTAACAAACAATCGGAAGACTCATCGAAACTGGCCGAATATTTATTTTTCAGTCTACAGATTATTTTGAATATTTCTTTGGAAGAATTTTCGGAAACGAACATTGTGTCTAAACTTTTTTGGGAAACGCCTGATGTTGAATTTTGTGGCTGAAGACCCTTAGTGATATCGGCAGCAGTTTTCGAAAAGTATTTGTTAAAGAGATTAACCACTGTTGCCGGATCGTTCACATTTCTATTATTATATTTTAAAACAACGTTCTCTACAAGGTTTCTAGTTAATTTGGTCGATTTTTTTACTGTATTCCACATTGCTGTTATTTTATTATTTGAGTTTAAAATATGCTGATCATGTTTCATGATTTTACCCTGCCATATGGCTTTTCTTAACAATGACTTGTATTTTTTGAAGTAGATGAGGAAATCTTGAGATGAAAGTATTGAAAAAAAATTATATTTATCGTTTTGTATCAACAGAATTGTAAACCGCTTCCCACGACTCTTGCAGCAAGTAATTGATGAATAATTTTATTTTAAATTTAGTAAGCAATCTACTTATACGTGTATTATATAATGTGTCAGTGTTCTCATTTCTTATAATGGTATGATTTGTGCATCGTGATCACTGTATCCTAAATCTTTTGTTTCAATTTCATATCGAGTAGTGGTTTTGTAAATTATTATTTGATCGATAGCCTTCTTTCAATTTCGTGTGGTCCGTGTAGGTACATTTATTGTAATATCTGAACTAAAGGACTGAATTAAGTTGAGAAACTGCTCTTTCTCGAAAGAGTCAACCAGAAAATCAATGTTAAAATCCCCGCGGACAACAATAGATACAAAAGAGCGATTACTGACTTTGTTTAGTGTTATCTTCAGTTTTCTTAAGAATATAATATAATCTATTGCTCTCTTTGTTGGAGGCCTATAGATGCAAATATACTTTTTAGCGTAGGAAGATGTACTACAAATATTTCAAAACCATTTTCAACGGAATACACATTTAATTCCGTCAAGGAGACATGATACATACGAGTTTAAAATAAAAATTAGAACAATTTTTTAGAAACAATGTTTAAATAATTTGAAAATTGCGTATTTACGCAAAATTACGAGAAAAAATACTCATATTTTCGAAAAATTGCACATGACGTTATTTCAAGATCTCTCTGTGATGAACAGATTTCATTAAAGAAAAAATCGCAGTCTTCATTATTGTAGTGGTACACGAAAAATTAAAGTCTGCAATTTTCGAAAAATAAGCGATAGCAACAGAAATTAGACATGTTCCATTCGTTACCTGCGCCGGGCAATAAAAGTTTATCTCCCAAAAATTCCGTTTTCCTACGCACAGTTACAATACGTTCCCTTCTTACGAAGTAAGAGCAAGAAAGTAAAGTAAAATTAGACCATAATGTGTGTAGATGTAGGCTTCCTTGCCAGATATGTAGTATTTTACCTGAATATGTAACACTGCAATGTAGACAGGATTTACCTGATCCGAATGATGATGTTTATTGAGAGGGGATACATCCGGTTTCTGTGCAAAATATTTTATTGCAGGAGCTGATATTCTGAAGTTAGTGTTGGTTACTACCACAGCTTAAAGACATCATAATTAAAAAATTAGAGAACTTATTGTTGGTAAAAGTAAATGAACAATTAACATATTGCATTCTAGAGAATGTATTTTATCTTCTGTTTTATCTCGTTTCCGTCTAGTATTAGTTGTCAAAGCTGGATAAATGATTAAACGCATTTATACTGTTCCCATGAGTAACTGAGTCTGAATCACTTAATTCAATAACTCGTTAGACATAGTAAAACTAAATCCACCGCGATATATTAGGATGGAAGGGGGCTTTTCTTCCGTTTTGGCCAGAAGGCCAAAATGTTGCTCAGTTTTTCAGCAGACTCTATTGTTTCATAAAGTGATTGAGAAATTTAAGTTAAAAAAAGCACTGTAAAGATACTTTTGTATACTTTAATTTTGTAAATGATCATTTCAACAAAAAGCATAGAGGTCACGGTTTAAACGACAAACTAAAAAAAATTCTTTCTTTTAGAGTTTTTTTTCATTTTCTTTGTGAAGCTGATGTTTCTCGCAGTGGAATATCTTAAATTCAAATTCAGCAACCAAGAAAACATATGTATCCGGTCAGGAAAGTCTTACGGACCAGGTGACTGGACTGAATTGTGGTTATCTACCGTAACAACGTTTCTAATATGAAAGTAATTTCTTGTTTATTAGTAGGATTACAGAAATTAAATGCCAGACTTCCAATATTAACTTTGATGAATATTTCTTATTGCTCCAAGGATAGCTTAGTTATCTAAAGGCTTCGAGCATCCTAATATGGAGTTCGGTGCACACAATTTACATGAAAAACACCAAATTCTGAGATCTTTATTTTTAAAAACGCATTACAAATTTATCGATTTTTTTCAATCCTTTGCATTTTAAAGGTTAAGAGTCGAGGTATGATCATTCACCTCGTTCAGCATCATGAGATATTATAGATCTGATATTGAAACCGGGCTCCTGAACACCTTCTGTCGTCTGGCAAGCTGCCATGAATTGCTCAATTATGTTCACTGGCTGGATGCATTTAACCTTCACCTTCCCCTACTTGCCCTGAGTGAGGTATTTCGTAGTTGCCTAGCAAAACCTCAATTACTCATTATTTTCTAATTGTGGTTATTCCCAAATTATATTCTCATTATCTTTATTTGTCGAATAAATTGTAAATGGAACTTTAAGTTTTACATGTTATTTTATCAACAACATACACAGATATATGTAATTTTGTAGTATTCATTATTACTTTTATTTAACTGCCTTATTTTTCGTATCTACTTACTCGAACCACAATTTCTTAGGACGTTTAGTAAGCGATTCAGGAAAAGTCATGCCAAGAGGTAACAATGTAGTAGATAGAGACAAATTCTGGAAATGTTATGATAAAACTCTGTACATCAGATTATTAAGATACACATCTACACCTTTTACTTGAGTTTTATAAGTTTAGAATACACTTATTACAATGGGGTGTACGTATTGTGTCCCGGGTTGTAAATCGAACTATAGCAGAATATCTTACTACTCCTTTTAAATTTTCTAACAATACAGATTTAAGATAAAAGTCTTAAAAATGTATTCACAGAGATAATTTTAAGGTGATCAATGATTCATTTGTGTCAAGCATTACGAATCAAATTTGTGGTTAGAGAAGACATTTTCCGTTGTAAATGGTGAACCAAAATGTGACCGTCGAGATGATTCAGCTCCCTCTGGAATACAAAAGCCAGGCTACGATTTTGTGACGTAAGCACGGGTAGGCTCAGGAATTGATTTGCTTGTATGTTCTGTGTACTCTGGACTGATGTGTTTGTCCCGTGTTATGTGTGATTTTATTTAAATTACAGAAATTCTAAATCGGTAAATATAATTTATTAACTGTGGTTTATGATTAAGTCTATGTTACATTGTATTCCTTAAATAAATGCAAATATAATCAAATGATTAATTTGTGGTTCAATTTGTGAAAAAGTTACATTGCTGCTTGGTTATTGTACACATTGTACATAATTTTTTTGGTACACGTGATTACACAGTATACACACATTGCTTCTAGCATTTAACACAGTGGACCGTCACAAATAATATGCACCCTTAAAATTGTTGAAAAAGTATTTGTTTTGTTCATTGTAGGAGTACATTAATTACTCAAATAAATAATAAGCTATTGCCCACTATAGTCGCTAATATAAATGATTTACAAAATATTGCAAATGAATGCCACTCACGTTTTGGTGATAAATTGTACCTAAATACTCGTTATGCCAATGGTTTGACTGCCTTGCATTGAACATATTTAGCTCGATTAAAGGATTTTGACGGAAATGTGTGAGGCATTGTCCTTTTTACAAGAACAAGTGGATCTTCTGACTGTCCACAGAACGTGTGCTACATGTTCTGCCGCAATCTTAGTTTTCTGTAGTTTGCTAAAATCCATTTTACGTACATCTTTTTGTGAGATCTATTTACATTAAATTGCCCAGCTAAACAACTGTGAAGTCACTCAACAGTAATATTTATTTCAGCTAGTCCACTGGTTGATCAAGGTTCCTCTATGTTACTTAAGTATATACGGCCAGGGCAAATTTTCTTTATTAGAGGACAATGCTAAAACAGTCATTTGATCGAAGAAATGCATGTGAAATGCGCTATGGATAATAAAATGGAACATAATTGGAGACGCCGTAGTTGGTGACTGCCAATAGACAGTCAAGAGAAATCCACATGCACGTGTGTATTTATGGTGTACAGCTTGCTGTCTTCACATAACCCTCTTAATTTTACAATGAAATATGTATCGTATAATGTATGTAAATTGAAATGATATTTTTTAAATAAAAAATTCGCATTTTAAAAATTAATCAAAACCTATTTTTTGTTAACTTCTGATTTCAGTATTGTTGGCAGAGACACAGGAAAAGTATTGTGATTATTTTCTTTCAAAAAAAACATATATCACTGAAATAAAATGAAACTATTTCTGAAAATGTAAATCCTTTTATTTTCGTTACCAATTTCCTTTAGTGGGAAGTAGGGTGCCAGAGAAATATTGTGAAAACGTTCTTAGTATGAACTTACGGCAGCATTCAAGAATGATAGAGGGCCCACGGCGGGACAGGCATTGGCCTACTCATCATGACATCATTCGCAAGATGTCTGCCCGTCGCCAGGTTTTTTTTTCTCCAGAGGGCGCTAGATGATCCCAAATAAAGATGTGATGCTTATACATCTATTTTCCACGATCAAGTCTTATATCATACATTGCATGTTCCTAAAGAAAGGAGAAATCCTGAAGAACATATGTGGCAGCTCCTTGAACGAGATGAAGTTACTTTCAGCGTTTGATTAACACGTATTTTTGTTTATTTTCTAAAGCAGCGCTTTAACTCAAATAATAACATTGTTGAAAAGGCAGTTACAAAATATATTTTTCTTTAAAAATAATTACGGCATAACATATCAGAGAAAATCAGATATTCATATCAGAAAAATATTTGTATTAATTTCCTTGAATGTCTTTTGAAAATTTCCACCTTTCCCCTCAAAAATAATGTTGCTACAACCGTACATACTTTCTCGTATTATTAATAAGGATTAAGAAAAATTATAATACTACATCAACCTGCAAAACTGTTTGCTACCAGCAAATATTTTTTTACTCTGCACAGGTATTCGAAACAAGAATCTTAGAGTTGACATGCCATTTCCGTTATGCCTATACAACTAGACACAAAGTTAAAATCAACTTTCCTTTCGCTTAAAAAGAAGTTGAATAATAGCTTTTGCAATTTTTAAAAACTAAGAGATTTTCGTTTATATTATTTAAAGGTCTTGTTTTAAAAAGATTTCATGAAGGAAGAAAATATCTCTATAATCTATCTTTTTGCAATGCTTTTTTTGTTTTCAATTTTCGAAAATACAGAGTACTCCGAAAATGGGACCTGCGCAATTTTTTTTTTCGGCATTTGCTCTATCTGAGCGTAAACGTTTAAGAAAATTATTGAGCGATTTTGAAAATTTTGTAATAATTAACGATAAATTCAAGCAAAAATTACGGGAAAAGTACTCGTTTTTGCACGGAGTCACACTTGACCTTATTTAAAGATTGAATATTTAAGCACTTCTTTATGGGAAAAATATCTATCATCAACATCGTACTTTTTCTCAGTTAAATTTTTGAATACCCGAAAAAAACGAGAGTTTGTCGAAAATCGAACCTCCGACAGATTTTTATGCGTCTTACGCTGCCAGGGAAAAAAATTAAAAAAATTGGAGCCGCTTTTTAGAAAACGATTGCTTAAAAATATTGATTGTATTTCACGCAAAATTACACTAAAAATACTCATATTTTTGAAAAATTAAACTTGATGTTATTGAAATATTTTCCTTGAAGAACATATTTTGTTAAGGAAAAAACTATCTTGAGTATTGGAGTTGTAAGAACATGCTTATTTCTGAAATTTCGGAAATTTCATGGAATATGAGGCTTACGCGATTTTAAGCGTTCTTTTCTCTCTCTCCGAAGACAAAGTTTAATCAAACAATTCGGAGCCATTTCGGAAAAGAAATTGAAAATGTTCTGAAGGTTTCATTTAAAGTACTCTGAAAGATCAAAATACCCTTATAAAGTTTCAAACCCACAGGGCGTCATGTTAATCAAGATCTCTAGAGAAATGTCAATCTTGGAAAAAATCGTCTGAGCGGTTTGGGCGTTAGCACCATATTCAATTCCATATTATGGTTTGATGAATGGTAGTTGGCCTTACGCATGCTTGCTCAGGAAACAAAATGTTGATCACTTTCGATAAATCGATTGCAATGCATATGAAAAAAACTATTTGATACACAAACAAAGGGCATTGTTTTTATTTATTTTTAATGTCGGGAAAGAAAATAGACATGTGGCTTGCACGGCGAATACTCTTCACCGTTTGTTGCACGCATGGCCTGCCTGAGCTTTTCTTTCGACAAGAAGTTCTAGAAATTGAATTGTTGAGCTGTGAGGGAAAGCTATATTTTTGCCCCGACCGGGAATCGAACCCGGCAACGCACCACATAAAGCTAGCCTGCTGTCCATGGGGCACCCAATGGGGGCCACTATGGGTTTTAAGATATTAAAATGAAATGTAATGTTTATATTACAAAATATACATAGAAATGTGGCCTTTCTTTTTAAGGACAATGAATCAATAACTATTAAGTTAAAAAAAACTCAATGATTTTGCTTAAAATATTTTTTATTCGTGAAGAAACACATTTTCCAAGGTTTGGTAATATTGATTTTTATTCCTATCAGCATGTAACATTAATAAAAAATAATTTTAATAAACTATATTATATATATCAATGGTTATGGGTACATGGCTTATCGACTTCAACTTTTATACTATAAAAACTGAAAATAATTGTAAGTAGGGCTGATAGATGGTAAATAGGCAAGTTAATAACACATCTAGGACCTATAAAGACCTTCGTTTAAAGAAAAAAGTTCTGCTACAAGAGCACATATTCTAGCGTTGTTTGTAACTTTTGCAATATCAGAAAATTCAAAGAGTTCAATAAAAATGAACTCTTCTTCTTTATTCGAAAAAAAAAAGAAAAGTTTCGGGTTGCATTTCGGAAATAATTTTTTAATTGCCTTCACTTCTAGCAAGTACTAAGCAAATCCTCATATTTTAAAAAAAATGCAATCACTCTTATATAAAGATCTACATTTCTGTAACACAGTCATGAAGAAAAAATCTGACATTAATATTGTACATTACAATGACATTTTTTGCATTGTCATTTGCCAATTATTAGAAATAGTTTGTTTATTTTTTCTCGAATGTAGCAAAGTTCACTCATGCATATCTATGGCGCAAGTCCCATTTTCGGTGAACTCTCTAAATTTCCGAATATGGCAAAAGTTGGAAATAGTGCGAGAAAGTATGTGATGATATAGCTTCACTAGTTTAACTTCCGTAAAACGCTAGCTCACGTTTTCAGAATGAACACTTCATGCGTTCCTGTATTCAATGTTTTCAGAACGGACCGAGTTGAGTACTCTGGGCCGGTTGGTCCGACTGTTACATGCTTGAATGATGTCTTTCCACCATGCATGCCAGGAAAACGGTTGCGACATCGACAACAAAACATCGACGTTTCTATTTAGATATATTTACATTTTAAAAATGGATGTTAAAAATACCTTGATCCTAAACCATCGACGTTTTTAAACAATACACTACTTGTATCAACAAAAAATTAACAACTGATTTTTCATCCTCGGTCTTTTTGATCTGAAGAATATTTAAATTAGAGATATCGTTCATTATTTTAGTTTTTTATTATTATATTTTTCTCGTTCAAAAATAAAATATCAACGACGTAGAAACATCACACAAAATATCGATGTTAAATTCGTGGTGCTAGAACAGCACGTACTTTTTGGCGTTATTTGAAAGGACTTCTCAAAATTAAACTACTACATGAACCTGCAAAAGAGTTTTCAACCGGCAAACATTTTCTACAGAGAGACTCGAACTCATGACCACCGAGATATCTCACCGTGCGCCTTACCGCTACCCCAGATAAACAGTTCTGACGTGCCAGTTTCGGATGACACTTAAGAAGCTAATTGTCTCCACCATTACTTCCAGCTTGAAATTTTCGAAAAATCAGAAAGATCAACGAAAAGGAGACCTGCGCCGTTCTTTTAAGCGTCCCTTGTTTTATCCGTGGCTAAAATGTAAAGAAATGCGCCTCCCTGAAGTTTGTAAACAATTCCGACCGATTCTTCATGTCAACTTATTGTGAAGTAACTTTTGTTAAGAGAAATTGTGGACATTAAATTAATCAACATTTACTTGATTGAAGGATAAACATAAAAAGTCGTAAATAAAAACGAAACAATTACATAAATGTAACAGTTTATTTAATTGTTCTGTAAGTGTAACAATGAAAACCGAATCAAGGTGATCGGTGCTGCTTTCCGTAAACTAGTGGTACTACATAATGGCACATATACTTTCTTGTATTAGTTTTCTATTTTCTTTGTCTCGGCTAGCTATACGAACTTGCCTCATACTCTTGCCAGCTGCCATCTATCGCGCTAGCTTTGACCACAGACGGCGGACTTATTTCTCCGCCAATCGATTTTTCCGTATCTAGGACCTAAAAAACATAGATTCTGAGTACACAGTTTTCTATATGCTACATTAAATAACATACACTTCCCACTTAGAGTCGTCGTAACTGGGTAATTTCTAGGCATTTTAGGATCTAATGGGTTTCCTAGACTTCCCCACAGGACATTGAAGTTTCTTTCCTCCATTTACTACCAGCAATGCTAAATTGCTCCATCGTAATTTACAAATTGTGTGTAAAGTTTAATAGAGCTTCTGAGAGCAATTAACGAGATAGTCAGTAGATCGCCTCGAGCCGTGATCCCAGGGTCTTGAGGGCACTGACTGTAAATCTTAGCAAAGCCCCAGAGGTTCCCACCACCACTGGCAGGATTCTGGCGTTGGGTACTCCATGAAGTTGGGCTGCCAGGGGGATGACTGGTTTATATTTTACCACCTTTTCCTCCCCTGCTTTCAGAAGGCTAGACCCATCCTCGTGGCGGACAGTCACATCGACCACGTGGACCCCTTCCGGGCTTATTATTACCCGGTCACGTTGCCTTCGGCAACGGAGAAAGTGGCTTCCGTGGACACCACCGAATTCCGATTTCCGGAGCATCTTCCCTTCTATGAAGTTTTTGATCTTTGTTAGGGGAAGTAATTTACTAATAGAATTAGATTAATCCACTTTTTCCTTAGCAGGGCTGTCAAAAATGTTTGTCAAAAATTCGCGGTTTTCGTACCCACGTACAATACTTTCTCTTCTTACGAAGTAAGGTCGAGAAAGTAAAAAAAGATTACTAGGGAACTTACTTAAAAAAAGATTAATAGGGACTTTAAGGATGCGCTAGTGTACAGCAATTGAGAACAAAATGTCGAGCACTCTATTATAGTTTTGAGCATCTGTGCATACACAATTCGTACTGCGCTTGCCCAGAAATCGATATTGTTGTCGATTTATTTGCCCGTGACTGTGTTTAAATCATGGTGGATAGATAAAAGTCTCTAATAAATGGATGTTATGTACATCGATGTTTTTATAAAAAAAAATATCGATAGTTTGAAAACATCGACAAGGACTTCTATCCCTACTAGGCAATTGTGGCTCGAATTACCAGCACACTAAGGCGTCGAAGTGGATGTTCGGCATCAGCACAGGGTGCGAGAGGCAGTGAGAGTATGAGTTACGGGAGATGGAAAAAAGCTCAAAGTTACCCTAGAGCTTGTACATACGTATAAAACATTATAAATAAACTATTAATGGCAGATTCGCGGGGGGGGGGGGCGACGTGGGGGCCATGCGCCCTTGGTTGGTTTTTCTAGTGGGGATTTTATAAAACTTTCATGATTTCATTCGACTTTAGGAAGAAATAATAATAATAATTTGATCTATTTTTCTGTTTGTCAGTTATCCGCGGTTTCACAAGTTCTACATCCAAATTAGACGCAGATTTTCAGTTTCACTCAAAATTGTCATGTTGATAAATTCACCAATATTATAATTTTATCAACCTGACAACTTTGAGTGAAACTGAAAATCTGCGTCTTATTTAGAAGTGGAAGTCGTATTGTGATCGCAAATTAAAACGTAGCGGTGAGTTATCCTTTGTGGAAATGTTTAAAATGTGCGACGCAGACATTTATTCTAATTGTAAACTTGTTACAATGGATAACAGCACTATGTCAACAGAAATGGAGAGAAGAAAGAATACCGCGAGACTGGGAAGAAAATATAATAGTACCTACATAAAAAGGGGAGCACTGTCAACAGTGAAAATTATAGGGTGATTTGTTTGTCATCCTGCATAAGTAAATTGTACTCAAGGATAGTGGAATTAAAATTAAGGAGGGTGGTAGAGGAAGACTTGGAATAGGAGCAAGGGACCTTTAGACCAAACAGAGAAACACGAGACCATATTTACTCTATAAGAACCATCATTGAAAAAACATTGAATAGGGGGAAAACAATATGCATTGCTTTCATAGATTTAAAGTCAGCATTCGATACCCAGCAAAGAACTATGGGGCGCACTGGAGAAACCAAAGGTTTCAAACAAAATGATGAGGGTAAATAAAAGCATTTATAAAAATGTGTATGGAACTGTAAGGCTGGATGGACACCTAAGTGGGAAATTTAGAATGGACAAAGGGGTTAAAGATGGAGATTCATTGAGCCCTTTTATTATTCATAATCATTTATGGATCAGGTTATTAAACAAACCAAAAGGCGAACTAAGAATTGTAAAATCCGAAATTTAAAAATGATACCGATATGGATACAAGCCTTGGTGTATGCGGACGATATTTTATTGCTCGCCAAAATCCAAGAGTGCTACAGGAGATGGTAATTGAGAGGGGGTATGCACTGGAGGATAGAGGCATGAAGATAAACAGCAACAATAGCAAGATTATGTGTGTAGGCAAAGAAAAGGTGGAAATGAACATTAAGTGGAGAGAGAAAACACGGAGCAAGTTATAAGTTAAGAGAATTTAGGAACACTGATTTCGGAAGAGGGAAAATATGAGGAGGAACTTAATAATAGAGTGAAGAAAGCAAACTTAGTGCAAATCAAATAAATAAGAACTTACACTTATAAAACAATCAAATAAATAAGAACTTACAAAGAATGAATGTAGGTAATAAAACAAAATTCCAAATTTATACGTCCGTATATACACCATCATTTATATATGAAACTGACAGTATACCACATAATACGAAAACATAAAGTAGAATTACAGCAGTGGAAATGAAATTTCTTCGCAGGAGAGTAGGTTGCTTTAAACAACGTTTGCTTTCCGCTAACTACTTACCACTTGTAGATTATATTACATTTAAATTTTTTAGATAACATTACTTTTTAGTACTTTTACTACATTACTCTGTATATTTGTGACATGTGGTTAGGCGGAAGAGCGGGCCTGATGGCCCGAGCCTCGCCATATTAATAAAGGATTATTATTATTATTATTATTATTATTATTATTATTATTATTATTATTATTATTATTATTATAGTAGAGAAAACAAGAAGAGATCAGATGAGAAATAACACAATTAGAGAAGAACTAAAAGTTTCACCGCTACTGAAGGAAATGCAAAACAAGGTTCTGAAGTGCTATGGACATGTTAATAGAATGGCAGAGGATAGAAAGTCGAAACAAATGATCAAAGCCAGGCCAGAGGGAAAGAGACCACGTGGGTGACCAAGAGAAACATGGGACGCATATATACAGGATACATGCCAAAGGAGCGGAGCTGCACTAGGAGAGGTGAAGCGCAAGGCACAAGACAAAAATGAGGATGTCAAATGGCTAGCCCGACGCTGAGAGGCATCAGGGGAAGAAGAAGACGAAGTAAACTTCTGTTACACATTTTCTTGAGTTTGGCAATTAGCGTGGTTTCTGCAGAACGAAGTTTTTCAGCCCTCTGACGGCTGAAATCGTGGCTCAGACCCAAGGCCACATGACCCAAGATCGTCTCGTGGGGCTTGTGTTAAAGTATTTGCATCAAAATACTCCATTGTTACCGAAAATGATATTAGATACATTCGCGAAGTCCAAAAATTGACTTTGTATCATTATTTTTTAACTATTATATTTATAAATATTCATCGGAAAATCTGAACCTAAAACTCTGATTCTTTGGCAAAGTCGTGTTGGGGGAAAAAGGAAGAAAAAAGTAGTAGTCCCTCTAGACAATTTCTAGATCCGCCCTTGTGATGTACATAGAGCTCGCATTTGTAAGTCATTATTTAGCTACCACGACGGCACAATACTCTCCCCTCTGATGGTATTGAAATGCACTAACAGGAGCGAGGCGAAGTTGGTCACATGAACTTAAAATTTATTTATTTATGTCAAAAGCAGGTAAAAACTGTGTGTGACGTGCTACGGGGAGAAGTTAATTTGAAGTTACATTTATGTTCAGAAGCAAAACAAGGGGCCATCTCAACATTTGCCAGCTCTTATTCACAGAACATTTTTGAGTTTTCGAAAAACTTCATTTGGAGACATTCGAAAATATATAACTCACAAATAAAATAATGTTTACAAATAGTTGGAAATGTGCATAGTAACGGCGTGAGAGATCTTTCAAAAAATTACATTTGTGTAAATTTCGAAAAAATAAAAAGACACCGAAATGAATGTTACGTTATATTAAGGAGTGTATTTAGAACTAGCAGTTCGAAAAGTTTGAAAAAAATCTGAAAATGTGGAATCTTGAGCTAGTTTTCACGAAAACGGTTGAGTTTTCGAGAAACTGTATATGACATTATTTAAACCACACGTACTCAGAAGTATAATAATATGAATTTACCGTATAATAATTTGAATATGAAATTACCGCTTGTATAAATGAAGAAGTGGATTCCAAAACCCAGTAGGTCAGAATTTTTTCCAGATCACAATTTTTTTATGGATTTAAATACACGACTAAGCACGATTTGGAAGAAATCACAGTTTTTGCCAATCAATAACTTCTTGACTATGTAATTTTTAGAAATATTTTATTTCCGTTTATATCTAGTTGGATTCATTAACTAATTATAAGCAGAGTTAACTTCAAAATAAAAAATGACTTAGTTGGTTTTGGAATCCACCTCTTCAAATATTAACGTGTGACAAGTGAAGAAATTGATTTTTTGTAATTTTTGAAGGAAAAAACAACAACAAAATAATAGAGCAAAATGGCGTTCATGTCATCTTATAGAGTGCATTTAGTACTATCCCTAGCAAAATTTTAAAGAATAAATTTGGAGTTGTTTTTGCCAAAATCTTGTTTTTGAAATATTTTAAAATTGCACATATTGCTCTAAAACTACTAAAATGTTCAAAAATGAACATGATCTTAATGAAAAACTCTGTGCTAAACAAATTTTATTTGAAGAAATATCTCTATCTTCAGTTTTGTAGTTGTAAGAAAACGACAGAACAATTACAAAATTTTGAAAAGTTCAAAAATTCAGAGTTAAATCTGAAAATAGGACGTATGAAAATAGGACGGACCATCCTTATAAGTGTATTTTACTCTATTTTTACAAGAAATTCAAAGTCAAAATTTAGAGCAGTTTTTGAGAACATTTTGAAAATGTTCGGGGGGCTTCGTGTTAAGTACCTGCAAATTTTGAAGAAAGATTTTCAAAATTGCAGCATTTCGAGCCAGATCGACCGGGAATATACATTTTGGAAACAATCCTACATATAGTTTAGGTGCTAGAGGTCGAAGGGCAGACAGACAGCCGGACGGACGGACGTTTTGAAAAATGCCACTTTTTAGGTATCAGGGGACTGCAAAATGTGTATCTCCGTTGAAATCTCGAAATAGATTTTCCAGAGCATTATATAACATTCCCTATACAACGTCTATTACTCCGTATATACGTACGTATACGGGAAAGTAAAAACAGGTTAGACATTATGATTTAAATCATTTTGGTTGAAAAAATTTCATTGAATTCATTGTCCGACACAAGGTGGTCTGCTCGATCTGATGCTGTTTCTTGCTTTACGAAGTTTTGGTCGGAAAGGGTACGCCCGGATAAGATGGTAAAAAGTTCCCCGCCACCAAATGATATATGAGTTGTTACATTATGACACTAACACAAAAATAATTGTTTGAAAGGTGTTTTAGCCCCAGGCCCACCACCCACACCCCTCGGGACAAAATCGTGTTTTTTAATTTTATCCGTCAACTTAACACTTTTTTTTTTCGTTAATCGGCCGACTAGGACCACGCATGCAAGCATCCTGCATTTACCGTGGCTCATTTTTTATTTATTATCGCGGTGGCAGGTGCTTGCAACAATTTTTTGGGGGGACCAGCATTTTTTGCTGGATCCGATTTTTATCCTCCACGGTTGTTAGCCCTGGGGGTATGGAAGATGAAATGATGATAATGGAGGTGAAAGGACAACACATATATGCATACACAAATACACCCATGCCCGAGGCGGGACTCGAACCCGCGATCTTCTGGTCCGAAACCACTCCGGCACTACTGCCTTAGCGATCTCGGCCATCTGATCGGCCAACTTAACACTATTTTTATTCTTCTTTTTTTCTTTTTATGAATGTCTATAGTCATAAATTAAAAACAATTTCTCCTGCAATTTCAGACATTCATATTTATTTATACAAATTCATCATGTGATTAATTTTACTACCTCCTAGTTTGCGCAACGTTTCGGCTACACCTTATAGCCGTCTTCAGACATCTGGATCCAAAAATGCACAATTTAAAAAAACATTTTTGAAACCGAAGGTGTCTGAAGATGGCTATAAGGCCTAGCCGAAACGTTGCGCATACTAAAGTGTAGAAGAATTAATCACATGATGTATATGTATAAATAAATCTGAATTTCAGAAATTTGAAGAGGGCCTGCTTGTTTTTAATTTAACATTTTTTTATCTGATTGAAAAAAATGGAAAAAAACAAAATAATTTGTACTATCAGTACAACATTTTCAATATTTTCTCAGCGGCAAATACAAACGCAATTTTTTTTTCAAAAATAAAGAACCAAAAAATAGTTTTACTGTGTCTTAAAACTCTGGAATATGCTCGAAAAAATCGGAAAAGTTTCTCTCAAAAATCACAAATTGTGAATTTTTTCAGATTTTTCGACTGCTAGGCTGGAGTTATAAAAATAAAAACATTTTATTATTTTCCCGCCTTTAAACCACCATGACTTTAAAAGTACTTTGAAAATGACTGCAATACTTCTGTGCATTTATTCAAATGTGTTTATTATACATCTGTATACATTGTTATACCACCCAGTAATATTTTGATTTTGGAACGTAGTTACAAATTACCAAGTTTGTAAAGCTTTTTAATCATTTGTATATCATACGCTGAGGAAAACGATAGTTTTTGTCATTCTATGAGAAAACAATTCGTCCATAGGTGAAGGATAAGTGAGGGACATGTGGGAAATGAAAGGGAACAGGTTCGACCCAGTTTTCATAAAAACTGTTTTACTGTGTCTTTGAACACCAGCCAAGGCATGAAAAAAATTTAAAACTTTTTCTCAAACCACTTCTTGTGAATTTTTTTCAATGTTTTTAATTGCTGTTCCATAGTTAAAAAAACAAATACATACTTGGATGTCCGGTAGACGCCGTGTCCTAGGCAGGAGGAAGTACATAGAATGGCGGCTGAAACGTCGATACCTGTGCCTAGGACTCCGGACAGACAGGTAGTAACGACTCCGGCCGCGGACGCCTACGCTCTCACATCTGTAGCTGTTTTTCTGACCAAAGTATTTACTCTTGTATACGTATAAATAAGTATATACAATCCATACGCGTGCGAAAACTCTGCACTTTGTAAATAATAATTGTATGAAAACTGAAAATTAATTTAATGTAAAGTACGTAAAATTTTGATTTAAAAGGGACTACAAAGCTTTCGGGAGTTAAGAAGCACCTAACTGCTGCGACCCCTCCCTCTAAATGTGGTTTACAACATTATAAACCGGGTACTGTGCAAAAGTAACCATTCCAGTAATGGTAAGCGTTGAGACTAAATGTACAGATAGACCCTCTAATTTTATCGTGAAAGATAATTTCGGTATTTTCCTTCATTTTAATTTTACATTGATTTCGGCTTCGGCTCTTTTCTGTCCACCAATGCTATGAAGTGGGGGCAACCAATACAACTCAATATTCAAAATAGTAAAAGAAATATCAAAAAGGTCGTATTTTGTAGAATACTCTCTAAGAATATAACCCGGGTCCAACCTGTCCCCCTTCATTTTCCGATCCCCATCTATCCTTCACCTGCACCCTAACTGTCCCTCTTCATTTCCCCATTAATCATCTACCCGTCACCCCCAAAACACGTCTTCTGTCAGAATTTACCTGACTTCAAAAACGTCGTGTTCCCACAGGTCACGCCAACCTGGTTTAAAAGGCCTAGGACCCATCGCTTCCAAGTTATTCGCGATTATAATATGTGTTGCAATAATCTTTTGCTTTTGTACTTCATTTTCTGCAAACTTCTATTGTTTCTTCTGGAATCTGTTCGATGTAGGACTGGGGTGTAATTTGTTTATCCACTAATATCTCACTTAGAATGTTTTGTGTCGATGGTTACTTATAAACTGCCAAAACTATCGTTTTTTGTTAGTGTATGATACACTTACTCGAAGGATTAGAAAACTGTAAAACATGATACGTCGTAACTACATTCCCAGGTCAAAATATTACTGCGTGCTACAATGCTTACAAATGTATACTTAGCACTAAAATAAATGCACAGAACTGTGGCAGTCATTTTCAAAGTATATTTAAAGTCAATGTGACTAAAAGGCTGGGCAATAATAAATATGATTTTTCCTTTTTTGTTATTTTTTCAAAAATATTTCTTTGCGTTTGAATTCGGCGCTAAGAAAATTTCGGAAAATGTTTTTTCCTGATAGTACAAGTTTTCTTACTTTTCATATTTTTCAATCAGATAAAATAGTGGTAAGTAGAGTTCTGAGAACCACAAACAACGAAAAAATGTTATGAAGATGAATGTGATAGAAAAATGTAGAAAAATTGAAACATATGGCGAATCAATTGAACATATTATGGCGGGCTAGCCGGCTTTATCACACAACGCCTAACTTGGACGACACAACCCACTCGCAAAATTGATAAATCAAGAACTTGCTGTTAATTACGGATTGCTTGACTCTTCTACACCATATTACAAATATTATCCAGCCCCTGTATTGAAACAAAGAACCATGTAATGTATTTAGGTTTATTTAGTTCAGTAAAAAATGTATGTGACGTATGGGGAAGAAGATCATCTGCGCACGTTTTGTTGAGTTCCAGAATCCATTCCCATGATTTTAACTATAAATAGTTGAAAGATGAGTAAAAGTTAAAGATTAAACAAATAAATATATAAATAAATATGTAAATAATAAATAAATAAATAAATAAATAAATAAATAAATAAATAAATAAATAAATAAATAAATAAATAAATAAATAAATAAATAAATAAATAAATAAATAAATAAATAAATAAATAAATAAATAAATAAATAAATAAATAAATAAATAAATAAATAAATAAATAAATAAATAAATAAATAAATAAATAAATAAATAAATAAATAAATAAATAAATAAATAAATAAATAAATAAATAAATAAATAAATAAATAAAATAAATTTATTTCTTCCATTTTGCTAGGAGCTTTATCCGGAAAACTACTAAGAAATGATCAGATCCTATGTCATTTCCTCTCTTCATCGCGGTGTCTTCTATGTTCTTCAAAATTTTCTTATTTCACATAGTCTGTTATAGATCTGTATCCTCTGGCCGCCCAAGAATACGTATCCTTTTCTTTTTAAATGTATTGGAAATACATAGCTCATTATAAGTAACAAAATCTATTAGTTTTTCTCACTGTTTTTAGTTGTTATTAGTTTTTAGCACTGAATAAATGATTTGCCAAACACATGAAGATTACAAATATTCCATTCCCTGGGAGCTATATTTCTTTGAGAAAGTAGCACTCACTCCTAACTAAAAATTGAGTCGTAAGTGATGTACGCAAAAATATAATAGTTAAAATAGAGTTGTGAATAAACGGGGTCATTGTGCGGATCGCAAACGGCAACTCTATCGAAAGGGTCATTGGTCTGGCACGGTAATATTCTCGATCGATATTAATAAATAAGTTACCTCTTGTAGCAAGATGTTTTAGATGTCTCTAAGATGTTTGTGTTTAGCACTTTTTCGATGATCTTCATGGTTTCGGACGCAAATCTACTACATAGCCCCGAAGCAAAAACAACTGAACATTGATGAATGAAATATTACCTGGGAACTTTTCAGCCATTGATGATTTGTAAATTACCACCAAAGTTTTTTCCTGAATGACTTTTTCTACAGATGATATATATATATATATATATATATATATATATATATATATATATATATATATATATATATAGATAGATAGATAGATAGATAGATAGATAGATAGATAGATAGATAGATAGATAGATAGATAGATAGATAGATAGATAGATAGATAGATACAATGCGGCAAGAGCCTTCGCTACCTAGGAATGGAAATTGACAGGAAGCTAAGTTTTGGACCACACATTAGTGAGACGACGGAAAAAGCCCTAAAAATAGCAGCAACGCTTTCCAGATTGATGCCGAACACCAGGGGCCCCAGCGACAAGACGAGACGAATTTTAATGAGTGTGATGCACTCGAAAATGCTCTATGCAGCACCGATCTGGGCAGAAGCTCTTCAAAACAATAATCTGAGAAGGAAAATGCAGTCTGCCCAGAGGAAAGGAGCTCTACGCATAACATCGGCGTATAGAACTGTATCCGGAAGTGCTGTTCTTCTGCTGGCGAACGTCCCTCCTATTGACCTGCTTGCTCTAGAAAGGAAAGAAGTTTACAACTACTCCCATGAGCAAGAAGGCAACGGAAGGCGAATGCAACAAGATAAGGATAGCGCAATTAAAAAAGCGAAAGAAAACGTGATGTACCGCTGGCAGAAACGTTGGGACAGAGAGGAGACCGGCAGATGGACTCATAGGCTCATCCCGAATATATCCAAATGGATAAGCCGCAAACACGGGTCCATGACATACCACTTAACTCAGGCATTCACAGGGCATGGATGTTTTAAGGCCTACCTTAAAAGATTTGGCAAGACAGAAGACGCGGTATGCTTCTACTGCAGCCATGAAGTGGACGACGCCGAACATACGCTGTTCCATTGCCCGAGATGGGACACGCTAAGGCATCGCATGATATGGGAGGTCGGGTGTAATGTCTCACCAGAAAACATGGTCACACTTATGATCTGTAACAAGGCGAAGTGGACAGCAATAGAGAAATATATCACCGCCATTCTCAAGAAGAAGGAAGAAGACGAAAGAAACCAGTCATAGATGAAACTAAATAACACCTCGAAGTAATACAGCTGGCACCATCCTGAAGTAATGCATAACTGCGGTTCCAGGGTGGATAACGCCAGGAACACAAAGGGTTTGTGGTTTTAGTGGGTAAAAATCTCACACTGTTGGGGAGTGCGGGCTCCTCATCGTCTTTTGAAGATTTCCACAGTTCCCCTCGTAAAAAAAAAAAAAAAAAAAAAAAAGATAGATAGATAGATAGATAGATAGATAGATAGATAGGGTGGGATAGATAGGGTGGATAACGCCAGGAACACAAAGGGTTTGTGGTTTTAGTGGGTAAAAATCTCACACTGTTGGGGAGTGCGGGCTCCTCATCGTCTTTTGAAGATTTCCACAGTTCCCCTCGTAAAAAAAAATAAAAATAAAAAAATAAAATAAAATAGATAGATAGATAGATAGATAGATAGATAGATAGATAGATAGATAGATAGATAGATAGATAGATAGATAGATAGATAGATAGATAGATAGATAGATATTATATTTCTTGTAGAATTGCCGCAAAGTCCGCATGGAAACAAAGATAATATGTAATGTGACTCATGGCTCATTACAAGAATAATGAATAGCTTTTGAATATAATATCTCGGAAATATTATAAAATGGTGTACAAAATCGCTTATAGTATTGTATTTTTTCATTAATTTATAGCCAAAATCATATATTAAATACATAATCGTATTCGTCATTGTATCTACAGATCGCCAGCATATCTCTAACAACAGGCAACCGAACCTTGAGTGACATTGACTTTTCAAATTGTGCCAACAGCAAACCAGCTGGTCTTCAGGAAACAGCTGGCGCTCAGCTGAGCTCCGCAGGCCCCCAAGTGTTTTTATTGACTGGAGGGGGGTAATGTTGGCTGCACTGCATAACATGACAGAAGGCAGGAAGGTTGGCGTTGTGTTATTGTTAAGTGAGATCGACGAGAGATCGACGCTGGGGTCGAAAGGCGTGTGTGATTAGGAAACATTCGCCATTGTAATTGCAAGTGCCAATAGTTACAATGTTTAGTGGTAAACATTTGGATGTGGCAGTTTTCTGAAAGCAAGTTACTCGTTTTTATTGACATTTTTCCAAGGCTTCGGTTCCCCAACAGTTACTTTCATTATGTCGTCACCGAGTGCTGGGAAGCGACGAATGGATACAGATGTTATAAAACTGTATCCTTTATGTTACGTAGTTTTCACTACGTTTTGCACCTTATTTTTTAATGATTCAGATGTGTTTAATCGTAATGCGTCGTTGTTAATTTTTTAAATTTATGTGATGTGCTTAATTGGTACTGCGCATTTTTTTTTTGCATGCGAGTGGAGATATTTCTTCATTTGGATGGTTGCATTGTTCCCATTGTTGTCTATACTTGTAGTATTGTCAGCTGTACAGTTTGTACCAATGTTGAATGAAGATGACGAATGTTACGACTTTGGTATGAACAAAGCCAATGTGTGTACTTTCCTTTGTGTCTTGCCAGAATTGTGCAAATATCAGTGACCTATTTTTTTCATATGAAAAAATAAAATCTATTTTGGATTCATTATGAGATTGCTGTTCACGTTTTTAATTTTTTTTTTTTTTTTTGGTTAAAAATGAAGCAGTTTGTTATTGTTGGCATTTGTAATTTACATTTCTTTTTCTTCTTGTCAGTAAAATTTAAGCATCCAAAGAGTTGACTGAACCATTGTTTGTGATACAGTAAAAATATTATGAAGATAATGTGACCTGTCATTGTTGATATTCCTTCACTCTGTCTTTAGCATAGAGAGTCAACATGAAGTGACTTTATTGGGTGGACTAAATGAATTTTGTGTGAAATTTTATGGCCCCAGGGGCAGTAAGTAACTTTCTTTATTTCAAAGAAGTGAGATTATCACAATATGTTTGTTGAAACAAGAATTTTTTTGTGTTTGTCTAAAAAATATGAATTGATATGAACTTTCAGACAAACTGTCAATGTATTGTCATAGTGCTAGTTCATTATTGTATAAAATGTATATTTTCAATACGACTGTCATTCTTCTATTGTTATGGAAGAACTCATTTTTACATTTCCATTTTTTGTTATGGTTTCCCATTTAATGTATTCAATGCAAAAGGCGTAGATGAAAATATTTGTTCTTCAACCTTGTATTAAATTTGTAATTTATAACAAAGAAATTTTCTTCTAATTCAATTGCTTTTATGAATGATTTTTATTTGATTAAGTAACAGTTTAACAGATTAAGTTTGTTTAACATGTAGTGTACAATGTTAATTAATATTAAGTTATATATCTTGAGTTTTGTGGCACTTATGAACTCGTATGATGTGCTTCATATCCTGGCTATCAGTGTATCTAAGTCTACTTTGTTTTTTTTTCTAGCTCCGTATGAAGGTGGTATTTGGAAAGTTCGTGTACATTTACCAGAACATTATCCCTTTAAGTCGCCTTCTATAGGTTTTATGAACAAAGTTTATCATCCAAATATCGATGAAGTGTCAGGAACGGTGTGCCTGGATGTTATAAATCAAGCTTGGACTGCACTCTATGGTGAGGCATTTGAAAACACTCACTTGTTTTACTTTACAGTTATTGTAACTCTGATTTTCAAATAGGGGATTATAAAATATAATTTTTTGTGCTGTTTTTTTCTTCCATTTCAGATTTGTCCAATATCTTTGAGTCGTTCCTTCCACAGCTGTTGACGTACCCTAATCCCATAGATCCTTTGAATGGTGATGCTGCAGCAATGTATCTTCATAAACCTGAAGATTATAAAAAGAAAGTCCAAGGTAGTGTTAATGAAATATTTTAATCCTTACTTATATCAGAGCTGTCTTCTTGCTTTTAATTTAAATTTTCCTGTAGAATACTTTCCTTTTTTTACTGTGGTTCATTAAATTTATTTTAACATTAAAGAATATGCTGAAATGTGCTGGTTGATGTTAAAAATGTTAAACATAAAATGAAGTTTCAACTTAGGTGAATTAACTTTTAACCATGGGAGATGGAACATGTATTAATTAAATATACCATTTTTCATAGTTTCTGCCATTTTCATTTTAAATAAAAGATTGTTTACTATGTCAATATTATTTTGTTGCACTTCTCTGTATTTCATTTCATGATTAATCATTGTTGCTTTACGTTCTTTTGAAGTATTGATTGAAATGTGATGGTATTTAATTGATGTGTGTATAGAGACAAAGAGAAAGGGAAATATATTGAAATTTTCAATGCATAAGAGGTTAAAATAAAATTTCAATTTTCGTATGTATCAATTAGTTGAATAAACTTGGTAATAATTTAGGTGATTATAATTTTTAATAATATTGAAAACAGCAAACTTTTTGTGATTAAAATGTGTAGATTATAGCATTAATTTATAGTTACAAAATATTTGTGTAAATTCATAAATAACTCTCATATTTTACAAATCACAGCTTTTAGTAATGTATTTCTTATTTTTGTCACATTTATTGAAGTGACATGTTTGTAATTGAAAGGTATTTTATGAGTTTGTATGAGAGGCTAGAAAAAATATTAGGTGTGATTTCTTAATCTGGAGGGAAAGATGTTAATTGCCTCCAGAAGCCTGTGTATTTGCCTTCCAGTGAAGCAACACAAATATCACCGTATAATTCCCATAGCATTGTTTTGAGGAGTACTGCAGGTTTTTTCTATAAGAAGCTGTAGTACTAAGTTGTGATGTTTCCATCTTGTTTAATATAGGGATTCCTAACAATTAAAATAGATTTATATTAATGTGATATAAAACAAAATCAGTTTATATATAATGTTTTGGAGCTAAATGAAGACATAAATTCAGTACTTTTGATGGTATTTCTTCTTTTCATTTTCAATTCATTCCAATGGAAAAAAAGGAAAAGTTTTCTTTTTTGTTCACTTTGAGGGTGTTTTTCTTTTTTTTTTTTTTTTTCCTGACATTAACATTATGTTACACAAAGATGCACCAATGAAAATTATATTTGTTTTGACATATGTATTTTAAAAGCTGAATTCACTATGATCAATATTTAATATACTGAAGGTTCGAGCTTCAATTTCACAGTACACTTATATTGAATAATTTGTTGATGTACATAGTTATAAATAATTTGACAACTGTACAGATGTAGATAAAATGATTGTTTGGTGAAAGAAAGTTCAATTTTTGAATCTAGACAATTGGAAAAATGAATCCTTACTTCTTGAAAGCTTTTATTTCATTGCCAACTTTTTTGTTGATATTCTGTTTACCTCATCATGCAAAACCATTCACATACATTATGTTGTTATATGAATGGTTTCGCAGCTCGTATGAAGTTAATGGTAGGTTAACAAAATGTTGACGTCAAGAAATCACCAAAGTATTATTTTTTTTTAATTGTTTGGATCCCCAAGGTTGTTATTCAATTGGGTTTTATAAGTTAGTTGTGTTATAAGTGATATAACTAATAGGATATAAAGTGATATAATATAAAGTGATAATATAAAGTGATATAATTAATAGGATTATTAATTTCTATCCAAGAGTGAATGACAATGAAGTAACATGCCAATATAAATGATTGTAACATGGCTTTTGTGTTGCACGTGCTTTGAAGTGTGTTCTTTTTTTTTGGTCACGCATTAATCTGTTGATGTAATTTCACGTTTTGGGATAACATTTGATTAATGTTGGGCTTAAATGTTGGGACTTGGTGGAAAATTTTTTTTGTCTTCATGCTAAGGTTTCCAGGTTTCATTATGTGCTTCACATTAGTTACTAAATCAGGTTCCCAGGTCGACTCTTAAAGTGTCACACATTATTTCATGCTTTTGAAAAACAAAGATTACAAAATTCCAATATGAGATTTCTGAATTTAATTTAGACAGAGAAGTAATTAAAAAGTAATCTGATTTTAAGAAACAGCATTACAATTCTCATTTTGAATTTATAATACATAATGTGGGAAGAAAATTAATTTTAAATAAGTATCCAGTTATAAGAAACAAATCATAAGATCATTGAAACAAAATACTATATTACAACTCAAAATTGTGAAGTGGAAACTAGAAGAAGAATTTTGTCCACTCCAATGGCTATGCGAGTTGTCACAATACAGGCTGCATTATCATACTGAAAATTCTAGAGTGTATAACTGATGAATTCCTGTTGTTCTGGATTCTCAGATCTGTATCGAGTTGTTGCATCAAAGTGGCAGGGTATACCTTGTATCCTGTTGTTCTGGATTCTCAGATTTGTTGCGAGTTATTGCTCCAATGTTGGAGAATACCACTGATAAAATTCTGTCCAGTTTCAAATCACTTTTTAATTACTGTTTCATTGAAGCTGTCATACGTATATGATGAGCACAATTTGAATGAAAAATATCTTTGGTGGCAGTTTTTAACAGTAGAGTGTTTTCTGTTTGTTTTTTCTTAAATGAAAATCAATGCATTAGCAATAATACAGGGTTTAAGCAGCCTTATTCCTTTTATTTGGAATTAATAGAGCTGTTTACGTGCTAATATTTTAGAGCTTTATGCTAATGAATTTTCTCCATCACAGGGAGGATAATAATGGTGTGAAATTATTACAACAATTCTGAAAAGAGTAAAGGCTTGGCACATTCATCAGTGTGGGTAATTAAAAGAGTTCTCTCAAAGATACTGTTTTGGTTATAAAGCATTGTTTGTGGTGAAATACATAATGGTACTGTAATCTTCAAACAAAGAGGCTTGGTTAACTTGGGGATCAGTACTTTCTCAATTCCTATTTATTTTCAGTTTACTGGATCATGTGTACAGAAGGATTCACCTAATTTCTTGACTATTTTTCTTGTGAAGTATAATTCCATAGACATGATTTTGTCAATTACACAACCAGTTTTTTTTTTTTTTTTTTTTTTTTTTAACATTCTACTTATCTTGCTTTGAAATTGATTTTTAACCTAATAAGGGATACATGTATAATTTGTGGAACTGAGAATTTCCGCTAATATTCTTCTTCTAGAGGTTCCAGAATTCCAGTAAATTTATGTTCTTAACTGTTGTAATGTAGTGTATTAGTGAGATTATTTAAGAAATATATTTAATGATAAAATTTAAATGAATAATTTAAATCAAGATGTATGATTGACCTTTAGATCTTTTAGAAGAAGTCAATTATTTTCGGTATGCTTTGGGAGTAATATAGCCCTCTTAAAAACAGAGTCTAGCTAGTCGAGAAGTCTGTCAACTTCAGAATGTTGTAAATACATTTTATTCCGTTGTTTTCTATATTATCTTATCTCAAAATTAATTTATTTTTTGTAAATGCCTTAAACATCAACTATAGATACTTAAAAAACCTGGATATGAAATTAATGATTGGTAAGGAGATAGGAAATCTTTCTATTTCTTTGTATTATTGATGATTTTCAAGTGTGATTCTTAGTTGAATTACCCCCAGCTGTAATGGTCCCAAGCAAAATCATCATAATAGATTTTCATTTTCTTGGTTAAGGTGAATCACCCTGTGAATTAAACATCTGAATTTATTAACTAATTTAATTTTGTTTACACATTGACAAAGTTTCAGATGTTAAATTTTCTCTAGAATCAATGGTAACATTGTAAATTAAAGAAAAAAGATGAAGTTTAGATTAAGAAACGATAAAATTTGAAATGCTTTGTCACTGAACGTTTTCTTCATGGCATTATAAGAGTAGATAGATTGGTGCGTTTGTATTTCATATTTTAAAAAAAAAACTACTAACTTATCTGTCATTTATAATTAATAAATAAGTAATCTAAAATTTGTATTTAATAAATGAAAATATACTATCAATCTTTCCTTTATTAAAATATTTTCATACTGTGTAATGAGATATGTGAATAAACATTGGTACACGTAAATGATTGTGAATGTTTCAAACCAGAATTGGGAAACACATTTGATGTAAATATAATAATTTTTTGAGTAGGGGAAGAATAATAAAACTGGATATGAGTTCATAATTATTGTCTAATACAAATATAATATTCAGTGGTGGCTTGTGACTTCAAGAACAGGTGGTTCACAAAAATGTGGCACAGGGTGGCCTCAGTTAACTCTGTAAACAAACCCAGTCTTCTGCGAGTCACTGCAAATCTGTACTCTGTGTTGCATATACTTGAAAGCAGACCAGAACTGCCCCCCCCCCCCCCCCCCACACACACACACACATTATTTAATGTGATGGGAGGTGCTTCCTCATGGAGGATATAGAGCGTTAGTTTTTCTTAAATGTTTGGAAGATGAATGATCATTGTACAGCTATTGAAAAAAATGTATGATTTCAGTTTAAACATAAATGGAATAAAACGTTCGGAATATACCAACGAGTTTGCTGCGCTCAATTCACGCGTTTGCTTCGCTTTCTTATGGTTAGCTCATCCTTGGCCTGGGGTTTGTCGTCGACCCGCGAAGAACGTCGTGTGTGAGATCTGATTCGTGCTGAAGAGCTGATCCGTGTGCTCTTGGTTGGACGACTCTGACCCCTTCCCCATGCTCTTGAGATGTCTAACATCGTAGAGCTATATACACCTAGCTTCCTTCCGCTTGTAGCTAGTGGTTTGTCATCATTAAGGGTCGGATTTTAATGAAATGTCTTTTTTATCTCCACTTTAGAATAATGCCGTATAGAATATAAATTATTTTTGTTATGACAAGGAAATGACCCATTTTCGTCTTCTTTTTTTTCATTTTTCGTAAATTTCAACTAATAAGTATTTTTACTTTTCCCCCGTAATTTTTAATGCATCTTTCGCTGATTTTATCGATTTTAATGGTACTTGCTTCAAATAATACGTTTGAGATGCAACAAATATTCTCATGATAGCCTATTCTATTTCTTCCTTCATCAATTGTAATGTCAGCCGTATGTAATCTAGGGTTCCTGACGCCTGCGCCATTGACTTCGTCCGATTTTGGGATAACGAAAGACAGAGATTTTCTGGTAAAGAACAGTCCAAACCTAAAGTTCGCTAGCTGAGCGCACTTGAACGAATATTAGCTGCCTCGATTACATCAGTAATGTATCCAGCTTGAGTTGTTCATCTTAAGTGGTTTGGATCACATTTTTACGTCATTTTTTTTCTGCTTTTAGGGCATTTTAAGAACATTTTATTGATCATTTTTGTCAAAGTTTTAGGTCGTCGAAATCCGCCCCCTAGTCGTCACCCATGCTTTAGCCCTCCTAAGTAGCAAATCTGAGAACCACCAGGCTCTCAATTCATCACTGATCATTCTCTCGTATTTAATTTTGCAGATAATGTGAGGATATTGTGATAGGATTGACTCCTGGGTGTAATCATACAAATGAAACATGCATATTACATGTTACAAAATATATTTAATAAATGGTGAAAAATGTTTGTTGTAGTTCAAACGTGTTACAATTGGCACAAGCCGCCACTGGAATATTGTACGCACCTGTTGTGAAATCTTACATAGACGTTATTTAATGGAAGTGTTTTATTTATTTGTATTAAGCCTGGTCTCCACTCCTTAACATGTTTAGCCAAACGTTCGTTCGAAAGTTGCCGGCTGAACTTCAAGATTGTTTCCTTGGCAAAAACTGTAACAAGCTGAACTTCAAATTTTAGTTTTCGGTATTTTCGATTTAAGTAAAGTGAAATGGAAAGGGTTAAACTATAATGTTCACCCAAATTTACGGGACTCGACGTGAAACGAGTACATGCATAAGAAGGAAAAGTGCTATTCATACTGTGAAATAATTGCAATATCCAGCTGCTCCTGGAGCTCAAGACGAATGAAAAATGGCACCACGCAATCGTAATATAGCCAGGAAGCAAATAAAATATAAAAAGAAAACAAAGTTTTCATAATACAAACACTGAATTAATTTGAATTACAAAAACTCTTCCAACGTGTTATCAGGTGTAGATGCAATGTAATGGCGCAACATGGAACATTGAGCCTACATTTAGCATGTTGGGATACTCAGCATGTTTACGTCTAACATATTGAATGTTAGTGGATACTTGGTGTTTTAGGCATGTGGAAAGTGTGCAGTCGGAGCTAATATCAATAAGATATAGCCATCTAGACAAATTTCCGCCTTTATCTTTCTCAAAGCTAAATGAGTACCACTGTATTGCTGAAAAGAAGTAACACTGTGTCGAAATGGTGCACAAAAGCTTTGGGGACACTTAAAAGTAAAAGTTTAAAACATGTTTTACGTTACAGGAAGTAAGAAAAGTAAGCGGCATGCGACGTTCTTCTAAATTCCTCTACCGTCGCCCGCGCCGCCGTTTCCGTCTGTCAGGTGCTGTAGGAGCTCTGTGATGAAATGATTCTGAGAAGGGAATGTATTGTTGAAGAATGCAAAGGGATAATCCGTCGATGCAATGATTGTGGGTCAATATGGAATGTATGTCGTTGGACTGGAAATCAAAAATCAACGGCACATGCCATTATAGGCAGTTTTGCTGAGAGACTAACACAACAAACCTCGCATCGGTCAGCCCCGTAAATTATGTGAGCAAGATGAGTGCTGTGAAGATTAATCCATGGACAAGTGCCCTGGCCTTGGCGGTAGACTTCCTGGATAGCAGGAAGAGTTGCACCCGACCCTACGCGTTGTGTAACACCTGCCCTGGTTGCATTGTCAAGTGTTTTTTTGCGGGGGGGGGGGGGGGGCGAGAGAATTGAACAGGTAAAACGCTTACCATTTGCTGCAAAATCATGTCAATTTTGAGAATGACCGTCGAAGAAAGGTCGTATTTTCAGGTATTTTCATGGTATTGAAGACAACCAAAGAGCGGTAGCAGCGAAACTTAATTCCCGCCAGTGCTTTTGTGGGGAAGTAATGAGTGCCAGTGGAGTGGGACAATTACAATTCATAGATGGAGTAATTAATTAATTCATGTACATTGGTATTTTAAAACCACATTTTTGAGCTAGTGTTGTTAATTTGAATTAGGGAAAAAAACTACATTTTTCAGCCTTATTGTGATTCTAACAAATCATTGTGCATTCGAATCTCTGGATTCTGAACAATGTACTAAAACAGCTGCAGTCTTACGCCTTCCCCATCATTGAATCTAAATCTAAATCCTTGAACATTTATGAAGCATCCTGAAAAAAAAAATTCTTATTAGGAAAATTGCAATAACAACAACAACAACAACAACAACAACAACAACAAAAAATGGTTGAGAGAGAGAAAGAGAGCATTGAAAGAAAGGTGGAACAGTATTTCTATCTAAATATCAAACTTGTGAAATGCATGTCAGCCAACCCACATGCTTTAGCCAGTACAAAGGGCAATCCTACAAAATATTAATAGAATGTTTTAAAGCAAATAATTTCTGTGCGTAGTGACTTTTTGTGACCCGTTTCAATGCAGTGCCTTATTTATTGAGGAATTGGTTAGCTCCCTCTGCACTGTCTCTACAGAGCCAAAACAGAGAGGAAACATCTGTCCACTTGCATTTTACATTGACTGTAATGAAATGATATTAAATATTAAGTAGTGGAGACACGAATTTAAATATAACCATTGTATATAACCACAGCTATATGCCAAAAGACAGGGGCAGATCCAGAGATGAATTTTGGGAGGGGAAATTCAAAATGTTTTCGTCCAATATGTATATTACAGATTTTGTGAAACGTCGCAGACCACACGCAACTCATGTTGCGATACGATTTTATTAGTTTTAATGGTAATCCAAAAATATTTTTGCTTGAAAGTTTCGTGACAAGTTGAAATTAGTAGTTACTGAAAAATTTTAGGGGAAGAAATTTCCCTCATTTCTCCACCACCACCCAGCCCATTGGATCTGTGCCTGCAACAGGTTATATTGAAGTGTTTTCAGGTTCATTAAGTGTTTTAATATTCAATGTCTTTTAATTTGTAATTATCGTAAGACTTGAAGTTATATTGTAAAATTTTGAATTATAAAATATATTGTAGAAAAAATGTTCACAAAAAATTGTTGAACTCATGTGCATAAACAATGCGTTCATGTTTTGATATATTGTTTTGGTAAATTCTTGATTGTTAACAATTTTTTCTAGTAAGTTGTGAATATTGGTCGTTGTATATATTTATAATTTCTGCAAATTCATTTTACAATTTTCAGTTTGCTGTGATATGCAATAAAAACTATTAAATGTAATTTAACATTTCAATTATGTTAGTAATCTTCCATAATACTGATACTGAAAATTGTTAATTGTTTTTGTTGATATGCCTGATTAGCTCAGAAAACATTCTGATTGTTTGGTATGTTTTTTTTTCTGTGAGCAGAAGCAATTCTGCCATTACTTGTTATGCTCACTAATTGTGCAACAACAGATGAAAAATATAAATTAACTCCACAGTTTTTTCCATTTAATTTGAGGAAAACTATTAATATTTACAATTTTCTGTACGTACTCCAAAAATACGATAAGCAAAAGAATATTATGTTTATTGGATTTAATGGACAAAATATGATGGGGTCTCATCCCGTCATTCCATTTTGTTCACCTTCACCCGTAATGACTGTTGCATCTTATCTTTTACTTTGCCCCTGTTCCAAATCAATCTGCGGTTTCTGAGAAAGGGAATAACGAAGGAAACGAGGCCATTCCTGGCCCATATTTTGAATGTGCATAATTAAATTTTTTTCGTGCTTTGTGCGTAATTCGTTTTGGTGAAGACGCTTGTTAAACATATCAACAAGAACTCGATGTTGTGCACAAAGAAGGAAAGAAAGCGTAAAAATAAGCATGAATGAAATTAATATTTGTTGGAGTGCGAAGTGTTTGTGATGTTCGATTCTCAGGAGACATTAACAAATTAGTTTCGAACTATTTGTGAAGCATTTGTTCAATATACCCTCAACAAATCGCATGTCAGTTTCTTCATTAGATTCCGAGAATTCGCTTTGTTTTAGGGTCTTTCTAACAAAGTATTTGGGTGTTAAATGCTTTGTCCTTATAATGCGCTTGGTTCATGAATAGCAATTATAGGTAATAACGCCGTTTTGCCCCCTGGTTCGAGTTGCGTTCTCGCCGTAGAGAGCCGATTCCTTCACTGAGGAAAATGAGAGAATAAAATTATATCATAAAATGCTAAACCATATAATATCACCACTTAATACTACATTGCATTTTGTTTGCGAGATAATTTGTTTTAATCTGTTGTTTCTCAATTGTCGCACAATAAATTAATTCGAAGAAAAAAGGGGAATCAATTGATTTATATCTGAATATGGTTAAACATTAATCAAGTATTTTCTAATTATTATTATTATTATTATTATTATTATTATTATTATTATTATTATTATTATTATTATTATTATTTCAGTAGTACCCCCAAAGGTTTCAATACAACCAAAATGAGATTGCTGTATTATTTCTTCAAATCGTTGTCATTACAAAATATCTTGAAACGTTTCACAAAGCATGTCACGTGAAACGCCGCATGCGCACGCGGCATGTGATACGTAGAACGAAATTTTGTAATGACAACAATTTAAATAAATCAGCGATCTTAATTTGATTCTCTTTAAACTTTTGTGGATACTACTAAAATTGTCCAATTGATTTATGCCTGAAAAAATGATGGTCATATGTTGATCTTCAGTGTTCTCAAGACCATTCAGTTATTGAAAAATGGTTAAATTCAAACGATCATAACTTCAAAACTTTTCATCCAAAATAAATGAATTTTCCCTCTCCCGTACTCTCTGAAAGATGGGAATGGCCTCGGAGCATTTTAGATGGAAATTGAATTCGTCTCTTCTGCACTCCCTTTCCGTGTGTTGTTTACAAAAGAAACTAGTGGTGCTGCAGAATGGCAGACTTTCCGGTATTAGTTTTCTATTTCCTTTGGCCTCGGTTAACTATTCGAACTTGCCACATATTCTTGCTTGCTGCCATCTATCGCCGCCTCAAGTACACTTTTTGACATTTTCTTAATTTTAAAGACGCCCGAAAGGTTTTGAAAGTTTCGAAAATTCAGTGTTAAACCTGAAAATCGGACCTATGCCATCGTTATAAGTGTATTTTACTCTATTCTTACAAAAAAAAATAAAGAAAAAATTGGAGACGTTTTTGAGAAAAAAATGTCCGTGGGGCTTCATGTAAAGTACCCACAAAATTTAAAGACGGACGTTTTTTGGAAAAATAAAACCACCTTTTCGGTATCAGGGGACCCCAAGGCGTGTATTTCCGTCGAAATGCCGAAATCGATTTTATGCAGCATTACAAAACTTTACATATACTATGTATGTTACTTCGTATTTACGTACGTATATGAGAAAGTAAAAAGGTTATTTCACTAAAATTTGATAAACCTGTTAACAGACTTCAAATGTATGGACGATTTCTTCAAAACGACTATTCGACCTATACCTATCTCTATCATTTTGCGATTTGCTGCAAGATAATTTTGATTACAAGTAGTATAGGAGAATAACAAGTGGGCGTAAAACTATTTTAATTAATCGAATCCGTTCCGATAATTCTTGGAAACCACACAAATGAGACAAGACAGTCCATCGTCTGACGCACTGCCTTCTTGAGCTGTTTACATGACGCCAGTTGCTGTCCGTGTGTAAACGGTGCGTTAATGATGATTACCTTGCCTTTCAGCCTCCCTTTTTTGCTTTTCAAGAAATCTGTAACAAATGCGCACATATCAGTACGATTGAACGAAGGAGTGCAATTAAGCGCCAATTGCGTCGGCGTGGCGTAACTTTGAAAATCAATGCAAAACCTATCTTCTTGAATTTACAGGGTGAATTGTTTTAGACTTAAAAAAGCACCGTCTCCCCAATTTAATTAACAAATGTTTCTATTGTCAATTTGCTTAGAAACGCTTCGTTACTGCATACCAGTTCCTCGAAGATTTCTTCTAGAACGTCCAGACGGTTCTGCTTAACCCAGCAGATATCTTTTTTTTTCCCCTTCACATTTCTTCGTGTTTGAGTTAATTTATATTTCGAACATAGATACTTTGTATATTTTGGAAAAGTTTTGAAATTCCTGCATGCCGATTTAGCCGAGGTCGCTAAAGCATTGTATGTTTCTAGGCAGGGTGTAAACACGACTTCCATCGGTTCGAATCTTCTTTTAAACCCGTGCTTAGCTACTATTTGCCTGTGGTTAAATCAGGGGGAAAGGCCGTTTAAAGCAAACGATGGTTGGTGTGCACCGAAAAAAATGCGGCACATGCAGTTAAGGTCTAACAGTTTTGGTACTTTAAGGAAAAAGCTCATATACCTAGCAGTTGGCACTTCGCAGCGCTCTAGTAATATAATTTTGCAACATGACAATGGTTTAGCACTAAAAGTTGCAAAAGCGTGCTACCAGAGAGCTCCAACAATGAGCGCGTGTACGTACGCGACAATTGGTGAGTGCCTTGCTCACAAAATTATGTTCGGCGTCAATGGGCTAAAGTGAATTGAAGCGCTGGGGATATTTCGAAGTATTGCCCAACAAAAGGCCTACCTTTTTAAGATAAAATCGACAAAAATGCAAATTTGTAAATTGTCGGAATTCGATTGAGTATTGCGACAGCCCTGTTTCGCACGCGGCCCAGCGATTGCACCCCACTGAACCTTAATTCGTCAGCCGGTCGTCAGAATTAGTATACACTCGGTGTTCACTAATAACCAGGGCTCGGATTCTGATGACCTAAAAATTCTTTGAAAATAACCCATTAAATGCCCTGACGACATGAAATACTTATTTAAAATAATTAAACTAGTCAGACACTTTATTTTTATAGCCATGTCTTAATTTACGAGACATTTTGAGCTCATAAATGCAAATATCAAATTCGATGACAGCATATATAATGAATGCAAAAAGTGAGTACATTTTAAATCGTGAACACTCATTTTTTTGTTATTGAACACTGTCACCTTTTTTGTTTACATGTTTTCTGTGACTCCAAAAATGAAATGAAATAAAATCTTGCATCAATTTTTTTTAGGATGATTAATGTATAAGTTACGAATGCATACCCTAATAACACATAATGTGTTGAGAGGGTGGGTCAATGGGGGTGGGAGGGAAGGCTCTCTTTTGCAATTGCCTAGTGTACTATTGAGTATTAATCCCCTATTGGTCATGAGCAAATCCAAAAGGTTTTATGGGGATATGACATGGGATATGTGGGGAAGCATTGCTATCAGCATCAAAATGCATGGTTATAAAATTGCTTATATCAGGGAAAACAGCATTGGAACACCCAAGTGATCTACGGCTCAAAATACATATTGATGATAAAGCAATAGTTTAAAAGGTGTTCCTAAAATGGTTAAGCTAATGTTAATTATAATTTATAAAAGTATAAATTATATTAATAAACAAAATTAAAATAAAATTATATTAAGCTATGATTAAAAACAATTTCTTTTTTAAGGGTTACGTAGTGTATATAACACACACTACAAAGATTTGTACCTACAGGGGACCTTGGACAAGCTATACAAGCTATTAATCAGCGATACTTGTGTTGTACCAAAATGTATTTATTTTTAATGGAAGTTGAAGTTATTATAATTGGGCCATTTTTTTCTTTATTTATTTTTAAATCTGTGTGTTTGAACTTGAAAAGTATTCAAGACATAATTGACTAGAATAACCCATCTTTATTAGGTAGTCGGTATGAGAATAATCTTTGAGAGAGAATTTTAGACTCACAAATTTTGATACTCATTTTATATTTTCTCTAGTAGCCCTTTTAATTGGCATTTATTTTTGGATAATTTTTTGAATTACCTGATATTCTTCTTTTTGTTTCTAGAGTATGTAAGAAAGTATGCCACCGAAGAAGCCCTCCGGGAACAGGAGAACCAAGGTGTCTCCTCGGACAGTGAATCCTCTATGTCTGATTTCAGTGAAGATGAAGCTCAAGATATGGAATTATAACAGCGGCTTACTTCATGGCTGTAATCTGGTACCTGTAGATACTTGTGCTGAAGCCTCAAGTGGAGTGCATTGCATTCAGTGAAATCTTTATTCTCACTTCATATTGTGGAGGGTGCACTTGTGATCGCAATACTATTAATATTTTGCCAAATTATGGACTTATATATATATAAATATATATTACATATATGTCAATACAATTTTGACTTCATCTATGCAATTCAGTCGAACCTGTTGGGAGAATATGAAAAGAGAAGAAGTACATGAAGCAACTAAGGAGCTACAGTATCAACCTTTGCCTTGTGACATAAAGATTTCTAAAACAGGAAACTAGATGTCAGGTACTATTAGAATTTTTCCTCATTGTAGTGCTGCAAAATCTTTTTTACAATAATGTGTTGAACAGTTCATGTTATTGAACTTGACTTCCTTCAGTTGAATAGTATTTTTGTAGGTGCGAGTTTTTTTATTTACATAATAACCAATGGTTCAATATACTTAGTCATAATGGGCAGTTGAACATGAATTACGTATTAAGATTGAATTATAATGGGCTGTCTTACGGTACACAGGGCAAAAGTATTCTCTTTAAGCATGTATTGAGAATCTCATCATGCTTCTTTGGTTGTGTTGAAATGTGCAAAGATGAGCAATTGTGTTATCTGTATAATTAATCATATGAAGACTACATTGTCTCAGATGAAAACTAATTTATTTTGCAGAAATATTCATATTTATATGCAGATCATTAATCTTATAAACAGACTTCTTTGCCTCAAATGAAAACTAATTTATTTTTCAGAATTATTCATATTTATGTTTTAAAACAGTCCAGTATCTCATTTGTTTTCATAGAGATTTGCTGTCAGAAGATTGAAGCATGTTATGTATTGATTTTTATTAGTATGTTATTTTAATATCAATTCTTTTTGTGATACATAATTATTTGTATTATATCATTTAATAATTACCTTGAGTATCTAATGAATTTTTTTTAGTAAAGTTGGTCTGTTGATTATTCAATTTTTATTTCATGGTGCATAATTTGTTGATGAATTTAAATATAACATGCATGATCTTATGTTTCATTGAATGAAATTATTCATATTAAATAGATATATTATCTCCTTGCATTCACATAACATTAGTTTTGAAAGATGATGTAGAATGATTTGTCAAAGAATGTTCAAGGCCACAGAAGTGTTTTAAACAGCTTCTAATGTACGTATCGTGTATTATATTATTTACAGAATTTTAGCACATCATTGGTTTGAATTAACTCTTAATGAACTTTCCAATTGTTTTATATTTGATTTTGTACAAGTAGGATTTGAAGCTGTTGAAGTCATCTAGTTGGTGTGTGTATGTGTATTGCTATTGGTAAAAGATCTTCGAATTATATCTAAGATGCAACTTGTGTACTTGTAGAATTGCAGCATTGCTAAGATGTGGTTGTTGAGTGGTGCATTAGCAAGTAATAGAATGGTGATCTTGTGGGTTTGCGATGATTTTAATTAACTGTGACCTGTGCTCAGTTGCCTGTTTTGGGATAAGAGATTTAGTAGATAGTGGCAAAAGTTCTTATATGATGGTTAAATAATTATATTTTTGTAAAATTAAAAATTTTCAGAATCAATAATTTTGGCTCATTGATTTTTTTCCCATTAATAAAACATTGTTTTTGTGTATTTATCTTCAAATTGAAACTAAAATAACCATCAAATAAGTGGATCAATAGAGAATTTTATAAGTGATTTCCAAAATGAGTTATTTGTTACGTTTTGTGATACCTCATTAGAATATAGTTAATATTACCACATTGAATCAGTCATAAAAGAGGCAGGTATGCAATGGCCAATATTAACTTTTTATTACATTTTATTGTACCTCATTAGGATATTATTAACTTTACCATGATATGGATGGAATCACAGAGATGGTATGCAATAGTCAAATTATGTTCATCACATAGTTATTGTGATTTTTATGACGTATTTTGAAGATGAACTTAGAACTAGATAAAATTATTCGCTATGTCAAATTGTCTTTATCGTGTACTTCATGCAATAGTAAATTAGTTTGACCACTTGCTTTGCTTCACATATTTCTTTTACTGTTTTTGTAGGGATTCATTAGTTTGTTTTTGCCTACATATTATGTAAATAATTTAGAATTTGTATGTTTGTGTGTTTTTTTGTTTGGGTTGTTCTTTACTGAGTAGAAGTTTATATTGAACCCATTTTCTGTCATTTTGTGAATTGCTTTCTATTAATTTTTCTATTTATAGAAATTGTGTAATTTTTATCAGTTTTGTGAATGAGAACTGTGCCTTTGTTTTTGTGTGTAAATAAAATAAAAAAAACTGTTCTTCCTCTTTCTCATAAATTTTGAAATGTATCATGTAAAATTTTAAGGGGGAAATTGTAATGGCTGTTTATTCTACTTATAATGTTGCTTCAAATTGCAAAATGTTTTTAAAGTATGTCTTTCTTCAATTCATAATTTAAAACTTTTTTCATTTTTATCCTATTTTGTAATTATTAGTTGAAGAGGAACAACAGTAGTAAGATTTGTCCTGTAATTAATATCACAGTTTTCATACAAATTTGTCAAATTTTGATACTTTGTCAAGACAGTGCATTATAATGTTATGATGTGTCTGTCATCAATACATCTTCACTGTAGATCAACTTTGTCAATGTTGCATTTGAATGTGTACTGTGAATTGTATCGGGCTTTCTTGCATGCTGTACCAAAGGAAAAGAAGTGTTATCGTCCAGCCCATGAACTTTTCTGTTTGCTACATTTTTTATAATGTCAGTGAATAACATTAGTTTTCTGTTCAGACATGATAAACTTCTCTTAGCTCAATAAGCTTGGGTAACTCAGCATTAGTCGACATTCTAAGCAAGATAATGGCCATGCCTATATGTACATATTTGTCCTAAAGATTGTTCATTTAACTGTGCTGGCACATAACTAGCTAATAGGTACAAGTAATTCCTTTCTGAATATCAAGTGGGACCTAGTGACTTTCAATAAATAGAAGAAATTTTGAATATTTTCCTAAATTTTATAATTTCTTAATTGTATAATAGAGCCCAGCTATGTGGTGTTGGTGTTGGTTTTGAAGTGAAATAGTATTGTTGAAGGTAAGAACAAATGCATTTTGTTCCCATTTTTTTAGAATTCCAATATTATAAATGTATGATTTATCATGAGAAAAGTGCTTTCGTAGTCAGTTTTATCCAAGAGTTGCCCAGTTCTTCTGTTCTCTTTTTAGTGATTTTTTTTCCTCCCTGTTTTGTATAACAAAGGGTTGCTCATCAACACACCATCAAAAATGCTTCCCCATGCATTTTTATTGAATTGTAATATATACTCATGAATAGAATTAGTTTCATATTTCTGTTTGTTGTTATTTTCTGCTGCAGTCTTGATATAATATAAATTGTTTTATGCTTGGTTGAATGTACTGGACTTGCTGATCATTTATTTTAGGCATTAAATTATTCAGTACATATTTGAGCTTTGTGAGTAGGTAAATAATATGTGCTAAAAGGAAAACAAAACAATTTTTAGAACTACTTAGCTCACATACTTAACAGTTGAGTAAAATATAAAGTTATTTCAAACTTCACTTCTGTACATCTTATGATGTTTACCTTAAAAATCTCGATAGTGCTTTTGTGTTTTCTTCTTTTGTATTAGTTTGGAAAAAAAACAAAACAAAAAAACACCTTAAATTTGGTGAACACAGATGGTAGATATTCCCAAAACACAACGGAGTGAGTGTTAAAAGATCAAAATTATGGAAAATACTTTTTCTCAAAAAATTACATTGAATGCAAGTCACACCAAATTACATTGGTTATTTGGGCTTTGCATTATTGCAAAGTAATAAGTATAAGAAAATTTAACGAAATCAAACTATCAATTATTGTTTTTGGTTTAGATTTTTTGTCTAAACCTTTTGACTCACACGTTAAACTAATGCTTTATATTGTACATTTAATTTTTCACATGAGCCTCCATCTTGAGACTTGTGCAAATATTGTTTTGTACAGTGTTAGATTTGCAGTTATGTTATTTGCAATTATTGTCATTAATAATAATTGTTTTATATATATATGTATGTTATTCAGTTATAAACAAGAATTTTCACCTTAAAAACATACTTAACAAACTAATGTGTACAATTCTAAATAGATATTTTTACTACAGTATATTTAAAATTTTATGTTGCTATGTCTATTTACTTTGATTTGTGAAATTACTAGTTCACATTTCTCATTATTGGCACATGGTTCTGTGGAACTTTTACGAAGAAACTTTATTTAATATAAATCATCTGGGAATTTTATGTCTACTAAATGGTATTTATGTGTTAGTTTTAAAAAAGAATTCTCCTTGGATAGTAATGAACGGTTTAGTTCATTCCATTTGTTGAGAAATGTGTGAAAGGAGTTTCACTAATTAATTTTTCCTGACCTATTTCCTTTGTTCACACCTAAATTAATTTAATCAAAGAGTGGTTCATACCCTGTGATTTAACTCAAAGTTTAGATTGTGATTTCAAAGTTTGTCATCACTGTGTAAATTGATTCATGAATCTGGTACAAAAGCCAGTGTACCAATTCCCTAATAACACTTTATGCAGTAGCATATCTATGCACCAATACTTAAAACTGCCAGAAATAGAGCCTTGTCATTAGAAATAATGCAATATAATAATCATTATCTAAGTAGGGACCTTGTAAGTATGTAATTGTAAATAGTGGTCCTATGTTAAAAATTAAATTTTTTATGCATAATAAGTTTTTGTACTTATAAATTTAATTTCAGACATAAGTTAATATATTTTTCTTGCTGTTGTGTGTTGTATAATATCGTGGTAATAAATTTCTATATAATAACAATGTTCCAATCCCTACACTGTATAAATGTACATTTTAATTTTCATATTGAGAGAAGAACCATGGTTTCATGAGATTTAAATTATGCAAATATCTATAAAAGAGAATTAATCAACTCCAGTTCATGTTTATTTTTACAATATTTTTGCTACATAAGTAGTGCTACGTAAGTGTCAATGATAATCTGAAGTGTTTTATAATTTTTAATTCAGCCCATTTTAGTTCAATGAAATCAATACAAATATTGACGTCTGTTAACTGTCTATTTTTTACAGAGTTTAAGTTAATGGCAGTAGTTTTATCAGGTATGGTCCATTAAGAAATTTTATATATAAACAAAAAAAAGTAGTGAATAGGGTTTAATGTTGTACCTCCTCATACCATTTAGAATTCTAATGGTTGTTTGACTTCAGAGAGAATTGAAAAGTGAGAAGTCATATTAAAGAAGATTTTTACTATTTTCTGTTGGAAGGGCTGGATGGTAAACATTTTTTCGGATTTCAGGCTATAACTTTGGAGAAAATTTCATATCCAAGAAAGAGTGAGGAGTAGAATGTTGTATTAAGCCTTGAAAGGAGTGCTAATTCATTGTATTGCCATATGTCCAACTTTAATTTTTGCAATTAGAAATTTTCAACTGTGTTCAGCAAATCAGTTTTGATGTAAACACACATATATAGCACCCTTATCTTGGTTGGCTGTGAAACCTAAGTGGCACAAAGCACTGAAATTTCTTATTAAATACTATTACATGTGATTTCCTTTTTAATCAGCATTGGTTGTTCTTGTAAATCAATTATGAACTCTTGTCTGAACCGTTTTGACTGTTGTCTATGAAGGGAAGTGTGGAATTTTCTTTTTTGCTTACATTTCTTAAGTTTATCTTTTGTTATTCTTGAATGTTCTCACATAATTTGTTTAGTTGCATTATGAGTATTTTCAAGGCACCAAACCATTTCAAATAATTTAATTTGATAATTTCTTTTATTAATAAAAAAAGGTTTTGTTTTTTGATAACAAAATGTTATAGCATCTATCTTTTTTTTTTTTTTTTTTGAGAATGAATTGATTTTTAGTGGTCCTCAAAATATTTTGCACAAGGAAATTCTCAAATTCTATTTAGAAATGATTTTTAAAACCATTATTGCACTGACCTTGAGAAATTTAATTTTTGAAGTATGTTACCTGTACTAAAAAAATCTATGAACACTCGGGTAAATAGTTTGCATGCAAAAATACAAATACAAAAAACATTATTATTTGAATGAACATATTATAATTAGCCATTCTCTGGATTGTTAAACAAACATTAGGTTATTCTTTTATGAAGACATCTGGTCCTTGAAGAGCAAAGAAGTGCTTTTGAATGGTGTCATCTCATCTCAAGACTCACATGCCTTCACTCTCCTTCCTCATTACCCAACACTAAACACCTCTGCTGTCTCTGCTCCGCTTCTCATCCTTCCTCTCTACCCTGAAATTTGGCACCTCAGTGAAGTTAGCACACCCACTCTTACAAAACTCAAAAATTCTGGACTAATTTCAGACACCCCAATGAAGCTTTTGCTACCCTCAAAACCGTGAACTTAAGATTAAAAAAACAAAACATGTTTTGTTAATCTAGCAACCACTCTTACATCGAAACACGAGAATTTTGGTTCACTTTGAAATTCACTTCCAACCATAAGATAAAAGCTAATACCCAGAGACGTATCTAGGTACTCAGGTGCCATGGGAAGCTTAGAATTTGTGCCGCAGTCAGTTTACTTCAAATTGGGATTGTTCTTATTGGTTTCAGCTGGCATTATCTAAATAGCGCCTTTGTGAGAGGCACCAATGGCACATGCCAATTCTACCATATCGTAGATACGCCTCTACTAATACCCTACCCACTTTCTCAAAAAATTATTGTACTATAATATTTAAAAATTGGGGCTGCTAGCCGATTAAAAACTTAACACCTCCTCCACTTTCTCAAACATTTTTCATTTCATATCAATCCAACAATTTTTTCTATCCATCATGTAATTTTATGAATTTATCAACCTTACAATTCGTAAACTAAGTAAAAATTTAGAATTGAATTGTATTTTATAATCTTTAAATATTCATGAGCTTAAAAACAGCAAGTGAATGGAAAATCAGGAACATCTTGAACACATATTTTTATATTAAAATATTTTTGGTTTTTGAGTAGCATTTTTAAAAAATTGAATTCACTCAGGGATAAGATCCTTGGCGGATCCGGGCGTCTATTGATGTCACTGCAAAGCCTCTGACCGGGAGGTCCTAGAGTTTTGTGTCCCGATGATGGCAGGGTTTTTGACACTATAGCTCGACCTCTTCGGGAAAAGAAAAAAGAAAAAACAAGCAAACTGGATTGCGCATGTGCGAAAAGTGTCGGAAGGGAAGGCTCCCTCTCTTAGAGGCTCAACTTCTCCGCCTGGAGGAGCAATTGCCGCCTCCGCCTTGACCGGTGAAGGCGGGGAGAAGACAGCCTGGCCTTGACGAACGTCCAGAACCGGTGTTGAAACGTGACAACTAAGTTGCAAGAGCGAATCGGTTATCGTTGCAGGCGGTCCTAGAGTTTAACAGAGCTCCCCTTCGGATGCAGCATTGCTTAGCCATGCCTCCCGAGGTAACCGACGCCAATATGTTTTTTTCCTAAGTGGTCGAGCTATAACTAGATATTATTTAGCTGGAGTCTGGAGGAGAATTCTAGCGGTCGTCTGCTCTGATAGGTATTTTACCGTGGTTTCTTCGATCAATACTAGCCCGATTCCACAGCAGTACCCTAAAAAACGGGCCACAGACCGCGCGCGACCTTTCCTTCCATGCCCTAACCTCACCCCTTACAAAATCTTACATGCACTACACTATTTTTAGATTTAGATTGATTTAGTCATCTGCGAATGTTTTCTTGAGTTCCAGAATCCCTTCCCATCATTTTAACTATAAATTGTTGAAGGATGAGTGAAAGTTAAAAATAAATAAATAAAAATAAAATTTAAAAAAAGGACGAGATTAGCATCATTTGAAAAAAACTAGACATTTCGGTTCCCGAGTTATAGAAAAGATATCTGTAACGAATTGCAAGTATGATTTTTCTGCATTGCTTACAAAATAGTAACTCGTCCTTACCTCTACTCCTACTATTACAAGCAAAAGAAGAGTTCAACAAAACGTGCGCGTAGTGAAGCTACATTTACGTCCAGAAGCAAAACAAGGGGCCATCTCAGCATTTGCTCAATGGATCAGGGAAACTGGACAAAAACATTATCAAGATGGGGGTCATTGACTCGGAAGCTGAAGTACATTTTTTTACAAGCATATTAAGTCTTTTTGAAATACAAATAATACAAATGTAAACTAATTCATTATATATCACTGCTTTGTTAAAATAAACATTATTTTTCTTTTTGATGATCAATATAGTACTAATTGTATAGAAATAGTTATGCAGCAGAAAAGATTTTACTTTTACCTTAAATTTGTGTACCGACTTCTATTGTTTAATGCCATCCGCCAATGCGTTGTAAAGTAACGTAGTACATGTATTGTAAGTGGATTTCTGGTAGTGAGCTATTGATACAGACACTTGATGAACGTGATTTCTGCGACGTGTCTTGTAATTAGAAATGTCAGTATAGCATGAAAATATGTTCCCACCGTTAAGTCCGGTTTGACAAATATATCAGATTCGTAAATAAATTGGCAAGGCAATGGTATGATTCCCAGCTCAATGAAGAGATACGCGGATGGCATTTTTTCATTATTCGAATAATTTTATTTTGCAATCTAAAGTTATGGGTAATACATGATGAGTTTCCCTAGAATATTGTGCCATATCTCCGGCGGGAATGCACATTTGCAAAATTCACACAACGAGCTGCATAAAGGCTGACGATTTGAAAGAATTCTAAATGCGTAACATAATGGACTTAATTGTGTTTAATTCTGTTATATGTACATTCTATTTGAGGTTTGACTGAATTGAGAGACTTAGAAATGTTGTTACCTTAACATCAGCTAATTGCATATGGTTCATTTTGAATGGAGCATGCGATTGCTGATTTGAAATGCAAAAATGCATTGAAACTATTTTTCCTTTGTTAACTATTAATTTGTTATTACAAAATCAATTTGAAAATTCTGAAATCGTACTATTTGTTTCTTTTTTGCAAAAAATGTCGTGTCATCGGCAAACAGAATCGTTCATCCGTTTTGAATAGACGAGGGCACATAGTTAACGTATAACAGAAAGAGGATATGACCTAAGATTGAGCCTTGCGGGATCCCATATTCAATTGGTAAAGAATCGGAAAGATAAGTAAATCGGTACGGTACTTCCACTCATTGAGATCGATGTTTATGGTACGAGGTTATCCAATCTAGGGCGATTCCACGAATTCCATAAGAAGGTAATTTTGATAGCAAGATTATTATGCTCAATAACGTCAAAAGCTTTCGAAAGATCTAAATATATTCCAATAATTTCGTCATTTTGGTCCATTGATGAAGCAGAATTTTTAGGAAAAGAAAAAATGGCAGTTTTCGTAGATTTTGATTTGTGTTGTGATTCCGTGTTGTGACTCTGAAAACGCTTCGTTTTTTGTGAGAAAAGTTTCCATTCGTGTTTTATAAAGCCTCCCTAATATTTAGAGAAACCTGACAGAAGAGAAATTGGTCGGTAATTTTGAATTTCATTTTTCCTCCCTTTTTTAAAAAAGTGGCTTAATTTTTGCTGTTTTGAAAATATTTGGAAATATTCCTGTGCATAAAGAAGCATTGAAAACGTGAGTTAACGGGTGTATAAAGGCACGTACACAAGTTTTTAATAAACAATCCGGAAATTCATCTAAACCAGATGAATATTTATTTTTTAGTTTATTGACTATTCTCACGATTTCGTTAGAAGTTTCTGAAATAAACATCGCGTTGAAAATTTTTGGGAAGGAAATGAAGTTGAATTTTCTGGTTTTGGTCCCTTCGTGTGTTCAGCCGCAATTCTAGAAAAGTGTTTGTTGAAGAGATTTGCCACTTTTTTCGAATTACTTGCTTCTCTTTCATTATCCCTTAAAACAAAATTTTCTACTAAGTACCGAGATGATGTAATCCATTTTTTTACGATATTCCACATTGCTTTAGTTATTTACTAGCGTTCAAAATATCCTGATTATTTTTCATTATTTTTGCCTGAACTATTACTTTCCTTAAATTTCTTTTGTATTATTGGAAGTAGATATGGGAACCGGGTAATACCTTATGATGTTTAGAAATAAAGTAAAGTGTACGGTTGTTTTTACACTATATTCTAATTCATTGTGTGAAATGTTTACACTATATTCTGATTCATTGTGTGAAATGTTTAATTTCTCTTTTTGAGAGGAACGCATGCGTTAAAGTGAAATGAAAGCTTAGAGAAAAATAGATTATATTTTTTATTTGTGTCTGCATTGTTATAAACTGTGTCCCATGATTCCTTCAACAAGTAGTCCGAAAATAATTTCATGTGAATATTAGTGAATGCCCTGCTCACGCGTGTATTATTTATTGTGTCGGTCTTCATGTTATTAGTAATTGTAAGAATTTGTGCTTCGTTAGATTAGTAGTTTTATTCTAGATTAGTAGTTTTATTTCATATCTAGTTGTGGTTTTGTTAGTTATAATTTGGTCTATTGCTTTTTGTGATTTAAATGTATTCAATGTATTCACAGTAATATCTAAATTAAAAGAATGCATTAAATCGAGAAACTTTTATTTTTCATGGGAGTCACTCAGAAAATCAATATTGAAATCTCTACATATAACAATGGATTCAAAAGATAGATTACTAATTTTGTTCAGAGGTTTCTCTAGATTTTATAAGAAAATGAAATTATCTATAGTTCGCTTTTCTGAAGGTCTGTAGATGCAGAGTAAGATAGTTTTGAGCGTAGTAAGATATACGACTGTTATTTCAAAAACTTTTTTAATTGCATGTAAATTAAACTCTGACAAGAAGATAGAATCAATATCATTTCTTATGTAAATACATGAACCTCCGTAAGCAGGGCCCTTATTTGATTCACTCGCTCTACAGTATGAACCTGCAAGGTAAAAACTAGGAACTTAGAGTGTATTTAGATCATTATGAGACAACCAATTTTCTGTAAAGCAAAAAACATCTATTTGACCTAGATAACACTGTAATGCTGCCTCGATAAATACAATTTTATTTGAAAGAAATTGCACATTAAGATGCATTATTTGATTTTTGCATGTACCTAGACGGATGTTTCTCTGTTGCATTTAACCGTGGTTGCTATTTATTATCTCATTTTTACTTCGAGTGCGTGGTGGAAGGACGTATCGTGCCCCAGCAGTGACAGGAAGTGAGGAAGGAAGGGGGACAAATGTAGATAAATGAATAATGGGAGAGGTAGTACAACGATTAGGTTCAGGGGATAAGGTAATTGGGTCCAAAAGGTTCTTGAGATGGAAGAGAAGTAGGAGTTGTAGATGGGGATGGGTGTTGGGCAGGACACTACTGAGGTTGTGAAAGGATGTGTTTTGCAAGCTTTTTACCGAGAGCATGTTTTTCGACAAGGTTCAGGTGAAGACCTTACCATATGAATTTTTTTTTCTGAGAGAAAGTTTAGCTAAAATAATATGTGTGTCTCGCAGATGCAGTTTCAATTGGTTGTTTCTGTGTTTAATGTCTTTGCACAGTGTTGGTTTGTTGTACCAGAAGGGAAGAGTCGATACTATAATGTTCGTGTTTTGGGCGGGATATTGCTGTTTTTCAACATGTTGTTCAGGTGTAAAATGACCACCGAAATTGACGTCACTCTGCCCTGCATGTTTCACGACTCTATGTGTTTTTATTTCTTTGCACTTGCTATCCTGTTTGCGTTGGTTTGTGGGTGGACGTGTCGAAGATGGGAGGGGGTGGTGAGAGTTGGGAAGGCAAGGATACTCATTGTCATAATCTACAGCAGAAGAGCTGTATTCAGTCGTGATTGGTAGTGGTGGAGTGTTTTTGCTTTCGCGGATAGACGGTTGGAAGTTTCTGCGGTGTAGCTTGTTGTTATCCAACTATCACGCATGTCGGAAGCTTAGAGTTTGTTTCGGCTTGGGCGGTTCCCAGGTGGTTGGGAAAAGCTGCGGGATGGTTTTCGCCGGATATTGCCATTCAACGGGGGATGATCACCGCCACCTTCCGAGATAAAATATACGCTATATTTATGGGACTAATGATCCTAGTCGTTGATGCGCCGGGAATCACCAGTCAATAAAACCGATTCGAGCTATTATAAAATGTTCACAGCATATAAATGCCTGTCTACGCAGCAAATGTTTAACATGAATTCATATTTAATTAAGCACATGTATGGGATCATTAAAAACAGTTGGGCCGAATTACACCGGAGAGGTGGCTCAGTGCATCAACTGATGTCACTACAGTATTTGTCACCGGGAGGTCCTAGGTTCGAGTCCCGACAGTGGCAACATTTTCGACAGTAGCTTGTCAGCTAGGTCGAATTCAGTCGCCGTCTGGAGGAGGATCCTAGAGGTCGTCTGCTCTGATCGGTAGTTTTCCGTGGCTTCTCCTATCAACACCAGGCGATTGCCGGAGCAGTCCCCTAGCAAGCGGGCCATTCGTGATCTTTCCTTCCTCGTCTTTGTCTTTCGTAACACACACGTTCAGCGGCATAAGTTCCATAGGGACTGACAGGATCATGTCCGGGGGCCCGTGTTGTTCCCCAAATTCAATACGAAATAATGTCTTTCTTTATATAACAATGTGTCTGATAAAATCGTAGAAGAAAAAAATGAAGCGCCGCTTTTTGTCGTCTTGCACTTACTTTGTAAGAAGAGAAAGTTTTATCGTGCGCCGGAAAACGGCGGTTTTGACAGAAAAACTCTTATTGCCGTGCCCTGGTAACGAAAAAGGGATACATTCTGTTGCGGTGTATAGCAAATTACTTCCTCTAATAAAGTGGTGTAGCCAGAATCTATGTTTAGCTGACCCTTGATATCGAAAAACAGATTACGGCATAACGTCTCTGTCCGTCCGAACATCGCTAGCGCCGAACCCGTTCAGACGATTTTCTCCAAAATTGATATTATGTGATCGATCTGAATGAACTTCAGGCTTTGGAAGTTTCAACCGGATATTGAAGTTTTCGTGTAATTTTGCACAAAATCTAAGCAATTAAAAAATATTTCATATTTTTTCTCAAAACAGCTCCAATTTTAAGTTTTCTCCTCATATGTTTGAAGGAGGGGGTCAAGTGGCTGACCAGAGTCTGGCGGGGAGTACCGATGCCCATAGGTGCTCTCCACGATAAATACCAGATGTGCCCCCGTAATATAGATTCCCGATTTGGGAGCAAGGTCAGCAAGTCCTATTTCTCTCCTGCGCGTGGCGGCCCGTGGATACTCTCTGTGGTGAGAGCTGAGAGAGTAACGAATGGAGAAGGACGAAAGGCGAGTTTCTGGCGCCTCAGAACGAGAGCACTGGACTAAGGGAAGGAAAACCCCGACAGAAAACCAAGGCGGGAGGGACGTCTCCGTAGGCGTAGGAAAGCCAACCGTCCTATGGGAGATAACCCAGAAATAAAATCCTGGTCCTCCCGAGAGTGGATTCAGCGTAGGGTGAACAACCCAACCTGGTAAAAGATCCATTGTTCACAAACTTTCAGGAAAGGAAGCCGGGGAAAGATATTTACGACATGGTACGGAATTGGAATCGAGATACGGAACATGGAATAGGTTTCGATAGGGTGCTCTCCGAAATGTAATAAAAGTAACTAGTGATTACAAACTCGATGTACTTGCTTTCCAAGAAACAAGATGAACTGGGAAGAATGTATTCGAACAGAAGCTGGAAACATTTTATATAGCTGTGGAAAATCACATATTTTTGGGACATGATTTATACTTGGCAAGAATATGATTTGTTCAATTCAAAAATACAGTGACAATTTAAAAGTGATAGCCACAAGTTTTGATAGCTCTTTCGAACGATGAAATTTACGAAGGACAAAAACGTGAATCAAAACACTCTGCAGATGTTACGGAAAACGGGTCTCAGTTATTGTATTCGCGCATTTGTTTAAAGAGTCAAATTTTAAAACTAACATCTGTTAAAAATCTTGCAAATATATTATGACTGAACATTGCTCATTATTAACAAGTTTTCCTGTTGTGTGCTCAGTATTGACTTTATTTTTGACACTTTCTGTCACGCTCGTCAGAGCCGAAGGAACGTTTTCAAAATTAAAGATGATTCATAATTATTTACGAAGTACAATGTCACAAGACTGGATAATTTCAGTACTTTCTCAATTGAGCAATAAAATAACAATCTGGTCGAAAAATAATATTTCTACTGTTATTGATAAATTTGTAAATGCAAAGAAAAGACCAAAATTTAAATTTAAAATTGCCAAGAAATTGCAAAAAGGATAATTAATATTCTCTAATAGTTTATTATAACGTTTTCACTCCTAAAATTCAGTTTATAATCACAAAAGTAAATTAATGTCGTCTTTAATTAGAGGGCCCCGTATTTTGTCGGTCCAAGGGCCTCTTTTGTCGAACTTCCGCCACTGCTTTCACTAACATGCCCTACCCTGACACTCACGCCGGAAGACCGGTCGGGATCTTAGAGCTTGTTCTGGATGGGGCGGTGCCCCGCTGGTGGGAGACTAGTTGGGGGAAACTCCGGTAGCCGACGGTAGGTCGGCGCTGGATTTCGCCCTCCAGCGGGGGAATATCATCGCCACCTCGCGAGGAAAAATATGCTCTAAACTTAGGGACCTATATCTGCAGTGGACGCGTTCAGAATCACTAATAACCTACCAGCCAAATTACATCTTTTCGAAAGAAAGAAAAACCACTAGTGCTTCACATTAATACTTTATAGCGATATTTCTTTTTCAATTTTCCAAAATTCAAAGAGTTCGACGAAAAATTAGATTCTTTTAAGAGTGTCTTGTTCTATCTTTAGGGGAAAAAGTGGAGCTGTTTTTGAGAAAATGGTTTTTTTACATTATGCATTAATTTCAAGCAGAAATTACGCGAAACGACTTTTTTTTTTCAAAATTAGCATCAATCATTAGCTCGGCAATCAGAGATTTTTTCTTGAAAAATTGGCGTTTACCTGTGCACGAAAACACTACTTTCTCTTCTTATGAAGTAAGACGTGGAAGTAAAACTGCGCTCTCACCATCAATAAAAATGTTGCAGGAATGAATATTTAGGAGGCTATAAAGTGGCCCTACTTTAGTCGCCTGTTACTCTTCTAGGAAGTTGCCCCTCTTTCCGTTTTCAAAGAGCTCTTTTCTCACTTCTCTGCAGTTTTTGGCGTTGTTGTACTTAATCGTTCCGATCGGCTAACGATGCGTGCTAAAAGTAAACGTGTCGCTGTTTCTCCAATGAAAAAAGGATGATTATTATAAATTGTGGTGCAGATCGCGAAGGTTGAAATCAACTTGCGAATACGTTTGGTGTGTACGAATGGGGTTCCCAAACGTTTCCGTGCTTCGACCCCTTTCAAACAATGGTGTGTTTCATCGACCTCCTACACTTTTTCCTCTCTAATATAATACGAATAACTGGGCATACCACATTTAAAAGATAAAGAAATAATAAAGAATAGACCATTTCGAAAAACGTTTGAAAAAGTAGTCAGATTATTTTTCTCACTAGTACTATTTTTAAACTATTATAAACAAATTTTGAAAAACAAAATCACAGGTTATAATTGCTCTAAATTTTTATTTTATAAATATGAATAATGTGAAATTCCAAAAGTTGTGAGACTTTGTAATTTATTATTACATATTATTACATGTAGATATTTTAAACAAAAATAAAATTCATAAATAATTTTGTAATCAATAAGATCTTGATCTTTTTTATAGCAATCAGTCGTTGGTGTTTGTATATCGACCTCCACTCCATCCCTTGATCATCATAGACCCCCTTTTAAATGCCATCGACCCCGGAAGACGATACCAACCCCGTTGGGTCGGAATAGACCGTGCGTGACGTAAACAAAAAAGTTTTTAAGTTCGTATCTTCTGCAAAATTAGTTCTGAGCTATGTACTTCGAGAAAAACTATGAAAAGGTATCATTATCTGACATGGAATCTTCTCTTTTTTTAATGATTTTAACAGAAACGTTATCCAGGAATTTCAATCTATTGGCCTGGGGTTTGTGAAAAGGCAAAATGTTTTCATGAAAATTTGCAAACTTAGGAAACATGCAATACTTCACGGGGTGCTGAACATTTGAGTTCAACACTACGCGTTATTATATATCTGGACATCAAGGCGAATCTCTGAGTGGAGGCATACGTCTGCTAGGCTATTCAATGAGAAATTCAATTTATTGCTTTCAACAATGAACATATTCCCTGACCAAGTGTACAATGCAGAAAAATCACGTTTATTCTGGAAAATGCTAACTGGAATCAATCACTGCACGATCTCAATAATCAGCACCTTGACACAAATCTAGCGAAGTACGACTGACCAATGTAACTTGTTTAAATGCGACCGGCACACACAAGATCAAATTGACCGTGAATGAAAAAGCTAGAAATCCAAAATCTTTTAATAGAACGGAAGCGAGATGTTTTCCATCTGAAAGCTTGGATGAATCAGGTTATTTTTCGTGAATAATTTTCAACATTTTCGTACCATCGGTAACGAAATTTCAGAACAAAAAAGGGATACCTAGAGCTAAGAGCTCTCCTGTTTGATATTGCCTTTTCACACCTCCCAGAATCTACCATGAAAACAAAGCACTTTTAATGTTTTGTCTACTATCTACCACCTAACGTGACTTTCTTAATACAGACATGGATCAAGGGGCGATTTCCCGTTTGAAACGAAGGTTCAAACAGATTTTTCTCAGTTTACTTTTACCAAAAAAATGATTCAATAAAAGAACATCTGATAATGTGAGTCATAAATGATGGCATTTATGGACATCGCAGTATGTGATGCCGGGGAAAACATACTTACAATACGTTAAGATCTTTCTGAGCGAAAAGATCAAAGATCAAAGCTATGGCGGCGAAAAAAATATAAATAAAAAGAGATATGGAAGTTTGTCATGAGCTGGTCACATCAATTCCAGATTTCGCTAACGTTGATAAAGACGATATTGTTCATTGGCTACAAAAATATGTTAATGAAGAGGGATCAAACGCCTAAGTGAAAGTGATAGAGCTCGTTATGGCAACACCAATAGAACTCCATCTACCTCATAAAAGGATGATTCAGGAAGGGCGACGACAGTAACAAATGATCACAATTTTGACGCTAAAGAAGAAAAAATCAGATAAGCCAAGTAATGGAATTAATTGATATCTTTCTCAACTTCTGCGAAAAGGAACATTTTGACTTCCATGTCGTCATGAATTTGAGAAAAATTAGAACAGGAGTAAGGAGTAGTGAGAACATAATGATGGCTATTGTTCACGAATGGATGTTAACACATGAGCGACGTGAAAGCGAGTGTCGTAATTTCTACGTATAGCCAATAATAGTCATTATGCGCGTGTAGAAGACTTTTCTTTGTCCACGAACTTGAAATATTCCGAATAAATTTTGAACAGATTTTGTTTTATTTGAAACTCAAGTATTGTAATGGGACGGTCGCACGCGTCAGGTTGGCGACGGTCGACGCGTATTTTAACATTTTTCAATGTAACGAGAGGACTAGAAAATGTGCATTTTCACTACCTGCGAGTGGGTAAGAAGCGCCGGAGACGCGAAGGCATGCAGCTCTATTGTCCTGTCAGGGGCGCGCCCCGGCCGCATCCGCTGACTCGCCAGCACATACGGACGCCGCTGTCTCCTAACCCGTCAATTCAGCTACACATGATCTTGGAACTTGGGTGACGTTTGAGTTTCAACAGAATTTGGCGATACTCAAACGGCCATCAATGACGCCGCGATTGGGCGGAAGAAACCGCGTGACGCGCGATCGCCAATCTCGGAAAACGAAGCGGGGGAGGGCCACGTGAGCCGCGAGGCTGAGGAGGTAGCTGCCAGACACAAGCTCGGTCATTCAGATAGATGAGGTGACCGAGTACAAGTGCCTTTCCGAGGCGGGGACAAGGGCGAGTTTCTTTGACTTACGGGGGGACGCCAGTGATTGTATTACCACATCGCCGCCGCGCAGCCGCCCGAATGCATCATCGCCACATCATGGGTCACCTCTGGGGTCGTTAACTGAGGACGACCGCCACGGGCCATGACTGTGGGTGCCCGACCGCGGGCTCAGGACTGATGACGGGCCGAGGGGATCCACCGCAGCCGCAAACCGCGCCGCCGATGCCCGGACCAGCGTTGCTGGCGCGCGTGGACTTCACGCCGCCTGCCGCCGCAGCCGTCGCCCGGCCGCGCCACCACCGACCGCACCGCGCCAAGCACGAGGGCGAAGGACAGCCGCTCCCGTAACCGGGGTCGTGACCGCCGGGAAGGACGCCGTCCAACAATGAACTCTGGCCCATACGGCCTAATTTAAGATAAATTAGTTATAAGATAGTGTCACGAAATAATTATAACGGGACACTTCACCTCATGTAAAGGGAACAGTAAATCCACCTTTGAAAATACCACGTGTTTCAATGCAGTGTTAGAACGAGAGTAAGCCCTATCACTCATGCCTCCCTTTAAAGATTCTGCAGACTGAGCAGTCGGGGCAACGCTGGATCGCCGTAACCAGGTAATGAGGTGAATCGGGGCAGCCGAACGGTGTGTGTGGTTACAGTATAAAGAATACCTATTGACGTAAACTTCTACCTTATTGTGTATGTACAATGTTCTTCTTAATATTGAGTAAATCTTCCATAGACGGGAGACGTTTCGGGTTTATACTGGTGAGAAATGTTCGTAAAGTAAGCCAAAAAATGTTCTCTCTAAAAGAATTTATTCTATTACTCTTTCTTCACGCCATAAATGTTGTATTGATTGTTTATATTACTTCTTTGGTTTTTCTGGCAATAATTGTAGAGTTGCCGAATTTACTACTTCGTGAATTTCAGGCAGAGTAAATCAGAGGCGGGATTTCGGATCTTTTTTGGAGGGGGGCAAAGGGTCCCCTGAATAATATGGTAATAAGCCCACTAAACCAAATAGCATGTGAATAGTTACACTATAATTCTAACATAAACTTAATATTTTTTTAAATATTTCCCCGTACAACAACCCACACCCCTCTAGAGCCAGAAACGGGCTTTTTATTTTAAATTTTTTGTTCAACATAATAATATTTTATCATATAGAAAAATATGAAAAATAACAAAATAATGCGCACTATAAGGAAAAACATTTGACAATTTCTCAGCGCCACATTCAAACGCAAAGGTTTTTTTTTTTTTGAAAAAATAACAAACAATAATTTTTACTATCTTAGAATCCTGGAACAGGTTTGAAAAATCTCAAAAGATTTTCTTAAAACACAAAACGTGAAATTTTGCAGATTGTTTCAATTGCTGAGCTGTAGTTAAAAATTAAAAACAATTTTTAGCATTTTAAATGACATACACTATGAAAATGGCTGCAACAGTTGTGTGCATTTATTTGAGTGTTTATTATACATTTGTAATGAAATTCGTTGTTCAAAAAACGATAATATTTGTTTGACAACGCTACCGAAATTATGATTAAAACAATAGATTCTCCTTTACAATGACAGAAAAGTAAAATTGCTCTGATAATATTGAATATAACATAAAGTATTCAATGGAAATAACAGGTTCGATTTTTTCTCGGCGTACGAGGATTGCCTTTTATATTTCAGGGTTAGAGAACAAAAAAAAAAGATTAATCATCGAAAATCACTTTATTGTTTTTCAAAATATTCCCCATGAAGATCTATACACTTTTGCATGCGTTTGAACCAATTGTCGAAGCACTTTTGCCACTCTGATTGAGGTATTTCCAAACAATGAATTCTGAATGCAGCAACCGTCTCTTCAGGTGTCGAAAAACGTTGACCTCTCAGTTTGTCCGTTGACCTCTCAGTACGGAATAAAAAGAAGTCAATCGGTGCCAAGCCAGGACTATACGGCGGATGACTCATCAAATCGATGTTTTGGGTGCTCAAAAATGCAGTTGTTTGAGCCGATATGCGAGAGCTCGCATTGTCGTGGTGAAGAGTGATCCGTCTTCGGCGGTTGGTTTTCCTGATTTCTTGGAAGACAGCTGGCAAACAAATCGTTGTGTACCACTCAGAATTGACTGTTCTGCGTTGTTCTAGTGGTATGGTTGCGACATGTTCAGTTTTTCCGAAAAAACAGGCAACCATCTGTTTGTAAGTGCTTCGTGCACGAACAACTTTTGTTGGATTTTGCTCATCTTGAAACACCCATACAGTCGACTGCTGTTTACTTTCGGGCTCATACGCGTAAATCCACGATTTATCACCTGTCACGATGTCATAGACGTGTTTCGAAGCACCGCGATCGTATTTTTTGAGCATTTCTTTCGACCAATCGACACGAGCCTTTTTTTGAGCGATTGACAAATTGTGTGGGATCCAACGCGAACAAATTTTTTTGACAGCTAAATGTTCATGCAATATTGAATGTATGGTGGTCCCACTAATGCCTAAGGTTGTATCAATCTCACGATAGGTCACATGACGATCTTGCAATATCAGTTCATTCACAGCATCAATGGTTTACGGAAGAACAACTGATTTTGGACGACCGCGAAATTCGTCTTGGAGTGAACTACGACCACGATTGGATTCACCATACCATCGATTAACACTGGTCCTTGATGGAGCTTCATCGCCAAAAATTGAATTAAGTTCATCCATGCACTGTTATTGAGTTAATCTCTAAGTTGTAAAAAATAATCGCACGAAAATGTTCACGATTTAATTCCATTTGGGGCCAAGACGAATCTTTTAAGTTACTGTAAACAACACAAATAGCGCTCGTATGTCAAAACGTTCTGAGTACGTACAACCTCCAACCTCCAAAATATCCAACTTTACGATAGAGCTGTCAGTTGCCAGACTGCAACACCAGGGTTGCCAAATCCCGAAACATAAAAGGCAACCTTCGTACACTTGGCATTAGTTACAATAGATCTTACATTCTAATGGAAAAAACATACTTACTAAATATAATATAATAAAGAGTTTTACTCAACGTCATATGTTTTCACTTTCTCACTTCTTCAAGAATTGTAAAGCACAGTTTTGGGTCTCTTTACACACTGTATGTTCACACTATGACTGTCGGATCACAGTACAATTAGTCACTCGACATTTTCGAATCCGTACGTTTCGCAGCGTTTACAAAATTTCTTCTTTTGAAGATCCGTTAAAGGAAATCGTCTTACATGGAGAACGGCCTAAAGTTTTCTGTTTGCTGACTACGCTTCCATAGATTACAGGTAATGCTGAAAAACATGATTTTTATCCCATCGCAGACCCACAAAACGATATTTCGTGAGAAACATCTATTTTTCGGCATTCGATTGATTAAAAACGGGGGGAAATTTGCAATGGATATAATGTATCTAATCATAATACACTGTGTTCCTTGCAATTCCAAATAATATGGTACATTACAATAAAATATTCTTTCAGAGTATTACATTGAATTTAGAGTATGGCAGGTATGGATGGTGCGAATAGTTAAAATTTAGTACAGCTCCCATTTTGTTTGCGTTTTTGCTAATATACCCAAAATGCACGTAAAATATTACCCGTAAGCTCCGCACTCACGCACACTTACAGTTACTCAAATACTGTATATGGATTTTTTTCTCAAAATACAGAGAAAGTAAATATTTTATAATATAAATTTGAAGATCCGCGAAATGAAATGTCTAAATATATATTTTTTAATGTGTTCCAATGTTGGGAGGGGGGCTGTTACCCCCACTTGCCGCCCCCTGAATCCCGCCTCTGCTCTGGAAAGTTTTCACTCTCTTTAATGGAATCATATTCCTTTCACATAATGCTTTGGATGAATGGATATTTAGATTAATTTGTATTAACCGAACCGTCTCTTGAGTTTTCTTTTGATGTTCAAGAAATACTTCAGCAACAAATCTGCACACATGTATTTTGCATTATCAATGAATGCAAAGCCACAGTTAAAGAATGTTTGTTGTTTTATTAGGACAGATAACTTTTCTGAAGGAAAGAACGCTTTCTTGGTAGAAAACTGCCTTTTCTCAAGAAATCCAATAAAAAGTTTTCAAAATCTTGAAACCGATTTTCCATCTTAGTCACTTTTGCGATAAAAATTTTATGAGAAACAATTTTGTGTCTTTCAGATAATTCTGTTCCTGAATGTTTATTAATGGTCGTGATTGCTTTGATGCATTTGTAATAGTCTTTTCCTTCATATCTATTGCGGCATATTACTACGTATCTCTATTATTCTGCGTCGACGGCATAATACTTGTCTCTTCATTCCCCGTTGTTGAGAGAAAACTGCATTTCGATATCGTGAATCGTTTAAAAGGGGCCGGAGCGTGGACTCGTCGGCGCGGCGTACAAGTGTGGATTCTGGGAGCCTAGTCTCCCTGCCCTGTGAGTGCGAGAGAGGAGATAACGCGGAATATATATATATATATATATATATATATATATATATATATATATATATATATATATATATACACACACATACATACATATATAAAAGGCTCCAAGACTACTCATCAGCTTCGCCATTGGGCATCGAATACACACATCGGTAATTCATTAAAAGCCTCGATTAACCGTGGTTTTCATTTATCCGAGAGAACCCTCACTCCTGTTACCTCGCATTATCATGGATCTATTTTATTACTAACTAGCTGACCCGGCGAACTTTGTTCCGCCTTAATGGCAATAAATAAGCAGATTGTGTTTTTTTATTGGAAAAAATACAAAAAAAAATTAAATAACTACATTAATCATTCATTATTATTTCTGTATTTTAGTACATAGGTTGCTCTTCACTTAAGTACCTTGTGATACACGACATTTTTTGTTTTATTATCAGACGCAAAAACAAACAACGCAGATGGTCTTCCGACCCGTGAACATGCCACGTATAATTGACCATGGGAAAAACATGAATGTTCTAGATTTAAACCACAAACTTTTAAGGATTGGCCTTGTGATTTGTTGATGGTCATGGCAAATGCAAGACGTATCGGAAATTGAAGTCTTTTAAATTCAAACGTAATATCGGTTGGGATCATCGGGATCCTCGGAATGAGAACTTCCTCACCTTTGAATTTTCCTATCATTATCGTAGCGTAAATTACATTGTTCATCAATTTACTAACCACCAAACGCGTACCGTTGCACAGTTTTGGTTGGTTTATGTTTCGAAGCATGATTACTACGGAGCCAACCTTTAGGCGTAAATTGTGCGGTGGTAAGCCAGGCACGCCCAAAGAGTTTAAAAATTCAATTGGATAGTTGGTGGCTTCATCTTCATTTGTGACGCAGTCAATAGATTTGAATGAATGCATTGTTCCAATGATCTTATTTTGAATTATGTAGTTCAGGTCATCTACATCTTTATTCTTAGCCGCTAAAATTGCTCGCTCACTCAACCATTCATTATTTTTGTAGCTAGAAATAATATTTGGAAATACATTGTTGATAAGTTCGTCTTTTGATGAGACAAAATTACAGAAATTATTTGGAAATGATATTAATCCGCTCGATTCATCGACAGGTACTTGACCATTACCGATAGTCAGCAATTGCTCCGAGAAATCTTCAGCAGATGTATCATTAAGCAATGTAACTCTCATGTTTGTTGTCAGCTGCAGTTTCTTCACATAGCGCCATAGATTTGACGATTTGAGGCAAGCGTTTATTTCATCGGCAGCCGTAGATCTTGGAATTACTGGCAGTATTTGGCGGAAATCGCCAGACAGTAAAATCATTGCTCCTCCAAAACATCTCGAGTCATTGCGTAAATCTTTTAATGTTCGGTTAAGTGCTTCTAATGCACGTTTATGCGCCATTGTGCATTCGTCCCAGATGATGATTTTCGATGCCGCTAAAACTTTGGCCATTGCTGAGTGTTTTGCAATATTACACGTTGGTTCTTCAATAGTTTGAAGATATAACGGTAATTTGAATGCTGAATGAGCCGTACGGCATCCTTCTAACAATGTGGCTGCTATTCCAGAAGAAGCAACTGCAACCGCTATGTTGGATCTCGCCCGAACAGTTGCTAAAACTAATGACATAAGGAATGTCTTGCCAGTTCCACCAGGGGCATCTAGGAAATATAAACCACCATTTTCATCAGCGATTGCCTTCATTAAAGTATCATAAACTTCCTTTTGTTGGTAATTCAACAGGGGTACATTCCTTTGAACTACTAAATCTAATTCCTGGTGATCATATTCACGTTCCCGTTCCAATTCTCGATTAAATGCGTCATTCATTTCACGATTTGGCGCTGGCATTCCTAACCTGATTAAGAAATTACCGCACATGAGGTAACACATATCTTCGATCAAGAGTAAAGCACGATTATGTATCTCCTCATTCATCTCAATATCGTGATTTCTGGAACTGACACGACTTTGATGTAAAATATCTTCTGACATACTATCCTTGTATTTGTGCCACAGGTTACATGGGTTTGATGGAAAACATGTCGAAATTATGATAGCGAATAATGTGCGTATCTGACTTGGAGATGCAGAGATAATGGCTTCAGCGATTGTCGTATCCCAATGGGTATCGTTTTCTAATAAGTTCAATTCTTCACATGCAGCACGATATGTTGGGAATATTACACCATTAACAGTTCGTAGTGTCTCAAATGAAGTTGGCCCACGCACATTTACCAGCAGCAACCGCAAATAGAAACATTCATCATTCTTTGGATGAACTGTATACATACGACCAAGAGCATCAGTAGAACGCACATCTGGATACCCAGGAACCGCATCACCTTGCTTCCGTCTTTGAAAATTCTTGGATGAAGCATTCCAAGTATAATAACGTGGCATCTCCGAGTAAAGCAAAGTTCGTGCAAACTGATCGCTTTGGCAGATTGCAAAAAAACTGGTCAATGTAGTTGCTGGAGGTGTTTCAGCACGTTGCGTAGCATTCGAAGCCGTGAAATATACTCGTTGACCATTCTCCAGATGCACCGCCAAATGTATAACAGTAGGATGACGTTCGTGAATTGGAAATGCGAATATACGCCAAATCGCTTCATTACAGTTCACATAACGACCAACTTGATAGCGTGAAATTTCATCGTTGGTATTTGAGGATTGCAATCCAAAAACCGCCATATCACTGCCTTTCGTGACATATTTGCAAATATATTTTATGGACTTAACTGAATTGCAGTATTCAACGTTGCAATGTGTCTTGAACGTTTTAGAAATAAGTGGCGAATATGGAACAATCCAACTGTTGTCGACAACGAAATCCATTCTTTTCACTTTCGTTGTGACAGTTCGACCGTTGTCATCTGGTGATCGACGCCGATACAGCGGATACCCATCGTTGCCAGTGACAGTCTCCGCCGTTAATTTCCGTGGATATCGTTTAGAGCACTTTCCATCGACCATGCAAGGTGATTGGGGATTGATGGCACCACACGGTCCATGAATCATATTAGTAGTAACAACATCATGTAGGTCTGGATCGACTTCATGATCAGGAATCTCGGCACATATGATATCATCTATTTGGTCAGGCTGAATTCTTTCCACTAACCAAATAAGAATGTGTGCGTGCGGCAGGCCTCGCTTTTGCCATTCGATTGAATACATCCAGCATCGAGTATCTCCAAAGACGCGTTGTTTAACAATAAAGTTCATCAGGGACCGAATTTTTTGCCTGAATATACGTGCTGTGATGTCGTGTCTATCATTTGATGTTTGTCCGGGAAGCAGCAATTGAGTAATTTCTATCCATTTTGGATTACAGGTAAAAGTAATAAAGAGATCTGGCCGGCCGTAATGACGAACATATGTCATTGCATCTTGTGCATATTCATGCATATGACGTGGGCTACCAATGTACGTCGCCGGCAGAATAGTTAATCGACCAATATTAGCTGCATTTCCTTCAGTACTAACTGCATCACGTAAATGGATGTACTCCTCAGAACGCAGTTTGGCTTGGTTCAACCCAATAAATGTTAAACGTTCCGTTTCTATTTTTACATACATGTCAACGCAATACTGCTGAAACAATCGACGAAACCGCAGCAAATAGTTGTCAGCATTTTGACGAATCATCAAACGATATGCATAATAATTCATTGAGCTAACTTTCTTTGTAGTTTCTTCACCTGAAATTAAAAATTTGATAATTAACCATTTCAAAGACAAATAATACAGACATTAACCATTATTAAGATACTGATACTTTACCATTCAATGGATTTATCATTTTAATATTAAAATAATATCCATCTTCTCCTTGCCAAAACATCAGTGGGTATTGCAATGCGTCATATGATCGATGAGTTTCAGATATTTGTTGCAGTTGCCCAGTATCGCGACGTGTAAGCACAATATCGCGTTTTTCCAATTGTTCACCAACAATCAGGATGGCAACTTCGTCTACTGTTGGAGCATTAAATGTGCGTTCGTGTGTTCCAGATGGTCGTTTATCTGCTTTGATGACAACTTTATAGTCATCATTTGGCATGCGCTCTAAAGCACTCTTAAACAACCTGACCAACGCATGATGTTCATGAAGCAGACACTGCAAGTCTTGAATAATTGCTCGCTTCATTCCTGCATTGATCCCTAGGCGTCGATCAAGTTGTTCTTCCATGTTGCCCATGAAATATATTTGTAAAAATTTATTCTGTGTATCTTCGAAAGATAGTAATGATCCAATTCGATGGTGAATCTGTCCTTGTATCTACAAAATAAAAACCAGACAGTATTAACTGGGTTATAAACACTTTTTCTGTGGGAGAGTAGAGTTCAGTATTAGCAAATATAATACATACCAATAGATAAATTAAGTTATTCTTTAACTACATTCTATGTAAATACAAAAATAAATACCTTAAATGTCGGATTAAATCCTCCTTCTTCGATAATGTCTGCCCCAAATGACGTCATTTGGAAACAACTATTGTATTTTCGAGTATTTGCAAGAAAGTGGCGTGATTCTTGTGTTGCGCCACAAAGCAATGAATACAATGGCTCATGTGGCGGAGTCAACACTGGCAATTTCACTTTACCATTAAGGCAGCATAATCCAGGCGTTTCTCCGGAAAACTTTAATGCACCACAATACTCGCAAACAACGTCCATTTGCCCAATGCAAACGCTAGGATGCAAGCTGTAATCATTGCTGCAATCGTATCGAAACGCTGCTCGATTCAAATCAGCTAAATATCTTGTTCTGCGTCGCAAATTATCTATTTGTTGCCTTCTGTTGTTCGCTCGACGATTCTGCATTGCCAACCGAACTGTTTCACGGGCTGCTTCACTTTGCTCTCGTGATTGAGAAGCACGAAGTCGAGCCATACTATCACGGCGCTGTTCACGTGCAATTTCTTGTTCTTCTTCAGTCCTTTCATTTGCAGTATTTTGTATTCTTCTTGCATTACGGCTTTGTCGGGAAAGATTCGATCGTCTTGGTCGCGGCATTATTAATTAAACTTCACTTCACTTCAATCCACTTGTTAATTATTTATTTAATAGAAAAAGTTTTAATATTGATTTCTTACAAATATCAAATTGTCATCCATACGTCATTACATAGCTGTCATTTTACGTCAATTACATAGCTGTCATTTGCGTTTTGTTATTCCAAGTCTGATTCTTTTTTGTTATACCACGTTTTATAGTGACTGACGTTTCATGTCAAGTCACACGGGAACGCTGTCGAACGGGATAAAAAGTATCCTATGTCCGTCTCCTGGCTCTAAGCTACCTCCCTACCAATTTTCAGCCAAATCTGTTCTGCCGTTCTTGAGTTATAAGTGGTGTAACTAACACGACTTTCTTTTATATATATAGATTTCCTATGCGCGCAGAAATTGAGTGAATATTATGCATGTCGGCGGGCCATGTAAAAGGTGTCTACGGTTTTTGTTTGATACCCCGGAACTCGGGAAAACAAAAACATCCCTCGGCCATCTCGTGGCACAGAGCGGAAGTCGCTTATCTTTCACTACGGAGACCCAGGTACGAATCCCATACAATCTCATGTGAAATTTGTTCCGACAAAACTAGCTTGGCTGCTTCTCTAGGGCTAGTCCATCCCCTGTAACGTGTCCTAAATCCTGTCTGAATTCCTTCCCAATTCTGGCCGCTGGGTACGCAGGCTGACACTGGAGCGCGTGTAAGTTGGCGCTTACGCGGAAATCCAACCTGGCGGTCTTCTTGACAACAGACCGTGTGTTCTTACGGATACTCTAAACTTAAAATCAATAATGTGATCACTAAATAATTTGATCCGACCTTAAATAAACTGACAAAAGTCTACAAAAAAACAGCATATTATCCGAGCCGTCGTGCACTAGTTTGACGTCCTGGACCAAGTACATTTTGCTGCTTTCAAAAGTAACATTTGAAAGACAGCTTTCAAAAGTTGCAATTTTTTGCTTTGACACTTTCTAAACAATATTGTTGCAGATTTTACTTTCAATTTATATCGTTGATAGATCTATTAATCTTTCTTTTGATATGGTTGATCGTAGGGAGTTTTTAATACCTTTTAATTTTGAAAATGATCTTTCTCCGCTGACTACTGTATCTGGCAAAGTTAATGATATTTGTAATATCACGTTAGTATGAGGCAATGATCCAGTTAATTTATTTTGATATATAAATTCTAATACATCAATTGGTGAAGATTTTAATTGGAGAAAGGCACCCCCGGATAAGATGGGAATAAGTTCTCAACCAAATGACGTACAAGTAGTTACGCTATAACTCTAACACAAAAATAATATTTTTGAAAGGTTTTTTGGCAACCATTCCACCATCCACACCCATCTAAAACCAAAAACGTGTTTTTATAAATTTAAATTTTAAAACGTAACTCTAGTTTATCTTATTGAAAAAAATACAAAAAATAAGAAAATATACAATGGATTACAAAGATTTAAAAGCAATAAAATACACATAACAAAGTCAAAATATGAATGGGTGCTACAACAATGTGTACAATTATGAATAATCTCACAGAACTGTTGCAAACACTTTTAGAGTATATTTAAAGTCGAGGTGATTTAAAGGTGGGAAAATGGTTAAAATAGTTTTTACTTTTTTAACTGCAGCCCAGCAGTAGAAAAAAACTAAATAATTCCACAACAATTTGTGTTTTAAGAGGAACTTTTGAGATATTTTCGAGTCTTTTCCAGGGTTCTAAGACACAGTAAAAATTATATTTTTTTATTTTTTCAAAAATATTTTTTGCATTTGAATTTAGCGCTGTGTAAATATTAAAAAATATGATTCTGATGGTATTAATTATTTTCTTACTTTGCATAGTTTTTCAATCAGATCAAGTAGTGTTGACGAAAAAATTAAAATAAAAGAACGCGTTTTTGGCTGCAGGGGGATGTGGGTGGTGGGACGAAGGCTAAGAAACCTTTAAAAAATGTACATGTTAGTGTTATAGTGTAACTACTCATATGCCATTTGGTTTAGGGGAACATTTTACCATCTTATCCGAGGTACCTTTTCCTCATTATATTTAGTTAATTTGCAAGTTCTATTGCTTTTATATCTTTTGGACTACCTGCATCAGTTTCATTGGTCAGTGTTAATTCTAGATCTATACCATCTTTTATTATGTCTGATTTATTCATTACTGCTACTTTGTTGAAATCATGTGAAAAATTAAACGGTTCACGTTGCTTTTTAAGCAACTGAAAGTAGTGTAGTATGTCTATAGTGTAATAACACAGGGTCAGCCTTATTTCTACTTAAATAAAATTAGTTTAATAGAAAATTTGAATTTGGTACTGCTCCTCAAACCTTCTTCTACAATCTACTACAGTAGTAATTCTTTGTGTTAACATGTGGCAGCACAGCCGTCGCTTAAAAAATATCCTATATCGCTGATCGTATGTGACGGCGTTGTGTGATTTCATTCTTGACTGCAGAAGATGAAATGCCCACTCACCCAATTCACGAAAGACCGAAAAATGTTTATGGTAATGCCACAGTGGATGTCTGAACTGGTAGACGAGGGATCGTCGCTGTAACGATGCCGGAGGGCAAACATCGTTGGCTGCCAAAAGGCAGAGCGGAAGGTCGGTGACTGCAGTCACACCACGTAACATTGAGCAAGTCGATGGCATCATTCATGGTGACTGTCGATGAATTGTGTCGCATTACCTCTCTCAATTCGTCTGCAGTCACCTGTCGCTCCTCTCTCTCCGCTCGAATAACTCGGTAAAATATCCTAAAATTAAATGTCTATTTATGAAAATGCGTAAGACAGTGATGCAGTGACACTGGTTTCTCGTTAATAAAAATATACTTATAATTTATGTCGAGAATAGAATATAAAACACTGCAATATTTAAAGATTTTAATTTAAAAATATGTACTTCAAAAATTAACAAACTTGTTTTCTGATGTAAAGCACGTATTTGTTAGAGTTTTTAAAAAAGAACATTTTTGAAGAAAGTTTTGGGGTTTTATTTAATAGTTTTTCACTGTTTTTTAGCTTTTCGATAGCTCGTTTGCGATACTCAACATTTTCTCCCGTCAGTTATTTTCATATACAATAAATAATATGCAATTAATGAAATAAATAAAATGACACTGAGAAGATTTTCAGCCAAAGGTTCGATCGAAACTGATTCGAAAAAGCGGGTTTCCATATCGCACTGTAAACTGTTTTTTTTACCGTATTTCATGTGACCGGTGAAATGTGTAACTTCTGATATCTATGGTTATACTTCTACGTATTTTACTAACTCATAAGGCTAAACGTGTAGTGCTCTTTGGTGTTTATTACAAATTTTGTTTTGTTTCGTTCGAAGTTTTAAATAAGTATTTTAATTTTTTGCAACCCTGGTATTTTGCGGCCCTGGTTCCTATTCAAGTATATTACTAACAGGCTTAGGTTATTGAAGGAGGGGCCGCACTGAGGAAGTCCCCGCAAATTCCATAAAATCTCAAAGCAACCCCAAAAGTAACCGAGATATAAAACCAGAAAGAAGAGAAAGTAAAATGAAATGGAAATGGCGGTCAAATGCCGCATATTTCCTCTCGTTCTCGAATGAGAGAAAGTCTACATGAGACTGCGGCTAAGGAAAAAACCTTTGCATCGAAAACCTACTTCAGAAAGAGGTGATTCGTTATTCGGATGGCCAGAAGCCCTTGATGCAGGCAGATAAAACAGAAGTGTTTCTTCCTACGTGCTTCATTTTGGGGGATGTCATCTCATATATCGGCAATCGGTTCGTTTTGTACTGTCTGTCGGTCTTCGCTGAACTCGACACGAGCATGCACGCGCGAGTCATGTTTGACCTTACGTCCGGATGCGAATACTGGAAAATAATTGTATAATCTTAACAACAATAATAAAATTGAAGTGAATGGTTCGTGAATGAAGTGAATGGTTCAACGTTTTATGATGTACAGTTTTATGACAAGAAATACTATACGATATTTGTATACTATTTTTAGATATGTAATGTCTCTGAGATTAATCTTGAATATTTTCTGGGTTGATTATCCAAAATGTTAGGACTGTCAAAAATTTAATTTTAATACATAAAGAATATGAACATTTTTGCCTTAATTGTCAGGATTTCTCTGTCTCTCTGACTATGGGTTAGTCAAAATGTTCTTTCAAACAAAGAATTAAAGAACTTATTAATAACATTAAGGGTCTTGCACAAAATTAAACTCAATTTCTGGACATCGCATTCGTAGTTTCATTGATTTAATTTTGACAGCAATGCCATTTTGAGTCATTAACCCACCAAATATTCATGATTAATTTCGCAGATATTACGTATAAATACTCCCAATACCATTAATATCACGTCGGAATCAAAAATAATAAACATATGTGACTATGTTCTGTCGTTTTCCTTTATTTGTTATTTATTCATCTTTTAATTTTATACTTTTTATTATTATTATTAACATATTTTAGTAATTTCGTTCCCATCTATTTATGTGGTAGAGCAGTCAGTAATGGGCCCTTTAAGGGCACCCAATATGTTTTATTCAATGTACAATTGTTTATTTTAACAATAGACAATTCATATTTGGCAAATGAATTACTACATATGTATACATTTATGAGGCCAGTAAGTTAAATAGTTGAGCATTATACTTCATATTTTATAAAATATTAAACTAAAATAAGGCAGAAAATATAGTGATATACACTTTAGAGACTATCGTGGGCACTTTGGAATATGGTGATGGGCACTCAGGTAAATGGAAAAAAAGCCTAACGACGTCAAACAGCATTGTTGACAGAAATTGACTTGTTACTGCTAGCTTATTAAGCTTCAGTCATTTTACAAGTCAAAAAGTTTTAGACAAGAAAAGTATTTTCGTCACTTTCCTCTATAGAATCTCTAAGGAAATGCATGATTTGAGAAATACCTTTTGACACAATTGGCTGACCACACCGTAGTTCGTAAAATTCAGTGTGTTTCCACATTAGAAGCAGCTCTAAAAAAATACTTCCTTAGACTACCGGAAGAAAGAGTTTTGCTTCTGCTTCTTTCCATCTTGGAAATGCCTATAGAAGTGCTCAGCTGACAAATGTCTTTATTTCCTTCATCTCCTATAAGTGCGTTTAAACCTTGAATACATGAATTTGTCATTCTTTGTACAGAATTAACGTTTTTTTTCTGAAATTAGCCCGATTACTAGTTTCCTGTAAATGATGTGTTTTCTACTTATCATTCTGCTTGTCTATTCATTCAGAGAGATTTCTAAATACCACTTTTCTTACAGATTTATTTGTACTGATTTGTGTTTATTGCTCTCATGTTCTACAGGCAAATCTACCTTACAAGTTTTCTTCATTCTTTCTGTGTTGTCGGGAACTTTTTCTGTTTCTCCCTTCCTTCGCTCTTTCTTCATTTTCATTTGCATCTTCCTTTTTCTTATAGAATTCTTATTGTCTAGACATTATCACACGCAGCATTCGCTGAACATTGCGTTTGTATTTCCTTTTTGGTGTTTATGGCCATATCAGATAAACGATTATTATTGTAACATTCAAACGTCTTAGCGCACTACTTCTGAGAACGTCAGTTTTAGACGGTGTTCTCGGCTGTAGCGGTTCACAGTTTACTATTAAGAGGTGAAGGATGACTGTTGCACATCTGCTGAAACTTGATCCGGCTGTTCAGAATATGTTTCCATGTTGGGGTATATGTCCAGATCACATATCTCGGAATCCGCTTCTTCTTCCTTTGAAAGTTCATCAAAAAACGTGTACAAAACGAAGAATTCCTCGCTTGATGCATAGTTTGTGAGATATATGCGGATTTTTTGTCTTAAAAATCTTAAAGATTCAACGAAATTCTGTCAAATTTTGCGATTTTCGACATGAGCCAGATTCTTCTGGAAACCAGTGTACAAGCACGAAATTTCATGGCGAATACAGTGGGAATAAACATATTTTTATTTAAGGCTTTGTTTTCCACAAATTCGCAAAAAACAACGCCACAATCGTCATTTTCAGCAAATATACAATGCAGGATGTTTCCTTTGTAAACAGGTTCCTTTAACTCAAGAAATCTGTGTAATATTCACAATAATGATGACGTACATATAGTCTCCTGTGCAAATCTCAGTGCATTCGCTCCAATAGTTAGGGAGCTAGTACTAGATGAATTTGACAATTTTTTTTAATATTTCGAAATTACCCCAAAACACGATTTTCAGAAAAGCGCCTCTACAAGGCACATTTGAAGTCCGAACCTGGCAAAGGATGGCATTTTTTGAATCAATATACAATTTTGAAACAAGATACTGCCTTTTGAATTCAAGTATAATACATAGTTTGTGAGGTATGGGTGGATCTTTTTTGTCTTTACAATTTTGAAACAAGATACTGCCTTTTGAATTCAAGTATAATACATAGTTTGTGAGGTATGGGCGGATCTTTTTTATCTTTACAATTTTGAAACATGATACTGGCTTTAGAATTGAAGTACTATGTTGCATAGATTGTGAGATAGGCCGGATCTTTTTCGTCTAAAAAATCTCTAAGATTCAACGAACATTGCGATTTTCTACATGAGCCGGATTCTTGTAAAAAAAGTGTTCTAGCACGAAATATCATGACGAATAAAGTGGTGATAAGCCTATTTCCATTAAAATCTTTGCTTTCCAGGAATTCTTAAAAACATACCCCACAACCGTCACTTTCAGCTTAAGTGCAATGTATGAATTTGCCATTTTAAACAGGTTCCATTGTAGAAATGTCTGTCTAGTATTCACGATAAGGGATAACGTACATATAATCTCCTGTACAAGTCTCAGTGCACTTGCTCTAATGGCGAGGGAGATAGAGCCAGTTGAAGTTTATTATTTTATTTTTAATTTCGAAATCACCCAAAAACCTGTCTCAGAGAAACGCCTCTAGAAGGACCATTTATCGTTGGAACGTGGCAAATGATGGCATTTTCTGAATCTACATACAATTTTGAAACAATATATTGCCTTTAGAATTGATGTATGTTGCATAGTTTGTTAGATATAGGTGGATCTTTTTTGTCTAAAAAATCTTAAAAATTCAACGATTAATTCGAACGTGGTAAACGGTAGCATTTACTGAATATTCATAAAATTTTGAAAGCAGATATTACCTTTAAAATTGATGTATTGTAGTATTTTTCCACTTTCTAAATGTTATTGAAATTTGATACTCTTTCCTCTCCAACAATATTGCAGAATTTTCCAAATGTCTGTGATTTGTTCTGTGTGTTGTGGTTACGTTTTCATGAGCCACATTTAATGCAATGTCATTGTACATCCGCCCTAGACAATAAGAGAAATCAATACTCTCAGGGCTCCAGGGTACATGGCTACAAGCTGACAAACATTTTGGTGAATTTCTGGCTCTATTGCGCACACTACCTTCTCCAGCGCCGGAGTGAAATCTTTTGAAGTGAGCGCCTCAGAAGAATGTTCTCGACGCCATTTTGCACTCACGATGTATGGTTCCACGCACTCTTGATTTGTTTAAATACAGCGACATCTGCTGGTTAAAGAATTCGTGTGGCGGTCGGATACAGAGCTATTAAAATTATTTGTAATTCAGAACAGAACTCATTCGTCTGAAGAGTTAAGTGATTTTTGTGGCCATCCACGAAAGGAAAAGATAGAATTCCTTGTTAAAGCAGTCCAAAGCAGAAGTTTGCAAACCGTGTTCATTTGAAACAAGGTAAGAAGCCTCAATTACATCAGTAACACATTCAACAGATTCCTACCTTCAGAGGGTCTTAATACCTCAAAATCAATTTAATTTATTAATTTGAAATGATTTTAATCAATTTGGTATGTAGTTTTTCTTTGCTTTTAGGGCATTCAAACATAATTTAAGAGCATTTTATTTATAATTTTTGGCAATGTTTTAGATCATTACAATTTCTCCCCTAGTGATAACATTTAACCCCATAACGTTTATTAAGAGAGTAATAGGGAATGTTCAAATTTCAATGATGGAGCAATGCCCATCAATGTTCAAAATTTATATTTTTGTTTAACAAGTCAAACAAGAAAATTTAAAATTAACATTATAGCAAAGCATGAAAAATAGGTTCCTCAAATTTCAGTGATGGGCACTCAATGCCCATCATTGTCCTGCACGTCAGAAATATTTACTGTTATGGGCACTACCTATTTTCCCTTATGGACTGCCCTGAGAAGTTGAAAACACATATGAAATCGTGGATTAAAAACCTGGCTGCACTACGCATAGAGCGGATTGCAAATAAAAGCAGATGAATTGACTCAAATCCTAAGAACTGTACCCACCTCCGCTAACGAATCCACAACATTTCAATGCACAGACGACACGTGAAGCACACCACTATTGAAGTGTACCTACGCTCACTGTCAGGCCCTATTTACTTCATATTCTGGGATTGCACACTTAAAGACACGTACGACACAGATATTACATCATAGGGCCTCTTGCTGTTTGAAAATCTTAATATCTCCCTACTTACGGTTGCAGTGCCCATCACTATACTGGTGCCCGCGACTGCACCCATTACCCTAAATATGTTTTACTTCCCATGAAAGGGGCCCCAGCTCCCACCTCTGTGTCCCCCCCCCCCCAAACACAAGCCCCGCAGCACTTATGCGCGGCAAACTGATGAACGATATACGGGATGCTTCTCCGTTTCATCAGCGGATGCCACTCGTTGCCTTTGCCCGATAGGTTTCTACGAGCGGCAATTCCTCGCACGCCCCTGCTGTACAAAATGCTAACCCTTCACATCGGCAGGAACATGTGGACACCACGCTAGGACCAGAAGACTTGTCTGAGGGGCAACATGTTGATACGCCTCCAATGGACCCAGCCCCCCTCGGTGCGCGTTGTCGCAACGGCAGTACTGGGGCCCGACGCACCAGGCGCGGTGGAGTGGCCTCATCCACATCACGCGGAAACCAGCGCAGGCAGCAAGGCATTCAGGCAGGGGCGTGGGAGCTGACGGCGTCGCTCACTGAACTGCGTACATTCTGAATGAAATGCTGCTGCGCAACGAGCCCTTGTATTCGGCGACATATGCCTTAAATGCGCCAAGGAAAATCTGAGGGCCCCGCTCATTAAGATTCTCTCCGATCATGCACCCTGCGTGTCGGCAACACACCACCGCGCTAAACTAGCAACCCCGAGTGTGCAATGACCACCAGCGCATGCATATACATGCGCTGATGGGGAATAACGGCGCCCGCTGCTCTAAGGAGTAGAGCTTACATCCAGAATGTCTGCAAGGACGCATCTGATGTTGATGCGGGCCTATAACAGCCCACCCAAACCGGGATCCAATCAGCATCTGCCCCGTTACGGCGGCCGAGTTAGCTAAGTGCAACGGTACTGCACCGGGGGCAGATCGCGCCTTATCCACGTGCATCTGCATACCGCTAACCCGGCATTCCCGCATGGTCTTGGCGACGACGCGACCCTCCGTATCTGGCATCCGATTGAACTCATGCCTGTCGCTCAACTCTCGCCTCAAACTATATGCGGGTCTTCTGTCGGACTGCCGAGGCAGACATATATATATATATATATATATATATATATATATATATATATATATATATATTGAAACGCGGAGCGTTTCTTCAATTAATTAGAGACACAGAGCGTGTTATTCTAATTACGACCATTTTGAACTGCGCGGCATAGCGGCGAGCAGCGACACGGGACAAGGGAACGAATCAGGCGCGAAGGCGGCGAGAGACGACGCGAGACAACGGCAGTTAGGCAGTGTGAGATAGGACTTGGGAGAGGCCGGCACGATACTTGGTGCGCGTGGTAAAGAGGACAAAATCCAGTTGATCAGTGCAAGGAAAACTATCAGGAAGTTAGTGAAACGTGATAGTGGCAAATGTTGAACAGTACAAGCTAATGATCGTGTTCATAGTGTCAGAAACAGTGGAGAAAAGGAGCAAAACTATAAATCGCGTAGCTGGTACCGACACGGATGGTGGCCACGTGCTCGCATTGTGGTAATTAGGAAAGTGGAGGAGAATCAACGAACTGTGTTACAATAGAGCAGCGAGATTTACTGCAAGGACAGAACGAACAGTAATCTAGAGGCAGTGCATACTTCAGTGGAACGACACGTGCAACGGTTGGCGTCAACGCAGAAGGATTTGCACAACCGCCGCCATGGGCCGACGACGTGGGAGCCCGCCTTGCCGACCGCCCGAAAGAGCGCCGAGCCGCACCGAAGGTCACCGATCGTGGCAGCCGTTGAAAATCATCAGAGAACAAACGACATATTCTCGGTGCCCGAGGTATTGTGAAACCTAAAATTGTAAGTTAAGTTTTGGTACCAAAACGGGGAATAATTGTATTTAAGGCAATGTACTAAATGTGTAATTCTAGAAATAAGTCGTGTTTTTGTTCAGACAAAATTATAACTTTGTTTTGCCAATGTGTTGCCGAATCCTTAAGAGACCCATTCACGAGACAAGACACCCGTCCTTTCCAAATTTTGATGCAGTGAAAAGTACCGCCAACCAGGTACGTCCCAATATATATATATATATATATATATATATATATATATATATATATATATATATATTGAAACGCACCGCGTTTCTTCAAACACGTATTTGAATTGCGCGGTAACGGCGGCGAGTAGCAGACGAAATCAGTGAACGGGTCAGGCGCGAGAAGGTGGCCAGACCGGGCGAGACGACGGCAGAAGAGAGTAACAGGACAGGAAGGAGAGCGGAGCCGGTAATGATGCGCGCGGCGAGTAAAAGAAAAGAAGTGAAGTGTAATAACAGAAGAGAAGCAATTAGGGAGTGGATTAAGTGTGATTGTGGCAGTTTATAAGTAGTGAAAGCTTAAAGAGGGGGAATAAGTTTCGAGAGATGTTGTAACAAGGTAAAAAACTACAGACCGCATTGCCGGTAACGACAGTGAAAAGTTGCCACGTGTATATGTGAATGTGAGAAGGTACACGACGTAGAACTGGTAGCTTGTGCGGCAAGGGAGAACTGATATTACCAACGAAGGATAGGTGGACAGTAATATCGGTGTTAGTACATGCCCGAACCGAAATACATTCACGATGGTCGGGGTCGAAACTGAGGTGTCGCTGTTTAAACGTTGTGGAAGGCCGGGGCCCCTGGTTTCCCGGCGAAGGTCGACCGTCCGAAGAACGCCGAGTCGCGCCGCAGGCCGCCGATCGACGTGGCTGCTGGGGGGCACCCGAGAAGAAACTAATGGTTATTGTTGCATTCAAGGTATTGTGTAATCTGAGCTCATATGTATAGTTTTGGTACAAAAACGGGGATTGATCAAACCGGAGTTAATGTACGAAATTTGTGATTTTGGTAATAAAGTGTTTGTTTAAAAAAATGATGAGTTTTTCCAATGTTTCCGTCAAACCTTCAGAGGCCCATTCACGAACCAAGACACATGTCCCTTCTAAAAATAAATGTATTGTTTCGCACCGCATCGAAAGTACACAATATATATATATACATATATACATATATATATATATATATATATATATATATATATATATATATATATATATATATATATATATACATTGCGACATATGTGTGCTCTCACGGGCACAGAAGGGCGGCCAGCCTTTTGATAGCGTTTCCGTACAAAACCCCCTCCACTTCGCCCACAGCGACAGAAATAACCTGAGCCTGTAACATCGATATTTTGTGTAGTTTATGTTTTATCGCGGGAGGTGGCGTTAATCTTACTCCCCTGGATGGCGGGATCCGCCGCCGACCTAGTCGGCTTGCGAGGATTTTACCCAATCAGGTATCTCTCACCAGCGTGACACCGCCGCAGGACAAGAATTAATCTCCCGACAGGTCTCCCCACAAGTGTGGTAGTGTAGTGCATGTGAGTGTAAGTATAAGTAAGCGGTGAGAATAGGACAATGTAGAGGAAGTAAAGATCGCGCGCGGACCGTGGTTCGTTTGTTGGAGTATTGCTCCGTCATTTACCTAGTTTTGAACAAAAAACTCGTAAACCTACCTACCAATCGGCGCTAGAATGTTTCCCCAGACCACGATTCACATAACTGGCAAGCTATACTTGAAAATCGTGCCACTGTCGGAAATCAAATTCCACGACTGGGTCAGAGACAGTGCAGTGGCGTCAATTGATCCCATGAGCCCGCTTTCCTATGTGAAGAACCGGGGGGTTAAGCTGCGCCGGATAGAATGTGCGGACCTCGTCCAGGAGGCTGCGCATGTGCAGATGGCTGCACCCGAAGGCGGGCGCTTGTGTGAGTACCTGTCGAACGCACCAGTAGGGAAGCAAAATCGATTCACCTCCTTTTGGCTTCGCGCTCGACAGGCCTCGCGCTGTCTGCGACTCATGTGACTCTCCCAGGTTTGCCCCACGGCTTTCAAGGCTTGATGCAGCCAGGGACAGTGGTCATCTGGCATCCACCGCCCCTCCCACACCCAGGACGGAGGAAGGAACAGCAGCGTAAAGACCCGTCCGCCCCCGACGTCGAAATTGAAGGAGATGGCGACGAAGGTGTCTACTCTATACATGGCTAAGCGTAAGCAGAGTGGCTGGAAATGGCGGCGGACAAGGACCCGCTCCCTTACAGGGCACCGCAACCCGCCACTGCCTCCCCGCCTCTCGACGCCCTCAAGGGCCATGTGGTCGACAGTGTTGGCACCCCACCGCCTAATGCCCCTAATGGCGGGTTCCCTGTCTCCGGGACCCGGGGGTCCACCGAAGCGGAAGGTGTCTACCACCAAAGCAACCTACCATGGCCTACTACAGCTGAGAGGGGGTCTTGCAAGAATCAGGTACCACAGGAACACCGGTTTCTGGGAATGCCACGGGTAAAATCTTCGCGGATGGCGACCCCCGTAAAGAGGACCTGATCCTAAGATTCCGGGGGCAGCTCGTGTGTCGTCTGCGTTGCCTGTACCAGGCGGCGTACTTGCATGAGCTTCGCCAATGGTATTTTTGTTTCTGCCTTGGAAAAACTCTCCCTTCTCCCTTCGATCCGAGCCAAACATGCGGCCGCCAATGTACAAAGTCGTATACGCAGCACGGCTGACCTATTCAAAACAACTAAACCATCTACAGCACAGTCAGTTTACGTTGTGTCGCAGAGGATGTGTGCACGACGGAAAACTCACACACTCCCAGCTATGACAACTGCGGGAAAACGAGGTGGACTTGGCAAGGAAGCCACTGTCGCCGCTGGGTGGAGCGTTCTGTCCGAAAACTAGCTTGTCACGCAAGGAGGTAGACCAGTCCTGGTGCTGGCAAAAGGCTATACTGCGGTTATAATAGCACCGGTGACAGCAGCGGTGACTACAATTATCGACTGCGCGAATTGTATGAGTTAAAACGAAATAATTACATTTGCTCGAAGCTTTTAGATCTGCAGTACGAGGCTGTCTTGTATGCTTTCTGCGAGTGGTTTGAGACGACTGGCAATATCTGAAGAAATTTACCTCAGGTATCCAGTTCAAAATGCCTCTCGGGTGGTTCGTTGGTTAGCGTGATCACTTTCCACGGCGCAACTCCCGGATTCGATTCCCGGCCGTGGCAAATCATTACTGTGCGCTTACAAATAACATTACAAATGTTCCAGTATCTGTTTCTGTGTGACGATGAGAAAGCCCACTCTAAGGTGAAGAATATCAGTATATACGGTGAAATTATGTCTTCGTGCTTACCACACAAACCACTTATCTCATGGCCGAGAGGCTGGGTCACCGCTGGTCGATCAAAACCCGTATCGGGCTGTTGATCCATCAGGACAAACTCAAAATAAAAAAAATAATGCATTGTGGATGCATGCTACTGAGGCCATCTCAAGTAGCGCCGCATGCTACTATATCCGCATTGACAGAGAGGACCTTCTGCCATATGAGTAAAGGGTCGAAACCAATGGGCGGCCTGGCGCGCCGAGCAGTGCCCCCCCCCCCCCCCCCGTGACGGTGTTCTGTGTTTATGGATGCGTCGGTGTGCAGGTCCACTCATTACGTGAATTTGTAAATAGTAGCACGAAATGTAAATATATACAGTTACTATCAAGTATATCAGGAAACTGATGTTTTTTATTTGCATTTGTGCAGTAACTGATACCACTGGTCAACAAAATTTAACTTTTTGTCTCTTATATGGAATATAATGTCTGTTTCTTAAGGAATATGGTGTTCTGATTTTAAATTTGTGAAGCATTTATTTGTAACTCGCAAGATTTTTTTGTAATAGGCAATTAAAAAGTACACATTGTTGTTCAGTTATCGGTTTTCTTTACTTACATATAATAATCTCGATCAAAATATAATTTTGAAAGATTGTTTACTGTTTTTTGTTAGAGTATATACTTTTCTAGTGCCTAGAAATAGTCGTCAAAAATATTTTGATTCTATTTTCCCTTATAACATTTTTTCCATACTTGCAATGTCTTGGTGGAATCACTCACCGTGTTTGTTTCTCACAGTACCGATATTTTCAGGAAGGAATTCCCAGTGTGAATATAGAAAATGCATGTTAAGGAACATGTTTCATTTCAAAGCTTTATAACTGTGAAGAACATCCGACACTATTTCTGTATGTCTCAGCTTTTCTCTTACCAAGGAATTCCGTCACGACCTTTTGAAGCGACTTCCATGCAGCCTTTTCAATACTAATCAAACTTCGTGTGTGTGTATATATATATATATATATATATATATATATATATATATATATATATATATATATATATATATATAAAATAAGTTTAATATTTAATGAATACTTTAGAGTTTTAAATTAAAATAGTAATAAGTTGTAATTAAAATCGTTGAATTCAGAGCTGCAAAATGACGAAGGATTGGGGTATTTTTTTAATTCTGTGATGCAGACGTTTTCAGATAGAATTTAAATAAAAGCGCATGATATCGATCTACATTCGATTATATTCATACTTTACTGTCCAGGATCGAAGAAAGCTGACAGGATTTAACAAAATGTGTTTCAAGCCTCTTCTACTTTTCTTTTTGTTAGATTTCTTTCTCTTTTCTACTAATTGCGCGAAATATCACAGCGCCCACGATCACTCGCTTGGCACCTAGAAAGAGACCTTATAGTCTGTCAGCACTGTTTCCGGTTGCGTCGGGCACACTCCAATAAGTGGAAGTCGCCGTAGCACCGCTTGTCAAGATGAGTAAGAAAGAGATGAGCTGTCGCACGCCTCTGGAGAACAGTCGGAAGACATTTTTTATACGCACTACTGGGCTAAAATACAGCGAGAATCAGGATTCCCATTCGTATCTAAAAGGCTAAGGAAAGAACGCTCGGTTATTTTTTCGATACATCTTGGTTGTTTCTATAATTTTCTTCTGTTCCTCGTTTTTATTTTTCCTGGACTTTTACCATTTAAATTTTTTCTCTAGGCCATTTGGGTGGGGACATGCTCCCTTCTATCCGCCTCTGCGATTACATCAGTAACATATCCAACAGCTTGAGTTAGGCATCTGAATTTGTTTTGATAAATAATTTTATGTCACTTTTCTTTGTTTTTTGGGCATTTGAAAAACATTTTGGAGCAGTTTATTGATTTTTATGGCGATGTTTTAGGTCATCCATTCTTTATTATATTTCCCCATCCTAGGGATACTCATACTTTACAAAAGCCTGACTGTGAGTCGAGTGTGATCTACAAAATTGAGATAGTTTTTTATTCAAAATGTTTTGGTCGAATGTGTCATATTACAGATTATGTGGAATGACGCGAGTCAGCAGTCACTTGTAGTAATCCCAAGTGAAGGGTGATTAGAAGAAAGAATATACAGAAAAAGATAAGTGGGAGGTATGTGACTTCTTAGGCTTTCGAACTCTACACGCTTCCAGTTCGAAACAAGCCGGAGTTGGTCAAGGGAGACCGATAGGAAAGAGTGGCCCACAAATATGGATTCTGACAACACAATGTATTTGAGTAAGTAATTTACTGCATATACGAACAACATTTATTCGTTTTTCTTTACCAAGGTCCAATACAGGTTTTTCTGTCGAAAAAAAGACGAATTTCCGCCGTTACATTACTTTCTCTTTACTAAGGAGACAAAATTAAAAATCAGGATTGTCTCGGGTGTTCTTCCCATAGGGCAAAATTTCTTCTCAAAGCTCCTGTTGACTTTGTTGTGATATTTGAAAATTGTTTCTGTATGCTAGTTAATTACGTATATTATATCACAGTATATATTAATTTGCAAGATAATTAACAAAATTTAAAGGTCCCGGGCTTGCAACGAAACCACTCTTTGGTTTCTCTTTGAGATATGTGGATTTTTGAAGAACCCAGCCGCGGCTTTGGATTGGTTGGTTATTTACTTTTAACGGGAACCTCGAAGTGCGGCAGCTGCTCCCGAAGCCTATTCGTGCAGCCGAGAGCTCCCGATTCGATGTGATGAGGGGGAGAGAACTTGCCGGTTATTGCGTGTCTGTGCATGCATGTACTTGGCGTCGGTTTTTAAACGCGACGGAGGCAGCTGAAGTGGACGCTGCGAAATACGAGAAGTCGGCGCGATGAGTGACAGCGACGATGAAATATTTTGGGGCCCGGTGACAGTTCGTGAACTTCAAATTATTAGTCGCCAAATCTTTTCCACCGATGAGCAGGAAAATAAGTAAGTAATAATTAGGAGTATCTCTCGTTTCAATCGGACAATTTAACATCGAGGGTTTAAAAAAAGAAACATTCTGGGCAATAATGTGAACGCAATTATATTTCCCCTTTTTACAGTAACGTATTCTGCTAGCAACATTACCAAACATTAACGACGTTTAATATTTTGTTTGCAGGAAGACTGAATCAGAATCGAAAAAAGGTATGTAATTTATCTTTAGCATTTATGATATATCGGTGAATATTATTGAAAATATCACAAATGCATACTGCATGCTTTTTGTAAAAAGTTCAATAGCAAATTATTTTGTATTCTCATCAAATGTTGAGTTATTTGTTGTGACTACTGAATGCATATTAAGTTAAAAGGGGAAACAAAAAAAAATGTATTTTTCTATGCAAACATCTATTGCCAGCCCTTACATAATTCTCTAGATTTCTTTTAAACAGTTTTCATATCTAACTTTATTAAGATTTTCTCACTTAATATTGTCAAACGTTGAAAAATTGAGGTGTAAAAATCTAATGAATTTTATGAACTTCATTTTGGGTTCAGAGGTACCTTAACCAAAATAATATTCCAATTAATATTTTGATAAGTATTTAAGTATTTCTCTATACCAAATAGTCTCCCAAGGTGTGTTACTTGTGGATTATGATTCTAGTTGTTTTTTTCTTCTTTGTTTTTTTTTTTTTCTTTTTCTTTTCCATGTATCATTGTTTTGTGTGTTTTTTTTTGTTGTTGTGAATCGATTTTCACTTTCAATGTTGAGCTGTCATGCAAATCACTTGCTTTCATTTATTGGGTCCAAAGCTTGCAGAAATGATAAATTAGAGAATTCTTTAAAATGCTGAACAGTGGAAGCAGTAGTTTACTGTTTTGTGGATTCAGTTTCTTATTGGGCCTTTAGTTTCTGGTTATTTTCCTGATGCCATCATCACTGAAATTTTTTAGTGTTCTTTAGAATACTGATGTAAATTTTTGAAGGTTTTAAGTTCAAATTACTATATTTGGCATTCAAATTACTATATTTCTAATATATTCGGAACACTTCTATGGTTTGAGTGATTCTGTTTATTACATCCTGGTTTTGTTGAAGTTGTATTGATCAGTGTTTTACATCTTCTGTGGTTTTATATTCTAGTGTATTGATGGGTATAATTTTTGATTTGTAAATTGATGTAAAATGACAGTTCTAATTTTTTTGCAAAAAAAATCAAACAACACTTACTGGACTATAAATCTTGATTCCCCAAATTATTTTAAGATAGTAATTTTTATTCACAAAGGATCACTTTTCACATTTATTTTATTGTTATGTATAACCTTTTTCTTTTAATTTCAAAACTTTTTGAAGTTCCATTTTAATGTCTTCTTCAGGTTCTGGAAAAACAACTTACGAATTAAATGATGTTACATTTTAGATTTATAATTAAAATTGACTTAATAATAATTTCCTAGGTTCTAATTTGAAATAACATTCTATTAGATGTGTAAATGTCCACATTGACATATAATTACATAAAATATTTTCTTTCTCCTTTCTAGTCATCATTACAAGCATATTTTTCTTGAAGAAAAATATTGTCTTTCATTTTACAATTCTTTAAGTTGATATAAAAGAAGTAAAAGGTTTAACTTGAATTTTTTAAAACCTTTAAAAAAAGCTTCAAGTTGGTTTGTTAAGTGATCCTCAATTCAATATTGATTATACCTCACCTGTTCTCATAATAATCAGCTCTGTACAGAGAAATGTGGTGTGTGGATGATGTAAAGTTCTGAATGTCAGAAATGAACTGAAGGTGGAGGGCTGCGGGGTGTAATTGTATAAGTGAACGTGGGATATTTAAGAAGGGGAACTATTTATTATTGTTATTATTATTATTATACTGACAAGTAAGTTCATTATTTAAAAAAGAATACAATAAAAAAATTGCATGTAGCAACATAATTATAAAACATTTATAAAGAAAAACATTCAATAATAACATATGAAATATATCTGGTATTGCAGTAGCTCTACCACACCTACTCATTCAAATTTCAAGATTTTGTTGCTCGCTAGTGATAAAAAAGCAGATTTATCCGTTTCACGTATATCAATATTCAAACTGTTGACTGATTTGCAACATCGATTTATAACATTATTTGCTGTGTAAGATTGACGGTAATGTCAAAAATATATTTGGTTCTAGAATTAAAGTGAGGTGTTTTGTACACTATCTGGTTTTGTAAGATTTTGCAATCGACCTCACCCAATATCAGTTTTCTCAAAAACATGTCATTCAAGTCTTTCTGAGAACTCAGTTAAGGAATGTGCCATTGCTGAGTCAAAGCAATATATTCATGTTTTATATATGGATCCTCCAATCCCAAACCATAGGCTGACATTCTGAAAAATTTGTTGGACTGTTTCAATTTGTGATTTATATTTCATAAAAAAATGAGAACAAACCACAGAAGAGTACATGAATATTAGCTTGACCAATCTAAGATGGTTATCTCAAGACCACTACCGAGTGTAATTCGTGGCAGAATCTTTTAAAGAATCTCAAGACTTGGTTTGATTTGACTCACCAAATAGCAGATACTCCACGTCCAATATACTGTTACATATGTCGTTAATAAAGGTGTTAAATAAGAGAGGACCTAAGTGTGTCCTGAAGGACACCTGAAGATACCTTTATAGGATCGGAAACAATGCTCTTATATGAAACCATCTGAACGCTATGAGCCAGGTAACTGTGAAATCACTCTAGTAACGGTTCACTGCCCCCCCAACCGCTACCGTTTAACTATCAAAATTGCATGGTTTACAGTGTCAAATGCCTTGCTAAAATCTGTATATATACAATCAACTTGAAGTTGATGTTCCATAGCTTCAAGTATATAACAAGAGTAATAGGACAAATTAGCTTCTATATTTCTCCCGGGCATAAAACCAAATTGTCTATCTGAAAGGTGTGGATAAATAACCACTCGATTTTATCCATAATCAAGTATTCAAAAAGTTTTGGGATAACACTCAAAATGGAAATCTGTCTGTAATTCTTTGTCATTTGTGTCACCAGACTTAAAGATGGGTAGTATGAATGGAGACTTCCATTTGCTCGGAAAAGTGCCCTCGATCAAAGATTTTCCAAATAATAATCCGAGAATTTGTGCAAAAATAAATTTATAGATCAATAGTATAGAGGGAATGCCATGTGGACCTGCTGGGCTCTTTGTTTCCAATTTTTAAATTCTGCACAATATGTTGGCTACTCCAATTTCCAAAACAGTGCCAAAGGAGACATGAATGACATTAGAAATCTTGAAGAAAAATGAAAAATATCTCGCAAACCCATCCATGATAGATTTGGTATCATTAAAAACTGATGAGTCACAGTGCATAGTATTTGGAAGGCCTTTACTCTCCTTTTTTATATTACTCCTCTACTCTCCTTTAACATATTTCGAAACTTTTTTTTGGTCAGTATTGATGTATCTCGTCAGATTCACATTATAATTTGCAAAATTTCTCCTCGCTAAGCTTTTACAAAATCTTGAGTTTACAAAATCTCATATACGGAATAGTTAAATTGTGTATAATTAACATGGGTCGAATTTTTGTCAATTATTGTGTTCTTCAGTTCACTACTATACCACACAGGAAATGTAGAGTTTAAAATTCTTTTCTTAGGTACATAAAGATCTACACAAATATACAATGAGTAATAAAATTAAGTAACTAAAGTGTTAACATCACCATCGAAGGATTCAAGACTAGAATATAGATCACATAAATATTGCACAATCAAACCATAATCAGCCGTAGAGTAGTCATACCTCCATTGCTCTAAATTTTTGAAGTTACAGTTGACTTGAAGAACACAAGTAATACTGAGTGGCGGATGATACGCATCTGCTGATACAACAGACTCATCCAAACACTTGACAGAGAAATGCTCTAAATCAGTAAAAATGAGATCCAACATTCCTTCATAATTATTTACAATATCAGTTTTTGATACAAATTCATGAAACTGACAGTTTCAGCTAACACAGTCTCCAAAAATTATCCATTTTGAATTTGGGTATTCCAAAAACAGATTCAATTGATGCTGTGTGTGACAAAAAACTTCCTCTCCATTGAGCGGTGGACAGTAAACCTCTCCAATGAGCGGTGGACAGTAAACCTCTCCAATGAGCGGTGGACAGTAAACCTCTCCAATGAGCGGTGGACAGTAAACCTCTCCAATGAGCGGTGGACAGTAAACCTCTCCAATGAGCGGTGGACAGTAAACCTCTCCAATGAGCGGTGGACAGTAAACCTCTCCAATGAGCGGTGGACAGTAAACCTCTCCAATGAGCGGTGGACAGTAAACCTCTCCAATGAGCGGTGGACAGTAAACCTCTCCAATGAGCGGTGGACAGTAAACCTCTCCAATGAGCGGTGGACAGTAAACCTCTCCAATGAGCGGTGGACAGTAAACCTCTCCAATGAGCGGTGGACAGTAAACCTCTCCAATGAGCGGTGGACAGTAAACCTCTCCAATGAGCGGTGGACAGTAAACCTCTCCAATGAGCGGTGGACAGTAAACCTCTCCAATGATCATATCAAAACTGTCAGAGTGCAGGTGAATAAACATATGTTCAACATCCACTGAGCATTCAATTTTCACCCCATGATAGACATTTCAAATACCAACAAGGAAACCACCTCCTCTACTGTAAATACTATTATTATTATTATTATTATTATTATTATTATTATTATTATTATTATTATTAATTATTATTATTATTATTATTATTATTATTATTATTATTATTATTATTATTATTATTATTATTATTATTATTATTACGGTCATTTGTAAATATCGCAATATTTTTTTAAGCAAAATTCAGTGCTCAAAATCTCTGGGACTAGCCAAGTTTCAGTAAATACAAATATATCATTGTTCTCTAATATGTAACCGAATTTTTCAATGTCTTTAATTTTAGTGCGATGCCCTCGTAACATTCTGACAATAAATCCTTAACTTGTCCTGAGTTCCACGTTTTTTAATTTATGTTTGTTCCGGGCTGTAAAGTCAACAATTTTCGGCTGACCATTAATGTATTTGATTGTTTTCACTCAACTGTTTTTATTTAAATCATCTAGCTGATCTCTCAACTTTTGCAACTGATTTCTTTGCATTATTGTTAAGCAGAATTTATTTTATACGGTGCAGCACATTTATTTTTGGCTCACAGCATCTAACAGCTACATGTAAAGTGCTCAAAAGTAGTTTTTTAACACAATGCCCAAAGATTTTTTTTTTGAAAACTGAAGTTGTGTTACACTGGAGTGTGGGTTACTTGAACCCACACGATTTGTTGTACGTAAAACCACTGAGATTTGCACTGAATCCATGATGATCCGCGTTTTCCGATACAAACATGAATGTAAATGTTCCATAAACACAAAGATATCTGAAATATAATTTTTATTATCTAATTTTTTATTTTTAACTGTGGATTCCTAAAAAATAATTTCAACCAATCGAGCCCTGGGAGATTGTCTTTCAAATCGGTGACAATTTTGCCATGCATAGGCAAGTAAGACTTCACAAAAAATCTGAAATGGAGTTCATCAACAAGAAATCCAATATTACAGATTTAGCCAAGGTACCTCGCAGAGGCTAATTTTTTATCTTCAGTAAACACTTTTGTATGACCCAGTTTCTGAATGGCTTTGGCCTTTGGTCTCCTTTGTATAGTTGGTCGACTTATCTTTAAGGAAGCTTCAGTTTGTCTTTGTGACACTATTCCCGATTGAATTGCTGCCAAGCATTCCTCAAGCTGGTAGTCTGTATAAACCGCATATTTCGGACTTCAGCCAATGTTTTGAATTTATGTACCTTAATGGTCAGTTTACTGAAGAAGCTAGTGAAAGTAACCACTGTTGATTTTTTAAATACCAAAATGAAACGATTAAATCATTAAAAAAAAAGAAAAGAAAGTTTCTAGCTATTTGACCTACATCGTAAATGTGGGTCCAAGTATCCTAAATTTTTGAGATTATGTGCTCACAATTAAGAAATAAAAAAAAATTAGGAAGGCATTCTACTATTGACAATGGTGCCAAAGAAGTTCTATTAACAAATATATAATTACTAAAATGTAAACTTTCTGCTTGATCAACTACCTTTAAATATAGGGTAGAGATAATCTTACAGGGTTCAAATACCACCAATTTCAACATCAGACACTTGCTATAGTGTGCTGTAACGTGCTGATGTACCACTGAACTATGCAAAACACATTTATTGCTGCAATTTGGTGTCATCGTATGGAAGCAACTGCGAATCATCTTCTTAATGCAATGTATAAGTGACTTTAACCACTGAAAACGTTTTTTCGTGCGAGTTCAAGTAGTACCCTAAGGGTCCAAGTAGCCTGTGATGACAATTCTTGTGAATTTGTTGGATTTTACCATTGTATTGAGAACCAGGTTTTTTTTTATATTTAAAGTGTCTATATTTAATCTTTTGAAATAATTACTCTCACAGTCTACAATTTTTGGATTTTGATAGTCAATGCAGTGATTAATGTTAATATGATTAATATGATTGTGATACAGATGTTAATTTAAATGTATTTTCCTTAATGGACTTGGGGACAATGAGTTTGCGGAAGTCAGTGCAATTTTTACCAAAAGAATATTTTCTACTCTAATCCTTGGTCTTTCGAAACTTTTATTTTTGTGTATTATATAATATTGGAAAAAAACAGATAATTTTAAAGCATCACATATTAAAATATTAAAAGTACTGCTGAAAATTTTGAAAGCTTTTAATAATCGTAATAGATAAATTGAAAAGAGAGTTGTAACTGAATTCCAAAAATATTGTTTATTATAATGTTCTTTTCAAAGTTTTCACTTCATTTCTTCCTATATTTTTTAAGAACTAAAGCCTCAGATGTGCTTACAGCACAGGAACGTGACAAAACTTATCATTGTTGTGTAAACAGTTTATTGCAGAACATGAATTTCTGTTCCTTTTTTTATAAACTCTGTAGTTTGCATCAAAAAGTAACAAAATGAAATTTTCTCTTAATCATTTCTGCAATGCTCCAGTATGTTGTCAGAAAGCTACGCATGTTAAACATTTAATGTTGGTGTATGTTTATGATGGAGTGTATAGTTATGAAATATGTTAGTTAGGAATGGATAATATTTTTTTAAATACTCAAATTGCATTTAATATTCAGCTGTTGTTTGTTTCTGTTTTTTTCTCAGAATTATCACAAGAACTGAACATTAAAGAAATATCAACAAATGAAAATAGTGTATCTGAAGATTGTATGCAATTTGAGAATTTTCATGGCAAGGGAGATGAGATAGCTAAGAACATGCCAAACTCTGAATTTGATTTGCTGGATCAGGATGTTACTTCAAACGTTATAGACAAACTTCCTGAAATAGTCATCTCAGACTTCAGTAATCATGAGCAAGCGGATCCTTGTACTATTACTACCATTACTTCTGCTATCAGTGAGCATGATAGAGTAACTGATGATGGATACGATAGTGCTATTATAGATTCATTGATTCAAGAGAATGATTCAGTTTCAAAGGGCAGTGATATTCTACTCCAATCTACTGAAGCTCACGAATCAGTGATGTCCCCATCAAACTTGGAAGTTTATCTTCCTGTTTCTTCTGAAAATATAGTGTCGAGTCCTAAAGAGAAACACTCATGCTTGAAGGATGATGCCTTTCAACATTCCAGAACTCATTCCAATGAAGTCTCTATTGAGCACGATTCATCCAGTATCAAGTTATCTGCAAATGCTACTTACAACTCTACAAAGTTTAACATTTCGAATCACCAAAGCACTTTTGTACTACATGATGGTAATGAAGACTCCTGTAAATCTACTTGTGCTGACATTTCTACTTCTCCTTTCTTGACTACTGATTGTTCTGTTAATACACATCTTTCCAAGAGTGTTGAATCATCTTTATCAAATGATTATAATTCAATGTCCTTTCAATTTACAATGGTAAGTTTGAATTGTAGTGAATCACAGTTGCCTAATGATGAAGCAGTGCATGAAAGAAAAAGGGAGAATTGCCAAGACCTTGCTTCGTTCTCTAATTTTGAAGCTTTTTCAAATGGCCATGAATCTGTTCTTTCTAACTTAATATCTGATGTCAGTAGTCAAAGTGTGTCAAAAGAGAACAATGCAAACTTGACCACAGGTTTATCAGATGAGACACATGAACATTCAATCAAGGATAACCATGTAAGCCCTGTTTTTGAGAATCCTATCAATGATAAATCTTCAAATGTTGATGTACATGCTGATAAAGTAACTGTTCCCAGTGAACACTTTTATTCTTCTCCAATCAAAAATATTGCATGTTCATCAAAAATTCCAGTTCTTCAAAAAACACCATCTTCTGCTTCTGGTTCATCGAAGAAGAAAGGCATCAATATTGAATCAGATTCAAATGAATGTTGTGGAAAAGGTTATACTGATTACTTCCCTAACCACCCGTTCTATATTCCAGAGTTCCCAGTTTCATATGATATTAACACAGATAACTTGGTAACTAGATCCCCAAGTGGTAATATTATACCCACTGCTTGCAATGGTTCCAGTGTTCATACTTCTACTGGTATTTCTGCCAATTATGTCCATGTTATGACATCGGAAAAGATTTCAGAACTTGCTAAAAATGGCTTCTTTATGAAATCCAGTCCTTGCGCTCAAGATGTACCTGCATCTAGTAAAAGACAGAGTTCAGAATTTGAAGATAGTGATCTATTTGACATAGAAGCAGAAAATGGTTCAGTGTTATGTTCATCATCATTGACCAGTAGTTCGAGTGCAAATAGTAGTCTGAATGGCACTTTAGAAGAAATGGAAATGATGATGAAGCATGGCTATGAGTACATGCGTGGAAAAGATGATTTGAGTTTGAATGCTGACCAAGAAGGACCTCCGAACAATGCATTGCTGGTTACTGTTCCAAAACCAGGACCTGAGAAACAACCTATGCAAAGAGGATTGAAACAGTGTCAGTATATTCGTACATCTCGTGAAAAAATAAAGTCTCCTTTTCAAAAAGAGTTAAATGATGCATATGCAGGTATGTGGAATAGGATATATGTATTTCTTGAAATTGTTACATAATGGGCATCATATGAAAGGGTGAACATGATAAGAATATGAAGTCTTACTGATATGGTAATGTGGGTAATTAATTCAAAGGAATTCTTTTAATTCCTCAATTTTTCTTGTCATTTTCTTCCTAACAATACCAGCTGTGAATAGTGAATGCTATCAACAAAAAATTTCTACGGAATCTGACATTGACTTACGCTTTTAATTTTTTCCATTTGTAATTTTCAAAAAATTGTTTCTTCTCATATTCATCCTTTATCTTTTAATTTTAAAGAGTTTGATAAATATTAGCATACATTTTGGGATAGATTTTGTAATGAAACTATTTTCTGGTTAGAAAAACTTTTTAATGCTAATATGCATATTTGACCTTCAATTATTTTCTTTTATTCCATTTTAGATGTTGCCAGAACACCAAAATTTAATTCTTATGCTCAGAAGCCATTATCTGCAGTTTGTCCTAGACAATTGCAGCGTCTGAAGAAGACAATAAATTTTTCTAATATTAGGAGTCCTGTTGGTGCTTATATTAAAGATCGTCCAGTTCAACTATTGAAGACGTGTGGAAAAGTAAAACCAGTGGGAAGAGATGATGTAAGTTGCATTAATTTGTGTTGTTTCACATAAAACATAAAGCAATATTAATATTCGTTTCCTTTTTTCATTCCTTCATTGTTCTCCAAATTATTGTATGCACAAGTAACATTTGTTGCATTGTTTTTTCCAAATAATGTTTGGAAAACAGGAACGGACAACTGGAAATGCTTGTGGTAAATGCACTATGGCATACACGAAAAAGTATTATTATTCTCCAAGGATAATTGTGTGAACACAAAAATGTAAAATTTTGCACATAAAAAGATTGAATGTTAGACAAAAGATATGACAAGCAAAAGGCATTAAAATAGGCTCTAAAATACGAATGTTTGTATTCCTAATTTGCAAAGTAAAACTATTATACTGCACTCACAGGTGATACATACTGAAGATGGAATATTAGCATATTTTACAAAGAACATACTAGGAAGTCGAACAAATCTTCAGATAAGTGTTACACAATTCAGACAACATCAGGAAACATATCTGGAAACGAATCTTTATATACTAGAACTGAATCTTAATGAAACATTTCTTATTAATCTTGACACTGACAATTAATCCTCTATATGATGTCAGCACACAAAGGAAGTGGGCAAAAAATAGTCAGGGACTTCTGGCTTCAGTGGTGTAATGGTTAGTGAACAGGACTGGTATACCTGGATTCACGGGTTCAAACCCAATCAGTCATGAATTTGTAAGAGTGAAAAAATTCTTAGTATACCTTTCTTTGGAGAGGAAGTAAAGTCGGCTGTCCCCTGTTGTAGATTTATTGCATGTAAAAGAACATCAACCCTAAGAGGAGCTCCTGAACAAAAATCAAATTACCTCTTTTGTCGCCAGTGGTATTTCTTTTCTCTGCCAAACAGTGAAAGGTTTGTGGAAAGTTGTGGAATTTGTATAGTCATGCGAAAGAGCAGTCCTGATGGCCCGAGACCCGCCACGGAAAATAACCACTGTCACGATCATGACCGCCACCACGATCACGACCACCACAACCACTTTTTTTTAATGAATTTTCACTTCCAATTTCTGTCTTCTGTAAAACACTTTCTCAAAACAAAAGTATCTCCTCACATCATCAAATGTTATTGCAGTATACTTACATAGTATCTATTAGCCTTGTTCTTTTAAAAACAAATGGATTTAGCTTTTAAAGTGATCACTTGTTGAAATGTTTTATGTACTTCATAAAATATATTTTACAGATACCATCAAGGATGTATGAGAAAGAATGTGTTGGATCTTCTGCTAAGCAGATACCTGTGAAAAATGCATCAACACTTCCAATGATAGTGTATGAAAAAGCTCCAGGAATTAACGTTGTTAGTATAATTATTCCTCTTCTTCTGGTGACTGGTGAAATTGATTATTTAACTACCATATTTGGTATTTTTGTGAGGATATTTCTATATAAAATATATATTAATTTTCAGAATCCAATGAAAACAACTGAAAGATGTGGACCATCCAAAAAGAATTATACAAACCCTACAGTTATTAAACATGCAGGTATGAATTGTGGTGTTAATTTCTTTCATGAGTGTCAAGAGTGTTTGAAGAACTTCAAAAAAAAAAAAAATGTATTTGTACAGAACTAACCAGGGAATCATGCTTTACTGTAATAATCAGTATCCAAAGAAGTGGCAATGGAAGGAGCAACCAAACTTGTTGTTTGATCTATAAATTGAGTCGTCTTATCTGCCCATTCTTGAGATAAACATTCTTGAAGGTTTCTCATTTAGATGTAAAAAAATGTGTAAAAGTCATGGTTGTGATTGAGAAATTTTAATTTTCAGATTAATATCGATTTTAAAACATAGTTAAATATACCAATATAAAAATAAAAGAATCCTCCAATAGCAAATTGCTATTGTCAAATATGATACGGTACTAAAAAAGGTTTGCAAATGAAAAAACTCATTGTACAAAGAACATATCATTAATGTAAATGTAGTGTTTTATTTTCAATGGTTAATCACTTTTGGAAACATTGCAAAATTGAAAATTTTATTGCAATGTAGATCAGGATTTCACCAACCCAGACTTGCACCAAGAATAGCAAATCATGTCTAAGTACACCAGTATACTAAGCTAAACTGGAAATGAACAGGGGACTAGGGTTTGATGATGTCATGTTGAAAAATATCAACTCCTCCTTCCATCAGTGCCTTATCAAATAGGCATGGAACAAACTGTTTCCTGGATTGGAAGAAACTGACCTCAGGAGGTTGAACTATGGTAGTTGCATCTGTCAGAATTCTCTTTAAGTTGAATGTTGCAACTGCCGGGATTGTTTCATGGACATTGATCTTCATCAAGGTAGGTTGGTTTATGTCCTGATGAGGAAGGGGGGGGGGGTTGCAGAGAACGTTCTCATGTGTTCCTTTGGCCATTTTCCATCGTGTTGCTTGCTGTTTCATATGTCACCTGCATTCTTTTATCACCCCTTTTTCTTTTTCACTGGCGTTCTATGCATGCTGAATGTTCACTATGATTGCTGTGCATGGCAACCTGTGGGTTGAGGGGTCTATGCATGCTTGCTCATATACCATATTGACTCTGGTACTTTTGGTTTAAGGAGCAACTCTCCTCAGAAACTTTTTGTCCAGTCGATCTTTTTATGTATCAACAATGTATCCGGTCTAAGTGTGTTTATTTGCCATCGCCATTAACTCCATTGCATCTGTTGTACATGAACTATTTTAAGCATCGCTATTTGTGATTTATTTTGCTTTTTACCGTTTGTCCAGAAGCCTAAATGTCATTGAAAGGTAGCTTCAGTTTGTTGTTAATGATTGCATCAGTGGTGTGAGGCTATAGATTTTTTCTTTTTCAAGACTACAATGTTTTTCATGCACTATTGTAGAATCTACTTATGTCCATAACACCTCAGTTTTTCCTACAGGGGTATAAACTTTCCTTTGTTCACAAGCTGAATTCTTGGACTTGGCCTTCAACCTGATCCCTGACATGGTGCAACGAGATCCGTAGGTTGCAGGCCAGGTGCATTTTTCTCTCAACCTCCTCTGCATGCTCAGTGCAATTTCATGGGGAAGCAGACTCGTTTTGTCTTCAGCAGCTGTATAGAACAATCAGTTGCTCAGTATAGGACTAGTCGTAATTTATGGATCAGCTTCCTTATTAACGCTTTGCCCATTAACTACCATCCACACAGTTACTGGTGCATATCACACCAGTCGCAGTTTCTTCAGAAGACTGGTAAATCATCTTAAAGTAGAAAGTGTGGTATTCTGCTTGCAGCTGATGGAGTGAACTTGTAACCCTACTGGATCATCCAACCTATTGGGTTAGTGTATCCTAACCACCGAAGCCATCACTGTGTAAATCTCCCCGTTTCTGTTTTCAGATGCTGCTGTAGGACCTAAATGCTAACCTCCCCTCCCATGTGAAACCTTCTGTAATCATATTCCTCCATGGAAACTCTTTTATCTTACTGTAGACTAAACACTATGCAATCTTCTAAACCCTCTTCTCCTCCCTTAGTATACCTGAAATGCTTCATTAAGTAGAGAGCAGCCTCTCATCAAACTTTCTTTTACGTATGGCTCTGACATTAATGATTCAGTGGCTTGTGCATTCTATTATTGAACAGCTGCTTCCTCTTTTTGAATTCAAGCATTCTGAAGCATATTCTCTGCCAAGAAAATTGCCCTGATTTGCATCACATTCATGATGAGCAGATGTACGCAGTGATTCATATAGTGCACTTGTATTGTTCTTGACCCTTTTTTCTTGGACCGCTTGATGACAATAAAACACCTTATTTGCTACTATGATCTAGTTCTTTGCATTCACAATGAGTTAGTAGACCAGACTGCAAAATCAACAATTTGGAGGCTTGATATTACACTTTTTCAAAGAAAAAAAAAAGACTAAACACATTCATATTGTGGACGAGCGTGTTCATATTGTGGACGAGCGTGTTCATATTGTGGACGAGCGTGTTCATATTGTGGACGAGCGTGTTCATATTGTGGACGAGCGTGTTCATATTGTGGACGAGCGTGTTCATATTGTGGACGAGCGTGTTCATATTGTGGACGAGCGTGTTCATATTGTGGACGAGCGTGTTCATATTGTGGACGAGCGTGTTCATATTGTGGACGAGCGTGTTCATATTGTGGACGAGCGTGTTCATATTGTGGACGAGCGTGTTCATATTGTGGACGAGCGTGTTCATATTGTGGACGAGCGTGTTCATATTGTGGACGAGCGTGTTCATATTGTGGACGAGCGTGTTCATATTGTGGACGAGCGTGTTCATATTGTGGACGAGCGTGTTCATATTGTGGACGAGCGTGTTCATATTGTGGACGAGCGTGTTCATATTGTGGACGAGCGTGTTCATATTGTGGACGAGCGTGTTCATATTGTGGACGAGCGTGTTCATATTGTGGACGAGCGTGTTCATATTGTGGACGAGCGTGTTCATATTGTGGACGAGCGTGTTCATATTGTGGACGAGCGTGTTCATATTGTGGACGAGCGTGTTCATATTGTGGACGAGCGTGTTCATATTGTGGACGAGCGTGTTCATATTGTGGACGAGCGTGTTCATATTGTGGACGAGCGTGTTCATATTGTGGACGAGCGTGTTCATATTGTGGACGAGCGTGTTCATATTGTGGACGAGCGTGTTCATATTGTGGACGAGCGTGTTCATATTGTGGACGAGCGTGTTCATATTGTGGACGAGCGTGTTCATATTGTGGACGAGCGTGTTCATATTGTGGACGAGCGTGTTCATATTGTGGACGAGCGTGTTGATATTGTGGACGAGCGTGTTCATATTGAGATCTACAACCTTAAAATGAATCATATTCAGTTAAGTGTATGATGCAACTCAGTACTGGCGAGTGTTAAAATCGAAGTGGTTAAGAAAGTGCCACGTGTATGCTTGAGGATTGCAAAGTCCTTGACTAGCGCATCACACAACTTCACACTGCCATCATGTATGTATGTATGTATGTATGTATGTATGTATGTATGTATGTATGTGCAACCTGGGTAGAGCAGTTCGCACACCAGAGCACCTACATGATTGTCTGTGAGTAGCACGTGAATTGACGAGATATTTGCAGAACAAACGTCTCACCAAGAACTTAATCACAGAGTTTCCATGAGTGTCGCTCCTCCTCTTTGATGACGTTGGCATTACAACTTCGCTAATTTTCCGATCGAAACAACAATGCTAATCACGTCCATGTTGCTCAGAGGGAATTTTAACTTATTTTGTAGAAAAGCATAGTCAGTTATATTTGTTTATAGCCTACCTGGAAATTAAGAGTGACTGTCCAAATTGTCAGGCAGCACGAAGAAAACGAATATGCGGAGATCTTAATGGGGTTACACGTCAGAAAATACTAGTAGACACTATTATTAGCCCTATTGGTGGCTGGTGCCACACGAACCAGGTTGTTGCAGATATAAGTCATTTCTAGGGCTCCTAGTTTCAGATAAAAACATACTTTCCCATTTAATCTTGAGCGATTAAAGTTTGGTGGAAATTCAAAAAGGGCTCAATAGTTTTGATGTACCAAATCGTACATCAACTAAAAAAAAAAAAAAAAAAATTGATTTAGTTGCTTAAATATAAATATTTTTATCAAAACAATGTTGTTATATATTTTGGACAATTTTATATGGATAAATTAATATTTTGAATATTTTCACGTTTAAAATTTAAAGAGCTTTTGGATAAATAATGAAAGACGTTCAGTTAGAAAAGCAATGGTTGCTCACACGTCACGTTACTATGGGACTTCCCGGGATTGAGTAGAATCTAGTTTACATCCTGTCAAAATTTCCTAAGTTCATTTCTAACACTCCTCCAAACAAAAGGCACTGAAAGCGAAACAGAAAATTTTTCACACCACATCCTCAGTCACACATTTATAAAACAGCATTCTTTTAAAACCCCTTTTAAGTAGTCTATTTCCTGTCATTACAATTTGCACTATATTAAATTTGGTAGTGGTCTATAGTTCTTTTATTTTCAGCTTTTCTTTATTAGAAAGCGGAGAAAAATTTGTATCCTGTAAACCCTCTACAGAATTCATGGTCAAGAACTCGTATATGTTTCATAAAGCTAATAATTACCAAATAAATGACGTTTGACTACTTGTAATCACCGTAATTCACTGCACACCCAAAACAGCTTACACAAAACTCCTGCACGTCGTCGTCTTATCTTCTTAATTCCATATACCTTGGTGACTGAAATCTATAATGGGATTGAGATGTGCTGCTCCACGTGAGTGTTGGGAATCATTTGCAATACTTTGGTAAGAGTATGGAATAATACAAAGAAGTAGTTTGGTTTGTATAGTACGCCAGGACACCCGGTTGTTGTAGCTGAAATCCAACTCCCACGATGATGTCAGCTTGCACGTAGGCTTGCAGGAGTGTCTGATAACGCTTGTAGTTAAGACCATCATTCGAAGAAAGACAACTTGCACATGATTAAAGTTATTTCTAATTAACATTAACGTATCAAGGGACATTGTGCGAAAATTTCTGGTTGTTTCACAACACTGTAACAATGTGGTGAACCGCCACTGATCAGCCCACGATTTGGGAAGTAGTGACACTTAACACTAAAAGACATTGGCACACTGTGACATTGGCACATCAGTGTGCGGTAGGTTTCCAGTGGCATTGCTGATTTCACCAACATTTGTCAAATTGGTCTTGACAATCGTCATTTTTATGAATGCTAAATATTTGGCGCCTGTTTTGGTTTCAACGGCACTGTTGGGGTAGAAATGAAGCTGTTAGCTTCGACGATGTGTCAAGGAACGTATATTTATTAGCCTCATCTTCCTCGTACACAGGTTGAATACAAACTCAGTGTGGTTCCGCTTTGGCTGCTGAATACAGATGTTGTGCGATATACTATATTTCAAGAATATTAGTATTATTTGCACATTGAAGGAGAGATATGTTAAAAACATGTTTGTGTCCTCTATAGTCTCCGTAATAGAAGGAAGGAAAGAAAGATAGTTTTCCCTTTTGGAAAATTCACAATTGTGTAAACAATTTTGTCCTACTACTCAACTTTCAGCACCTTGTGGGAATACCACATGCTGTGGTGGTAGTTCGGTGATAGCAGAAGAAAAGGTGCTTTTATTTACCCAATGGTATTCTGTGGATGTCAAGGGTTAGTTTTTACAGGTCTATTGCTACACGAGGGGTGTATTACACTGTTTTATTTCTTCTAAAACCTCCCAGAACATTGCCTTACACATTCTGTGACTGATTACAAACTGAGCATCATTAAAAATGATTTTTTTTAAACTAATTGTTTCTTAAAACCTGTATTCAAAAGTTAAACATAAAAATTATATCCCGTGTTAATATTCAGTCACTCGTGCAGCCATTCATTGCACGAATTGTGCACTGGCTTCCGTCTAATGCACCCATGTTGTAGTGGTCTTTTTTATGTGTATAGGCAAACTCGGATGTCGCGTGCATCCTGCTTCAACAGGTACAAGAGCCTTTTAAAGAGAACTTTTATAAGAATGGACCATTTTGACAGCTAGTGCTGGCAACGTAACTAAAGGTTCTGTGGTTGTTGTATCCTTCAACCCATTTGACCTGTTAGTTCCTGTGAACTTGTAAATGGCTTTGATGCTTCTCTTTGTGATGTCCTTGTCTGATGAAAATATAGTTTGCCACAAGAAATAATTGAAATTAGGAAGTGAAATGCTACTGTGCTCTTCTATCATTTTTTTTCTTTTATAAACATTACATTGAATTTACTTTTTGTGCAATAAGTATTGTTTATTTGAGAACTGTGTCTTCAATGTCAGACGCATACTGGCACACAATTTTCTTGTTCCTGTGCGGTATAGTGGCCAACTGTGATCAAGAACATTCCGTGGTTTGAGTTTTTTTAAAATATAATTACATGGTTGTGAACCATGAGAAATCATGATGTCTTAATGGGAGCCATGTACAAACATTAACACTTTTCAAAGAGGCATGGCTGAACAGGTGTTGCGGCGGAGGGAAATTTCTCTGAATTTCATGTGATATTCACTTGTTTAGAGAACTGTCATTTTGGCTCATTCTTAGGCGGATTCTTCTATTTCTGGGGGGATCAGCATTTTAACTGAATCCTGAAGTTAATCTCCCAAGGTTGTTAACTATGGGGCCATGGATGATATGATGATGATGATAGTGAGGGATGAAAGTACAGAACACACACACATAGGCAAACACAAATACAACCATGCCCGATGCGGGATTCGAACCCGCTGTCTTCCAGTCCGAAGGCCGCTACGGTACTTCTGCCCTAACGAGCTTGTTCATCTGACCTGATTTGCCTTTCTTTATTAACAGCGTGAATACACTTTTCTTATTTATCTACACCTATATATTAATTTAACACACTATGAAAAGAAACAAATGTAAACCATATTTGAAACCTTTATTAATATCTGCTCGTATTTTCTCGAGACCTTATTTCGCTACATGAGAAAGTGGGGTGGGTTAGTTATTTCAACGACAGGACTCAAATATCAAATCTGTCAGTCGTTTTTGAATGCAAAATACATCCTATTGTATATGGGAGTGAACATTGGTTATCAGATTTTATCATCCATGTATGTTGCTATCACTCTTTCAAAATTCAACTAAAGTTAGTAAATAGGTGGAGATGGGTCTTCCAGGGCTCAATAAAGGAGTGTGTTTATTGCACATGCACCACTTTAACAGCAAAAGAGGAAAATAACAAGTCAATGAAAGACAGTGCATACGTTTCATGCATCCTAATCTCACAACAGGAGTTTAACGAGTTGCCAAAGTCATCAATGGTTGGTATACTGGGTGGACAAAATTTTGAGGAATTTGTCTTTTCAGAGGCTTTTCAGGAGGTAAGGAAGAAGATGAAGAAACACACCTAAACTTTCACTACGTGCCTCTTGTGGAATGTAAACAAATTCCATTTCCATTTAGAAGAATGAAGGTTAATAATCTCTTGTTATTACCCATTTATTATCTGCCTGCAGGAAACTCATCTTCTGTCCCTACATTCCCTCGCCCTTCTTGGTTTTAACACATACTGGTTAAACAAAGACAATGGGCTCTGCGCTCACCCGCGACTCCTTGATCTCCGAGGCTGATACAGCATGTAATCTGATCTCCAGACCTAGGTGTACAGCTGAATTTATCTTTAGGTCTGATCATGGTGCAATATTTATATTCCACCTACACAAACCAGATCACAGAAACAACTGGAAGATATTGTATTCCCCCAGCTGCCCCAGCCTCTCCTTATTGTTGGAGACTTTAATGCCCCCAGTCCCGCCTGGGGTGGCATGAGGTCCTGCTTGAGAGGTACTCATGAAAATTTTTTTAGCAGCAGAACTAATTCTTCTAAATTTTGGGAATTATACTTATTTTTCCTTGGCTTCAAGCATTTCTTGTTAATTGATTTTGCGCTCTACAGTCCATCTCTATATACCCTCTGTGAGTGGACTGACTGACTTGCTTGGGATTGACCATTCCCTACTCTGGTCCACTTCGATATTCCTAGTTTAGACGTTACCCACCCATCTCACTGGCTAATCCATCTCACTGACTGTGATACAATCAGCAAAGAAATAAGAATTTCAGACAATTATTTAAAGACAGATTTCATGGTGGCCCATTCCACCGATGCTATTCTTCGCACAGCCGTCATTGCAATCTCGAAGTCGTTGGGCCAGCCATAACACATCCGTATGCCTTGGTGGAATACCGATTTTGCGGTTGCAATGCATGATCTGGCAAGACACAATAAGTTTCCGACCACCACGAATCTGATCAATTATAAAAGAAAGTTAGCCAGAGCTAGAGTGGTAACTTGTTGAGAAACATTCCTCTTTTTTGGGAATATTTCCTCTTTTTTGCCATACCCCCCTCTAAAGTAGTCTGGCAGGGAAGCCTTTAGAGAGGTGAGACAGGTCGGAGGATCTTTGCACCTTTTCAGTATCCCCCCCCCCCCCCCCCCCCCACACACACACGTTTCCATCAGAAATCTCGAAGTTGATTTTTTTTTTTTTCAGCATTACATTCCATCTATATTATTGATGTGAGAATGCAACAACTTTTGATTATGTTGCTTATTTAGAAAATATGTATTAAAAATTGGAACTACACATTAATATTAGACAATTTTGACAATTATGTGTTAGTGTCCTTTTTGCAATTGTAGTGTAATTAACACCATTGATCTATCATTGTAAGTTCAGATATTTCGGGACAGTTTAGGGCAAAAACAGGAACAAGAGCTCCTTTTGATAAATCTCATACGAATTAACAACTTTAATATCAAAGTAATTTCTTTTCAGAGTAAATACAATGGATGTGATAGATATAATTTGAAGACGAAACATTTTGAATTATGCAAAATAGCTCTAATACAAGTACAAGAGTCAATTTTTTTTTAGGATTGATGGCAGTCTTGTTTTTTGATATGACATTTTATTTCTTTGTTTCAGGGAGAGCTGTTCTAGCTACTGTTCCACACAATGCTCTTCAAATGATAAATACAGAAATATCTGTGTTATATGATAAGGATGTCAGCAAAACAGCTACTCTTTAATTAATGTTTCTTCTCCACTGCAGAAGTTCACCAATTTTGAAATTCTCATGATAATATTTTATTAGAGTTTGTTCTTGTCATGTCATTGGCAATATTCTTGTTATGTTGTTGGCAAATTTCATTGTTATCATCCTGTCATTTATATTCTTTCTTTCATGGCATTAATTGTTAATATTACAGCCCTTCTAAATATATTTCTTTGATCTGTCTTTTTCTCAAGGCGGGTCCATAAATTCGGTATTTGCCAATCAGCGAGCTACAGTTCGCCCAATCCTGAACAGCTGATGTTTTCAGTGAATGTTTGCTTCCTTTGATGTGTCCAAAAGACACACATAATGGGTAGAGCGAGCAACAATCCTTCATCGCTCGGCAAATAGCAAGCAGCCCATCCTCACTATTCAAAATTCAGTGAGCAGTAACCCACTACTCACCGAATTATGAATGTGTGGAGCTGCCTTTAGAGATAACTCCTTACAGCCATTTGTCAAAACTCTAGATCCATTGTAAATAGCTCACTTCTTTTCTCCTAATTTTCCCAAATTTACTCTACTTTTCTTCGAGGAAAGTTAAACCATTATGCAACAAGACCTATAAGTGTCCTTTGGTATTGTGGAGAACTCATTTTATAAATTCTAGAAATTCTAGACAGGTAAGATTCTAGGAAGTAATGAGTAGCACCATTCTATAAAGATGGAGGGAGAAAAAATCTCCTACTTATGAAGGAATTGTTAGATGTGTCAGGTTAAAACCTACTAATGGAGAGTTCGTCAAAAACAGCATACACAAAATGCCTTTACATATTGTAAATGACTTTAAACATTTGATAAATTGTTCAGATTTGGTCTTGCTCCTAAAACTAGTAAGAGGATTATTGCTTAAAATGTACTTTATATTGTGTGAGGTATTTATCAAGGTGGCCACTTTGTGGGGAAGTGAAGAAAGGCAGGGGATTCCATTGATAAGGAAAAGTCGTGGAAAAATTTGATTTTGTTAGAAAACAGGAATTTTTGTATTTTTTAAATTTATTTTTCAATTTCTTGATGTGATGTATTCCCTCACCCAAGAAAGTAAAAAGAGATAAAGAGCTTTGCTGCAGTTTGTAATTTGAATTTTGAATTAGATGATAGTCTAGTGCTCTTTCTAGCCTATCAACCTCAGAACCTCTATCGAAATGAACAGGATCCATGACCCCTCAATGCAGCTGCCTTGATGAGAGCTTGTGTGCTGCCAGTGAGGCTCACAAGCTGGTCCACAGCACTCAAGACGATGAATGACAAAAGATGCTTGATATTGTATTCTCTGCTCATCACAGCTTAGCGAGTATGTGCTGTAGGGCTCTGAAGAAAAAGGCTAATTCTGAACACCAAAATGGCAGCTTCTGAGGGATCTAAACATCTACCCATAAAATAAATAGAAATGTGAGAAAAAATGTGTATAAAGAAGAATCATTCAAAAGTAATCCCCTTTTCATTCACAAAACAATTTTTCAAGAGTTAAGCATCACATCAGTGTTGTGGGAGAGACAGCAGCAACCCTTGGGGGGCTGCGTTTCAATCTGTAGTCATGGACAATGCAGCTCAGATGGTTGAATTTGGTTCAATGAAAATAGCTGTTGTGGGGGATAACTTATTTTCGACATGTGGAACATTGAAATCTCAGAGACTGATGAGTGACTGTTGGTCCTCTGAGAGTTCTGTTTAAGTGTGTGTGTGTGTGTGTGTGTGGGGGGGGGGGTATGTCACTTTCTTCCAGAGTGACATCATCATTATCGAACTTTGAAATATTTTTTTTCTTCATATTTCGTAGAGTAATCTGATGGGGGAGGGTCAGGGAAATGTGTACCAGAAAAATAGTAGCCACAACTTAAATCCTGAAGAAGTTTAGTTTCTAAAGTATTCATTTTTACATCTTTTTTGACATTAAAATTCTTTTGCAAAATGTTTTGAATCTCCCTTGACTCTAAACTTATTAAAAGTAACTTAAGTGTAAATTATATATATTTTGCAACAAAATATTATGAATGTAACATTCCTCATTCTACATGTAAGTAATGTGATTTTTGCTGTTATGTGACAATTTAGGTGCTCATGAAGAAATTGTTTTTTTCCACTGTCTCTCTTGGATTAGATGAATCTTGTGGAGCTTTGTTCTGTTTGTAGTGTAATGTAAAACTTATTAATCCAGAGAACCATACAGTAGAAAATTTCCTATTCATGGTTATGAGGCAGAGGCAGATTCTGCATGTAGTCAAAAATTGCAAGCATAGTATCCTTGCTCATAGAGGTGAGGTTGGTTTGAAAAAGTAGTATCCAACACAGATATTTTCGGACCAAAAGACTACCTCAGAGCTGCTATGTGTACATGAAAGTAAGATTGTTGCTTTCTGAACCAAAATTAGGGGTCAAAATGGGGAAGAAAATAATTTGGTAAGAAAAATTAAGTGACAAAAAATTGCACTTAAAAAAAAACAACCCCAAAACAAAACACATTCATTTGCAGTGAAGGCTATTTTGAAATTTTCATCACAATTGCATTTTTAGCAAGTTTCCTTCTAATGCAATGTCGTTTTTAAAATATTGCCATTGTGGTCACTTGTTATTATTTTTATTGTGTAGAATTCAAAATCCGAGAGATTTAGGAGTTTTAAGAACCTCAGAACTTGGATTTTATTTAATAAATTAAGGAGTATTCCCACCCCTGTTGGGTGCTATACTTAGTCCTCGTGCATAGGCAAAGATGATTTGTGCCTTTATGCCCTCCCCTCGTAATCAAAGATAGTTTTCCATTACTTTCCACTTTCAAAGTTTGATAATGAGTAAATGATGAAAAATACATGATAATGGATGGGAAACTGGTTTGGACGTGGTAGAGACACATAGCGAGGTGAGAAACCATGCCACTATCGGATGCCTTATGCAGGACTTCTACCTGCAGCCTTCAACACTGCATACTTACATGCTCCATCAACTCCCAGTACCCGAGGCAGACATTTCTCCTCAATAAAATAATGAGTGTAAAATTTGTTGAAGCATGTCCGACGAAAGACACTTTGCTGTACGGTTCTGAGGAAAATACAAAAATTGTATTCAAATGTACTTAGTAATGTGTACCAGTGTATGCAAGGAAGAGATTTCCTTGCCAATAATAAGAGATAGACAATTTCAAGTGAAGTGAGGTTTTTATTAGTAGAGCCCATAAGTTTGGCCAAATGCCTTTTCGTTACAATTTTGACTTTTGACAATGGGAATCACTTAATTGTACTTCTGGAGTTGTTTTAGTAGATTTTCATGTTGCCAATTTTTGTCATTCTCCCTTATTTGTACCTTTTTCGTCATTGATTTCCCATTTCCCACCCTGCACCAGTCTCTCTCAATCTGGAATCCTACCTACAAGCCTGGACAACATGAAGGCGCAGTCATGTATTGTATTTCTGTGGATGTGTAGAATTCAGTATCAGGTTGTGTTAAAAATCTAAAAGAGAAAGGGAGATGATACTAGTGAAAATTTTTGATATATTTGATATTGATGCTAACAGATTTGTTCACTCACGAAGAAGTTGTCCTATATTTGAGTATGGCCTCAGATCCCTTTTGAGGACAGAGCTCTTTATATAATATACCCGTCTCAGTTCCTTCTTGTTCTCTCCTCAATTCTGGTGACTACACTAATGTGAGGAACAAAATCTATAATTCTGTTTTCAATGATCGCATTTCAAGATCCAAAAGGGAAGTCTGCAATATCATATTGTAGAGACAGCATCACAAGTAAAATATAGTCTTAATTCTCATATTGGATGGTAACATGCAATCAAGATTATCAAGAAAAGGTAGTTTCTTTCGACGTAAATGGTTATGTAAATTTTAGTTAGAATAAAAATGTTTAATTATTTATTTTTAATTATTAAATTTAATTGTTAATTTTTACAATAATTATTTTTAATATTATCAATGTTGTCTGTGTCTTACATCCCTACTTTAGCTAGAGTAAATGCCTTTTTTTTGTTGTTCATATTTTAGGAAAAATAAATACCTTTTTGCCTACCTGTTTTAGGTTTAAAAAAATGCTTGAATTTCCGTGCTCTAGTTATTAGGATTGTACAGATTCAACTTACCATTCCATAAAGAATATCTGGGGTGCTCACAAGGTGCTAAAAATTGTGGGTACATTATTTACTGTACTTTATCAAGAAAAAAATTCAGAGATAGATTCCAATCACAGCTTTGAGTTCTTGAGAAATTTGATACCTGAATGTTGAGCAAAAAGCAGTCTCCTTGTGTAAGATATTGGTATTGAAATTATAATAACTAATTTCCATGCCTTGCTTAATGTTTGGTTCTAAGATGTGCATTAATTTTTATAAAAGTTTAGAAGGGCAATGTATGGTGGTGCCTCTAAATATCTTGTTGTATACTTTCTGCAAATGAGATCTTAGGTTCAGTGCCCAGTGTTCTCTCTTGATTCAGTGGTGACCCAAACTTCAAAAACGTTGGGGCAACTGTCAAAGTTGGAGAGGACTGTAAAAGCAAATGCAAATGATGTAGGGTTACTGACAATGGAGTCTAATATATGGATCGTATGCCTTTCATCAGAAACCAATATTGGAAAAAGCTGTACGCAAGTCTTACTTCTTGCACAAATAAAATTTATTTACAATGGTTTCAAATATCTTTCTGCGTGAAAAACTTGAATGCTGAAGGACCTCATCTTAAGTAGAATTTGCTAGTAATGGTATTTTGTACTATTATGGAAGTGTTACACAAATGCTTTAACATGTTTTTGCAAAAGAAATCCAGTAGCTTATGTAGAGTTTTACTGTATGACTAGAGCCTACATTTTGATACCCAAATAATGGCCTGTATAAGCCAAATTCCCATAATATACCCCCAAAACCTTTAAAGATAGGTAGTTACTAATTTAAATGATCTGTATTGAATATTGTGTACTGTAAACTCATATTGCAACAATAATCAATAATTCTTTTAGGAAAGCAGGTCTTTCCAAATTAGAATAAAATTAACAAAATCTAGTTCTTTTGAAATTACTATTATCAGGTTGTCGTTAATACTCCAGTTAACACAATAGGTTTTTAATTGAAGGCAAAAAACAAAATTAGAGGTTTTATCTCTGTGATATATTGGCCTGTCTCATCTGAATGCAAATATAAGGTATTATGAATAATTTGTATCTGTACCAAGCACTGCACTTACCAACATATTACATTTCATAGTAGTCCATGATAATTCATCTAGAATATAATTTCTTTCCAATAATTGTTCAAGTAGTAAACAAAGCTGAAAAGAAAGTTCGAAGGGAAATTCAAAGAAGATAAGAGAGCATGCTAGTATGCCTCCCTCAATTAATTGGCACTGCAGGAGAAAGATGAAAGTTCAAAAAAAGTCTTTTAAAAAATCTTTTATTGTTACTTGTGAAATATAAAACTATTTAATAAAAGTCACTTATGCCTTATACACATAATTTGAATTTCTCAAAATAAATGTTTGTTTAAGAGGTGGAGGATATTTATCTCCTAGATACACTCATAGGGGCACCCAGAAGGGGAGTGTAGCTGGGTCAACTTGCCTGAGGCCCCAACTTCAATCGGGCCTTGAACTTTTTTTTTTTTTCATTGAAAAGAAATAAAAAATTAATTTATTTCTAATCCCAATTTAATGCTATTAGTTATTTCAGATGCAAATGAATTCTGTTTATGAATTGGGGAAGGAGGGAATTATTTGAAATGTTGGGCCCCCTGGTTTTCTCTAGGTTCCCCTGCCTACTTGTTACTTTATACCCATGGCATATGCAGGATTAAGATGACTTGTAATCCTCTGGTTGAAAATACACTTAAATGAATGAAATAACTGACAATAAAGAAAAAAAATGTAAATTAGTAGTGTATTTAAGTATAAGCTAGAAAATAAAATAAAAAAACATAATTTTTTAAAATGTATCACAGATGAAAGAAGACAAAGCTAACCACAAAAGACTATTGTATGTCAGAAATCTTAATTTTAATTGCTTGGATTCTAGTACGAATTAGTAATGTCTATAAATTAATATTTCAAAATCTGGGCTGCAGAAGTTGATAAAATATTTTGTACAGAATGGTACTTGAAATATCCTTGGAGATATTAAAAATATCTGTGATGTGACACCCTGACAGACCTGATTCATTAGTGTTTTGCTAAAACCTTGACCTTTTTTCTTTTGCCTACTTTTTTTGTTTTGTTTGTTGTTTGGTATTGTTTGGGTCTTGGTTTGATATAGGACTGGACCACATATAGGAGTGAAAACATACCAATTTCATTTATTCTGTGATCTATTAAATTACTTCATTTTGGATTCAATCAGGTGACGGACTGAATTAGATTCTAGTCATATCTATTTTTATGATGAATAATGCTCAACTTGTTGCTGCTGGTACAGACTTGTCAGATTGATTCTCAGCCTTTTCACATATATGAATATGGGAGTAGCTATTTGTAGGTGAAGTCCCAGTAGAAATTGTTGATATTGAATTTACACAAATTATGAACCAATGCGTTTCCTGCATATTGGGAAACTTAAGACAATGAACTGCATATTAGCTTCATTCTTGCCATCTTTTTGATATGATCTCTGTGTATAAGATTAAATTTTCTTTGACATCGATATGGATGATGTTTTAGATATATCTTTAGATCAGTCTTGAAGTAAAAAGTAAAATTGTTGCATTTATTGAAGTAGTTAGAAACCTGTAGGGCCCAAAAACAAATTTAGTGTCATTGAATAGTGATTTGAGAATGTTTAGGAAAATACCTACCAAAGAAAATTTTACTTGTTCAGAATTTGCTATTTTCCTCATAATTTCTCTTTCTTGTGCTATTCTGTGACATAATGATCTTCCACCTTCACGATTTCAAAGGTGTGGTGTTGCAGGGCTGATGCATTAAATGGAGCTTATTAATAGAGGTGAATCGTAGAAAATGTAATGTAATGTAATGAAGACAGAGAAGGTGGAAATGGAGAGTCCCCTTATATGCCCCCGTTTTACATCCTGCAAATTCCGTGTTATGTGTCAGAGGTTTGAACCTTGAAAACAATAATTGAATAGCCAATGTTCTATACGCTGCATTTTGGCTGACCATCGAAAAGAAATAATAGCTCTTAATTGGCATGACAAAATGTTGATTTAGAGAAAGTTTTATACATTAACTAAATTTTTTTTTTCTTTAGTATTTAATCCACTGACATGTCTTCCAGCTCTTCACTTGTCCTTTCCTGTCTGTACTTATATTTTTTTCACACTCCTTTCCTGTTATTTACTTTTTGAACGTATTTTGAACTTTACTACATAGAAGAAATAATAATAAATCGATTGTTAGTGAAAACGTGTTCTCCAGAAAACATTGGGGTTTTGTAGTTGTAAATCACAACCATTTGTTGACAATATTCCTATGCAGATCATGGGGTTGGTCAGATAAATGGAATACTATTTTAGTTTGTCAACATTTTGGACTATATTATTCTTTAATTAGGGCTATTAAAATGTAAATAACACTGCATTTTTACTGAATTGGAACTTACTGAACATAGCCCTGAAAAGGGAATAATATATTCCAAAAAGTTCACAAACTAAAATAGTTAATACATAAAATGGTCCCTAAAAATTAAAATGCGATAATCCATTGAAATGCCATTGTATTCTATTGAAATAGGACAGAATCAGTTCAGTGGCATTCAAAAATAAAATAGATCACAAATATGTAATGAATAACATTTTACACTCTTATTTAAGTACATGTAAATGTTAATGACGGTCAAGAGGGTGACCAAAAAAATTGGTAAATTGCATATGCAATTCATAATACTAATGATAAAAACAATATTACTGAATGTATTATCGTATTCTAAAATACTGCAGTGTTTAGTGTTAAGCAGCTTACATTTGTGCAGAAAATGTAAATAATGTGTAAAAGAGATGGGAAGAAAATTTAAAGAATGATTTACATTTTCCCCACTGAAATCTTGGTTGTGTGGGAATTGTGAGATTTCCTTTTGTTTATAAATAGTAAATAATACTGATAAAATACTTAAAATTGCAAGTTTTTATTGTAGTATAATTTAGGCTACTGATTAATTAATCTGTGGTAACTTTTCTTTTTACAATGGTTAATGTATTAAAAATCCTTCAAACATTGTATAGTTTGAAAACTGTCATTAAAAACTTGATTGTATGGCCTAAGAATGCTTTAACTGCATTACTGAAAGTTTGTTTCACTTTTGAAGTTGAATTTCAGTATGAAAATTATTCAACCCATTTGAATTGAATAATGCAAATAATACTTTTTTTTAAAAAAAATGCTGCTCGTAAAATATAAATGTAATGGTGGATCAGAATGTACTGAAATGATTGGTTGGTGAGATCTACCATAGGTCCATATGGAGGCTCCACATTTGGTGTTGTCTCTTTGTATTAATATTAACTGAGATGCATCTGCAAAATCTCTTCACAGAATATTAAACAAAGGAAGAGAGGTCAGGACGTCTCCCCTGAGGGTGATGGAGTTTTTCCTTTTCTTCCAGGCAAGGCACTGCTTCAGTACAATGATTGCTACTATCTATTTTGGAAGTAGACTCGGAATCAAAGAAGAGTGAGTTCTATTGAAATATATATGCCAAATTTGATTGTTTTCTTGGTAATTTTTTCAATGGGTTGACAGAATCGACTATGTCTCTCACTACACCTTTGTAAAGGGCCATTTTAAGGGAAAAATAATGTCTAAATCTGGAGAATATTATGTAGCACTCTCATCATTCTTTTACCTACGGCTTCATGCCTCTTCCAGCCATTACATTCACTGGCTCCAAACCTATTTTAGATTTATGAATATTCAAGCATCTGTTCAAAATATCTACATATTTTGAATTGTATATACTTCAACATGTTTCTACAGGTCATTTTATAGATGCATATTTTCGTTTATATTGTTCAGAAAGTCAAGATATTTTTGTAAATGCTTTTATTAAATTGTGGTACACTAACATTTTACCAAGGTTAATGACTGCAGTAATGGTGAAGATTAATGTTTTTCCTGAGGCAACTGATGTATTATCTGTTATTTTTGTAACATCTGTAACTTACAAGCAATTAATTATAATTTTTTGTATTATATTAATGGACTAAAGAAGACTTCGATGTTGTGGAAAATATTGTTATTTTCACTTGATTGTGAGTTCATGTTAGTGTGGGTAATTTGCTGTTTGTTCTAATGTAACAGTGACATTGCATTGGAGTTTCAGTTTCATTCAGTTTATTTGTTGGAATTACTTTTTTCTCCTGTGTATTGTTATTTCTCTATTTCATAACATTTTAAAAATTTTCTTCAACAGTTCAAATCAATTTTTAATTTATTTCTTGTGAGGAGGGAAAGTTTTCTTCTACACCATCCTTCATTTAATATATGTTGGCTTTTGTGTATTGTAATACACTGTGTACATAAATTGTTGTAACAGATCCCAAGAAATAAATATATTCATGAATATATTTCTGGCTTGGTAATTTTCAAGATTAAAAACGATATAGTAATTTGTTCGTAAGGGATGCCTGTATTGTCATGATTTTCAGAACTCTAATCGATTTGAATCTACTTCTAAATTAGAAAGAATAATTTGTTGAGCAGTTTGAAAATGCTAATGCCAATGATAATAGCTTCGGAGGATATTTCATGTCTGTGATGTTTTCCTTACCAAATGGTGATCTAGTGGACTCATACTAAGTATTAAAGAAAAATAATATACTTACTATTTTATATATGCTATATGTTATACACTCTTTTACGTGAAAATCCATGTAATGTATTAAATGTTCCTTGTAGAAATTAGAAATGTTGAAATGGATTGTGAAATGAAAATTTCCCATGATATGTAATGTAAATGTCTTCCCCTTCTCTCTATATCATCATAACCAATGATAATTTTATGTTACATGTTATGTTACATTTAGTGTTGATGTGATTATGGCTGATAATTTGTCTGTTGCCATGTCACATGTGAGTGGTTGGTGAATTAAGTTTTCTTTGTTCAATGACCTGAATTCTGTGTGAAAAATAAATTTTTGTTGTGGCTGATTTTTGTATTTTTTATTGTTGATTATGCAGTAAATTAAGAAATTTCATTCAGTATTTCAAAAAGTTGCTTAATACATTGTCATCTCTTCCTGTTTTGTTCTTTGGGTATGATAATTCTGTTTTTTAAACTGTAATCCATGCTATTTGGGTATTATTGTAGACACCATTGAAGATGCGGAAAATTGTTTCCGAAAGCCTACTTTGGGATTAAATGTTTTAATAAAGTATTAAAAACATTTGATTTTTTTGTGGTTTGATTATTTCACATAATTAATTATTAATTACCAACTATTTTTTTTTACATTAACATGTAATTTTGGTTATGCTTCTTAATCAAGAGCTTGATTCCAAAAAATGAAAATTGAGTTACAGATGGCTGCGCCCTCTATTCACTGAGAATTTTAGTGAAAATGTTTCCAGCATAAGCCAATTCCCGCTTCAGAGTTTTTAAAAATAAGCTCTTTTTCTATATAAGTGTCAAATCCGTCAAGAGTTCCTCATTAATTGGTCGGAAGTTTGAAGAGCGAAAAAGAAAAGTTTGCGTAATTAATTAGCAATTAAATAGTTCTAAATGGTTGCATTTTTGTTTTTGTGGTGTGCCAGCTGAATATTCTGCCAGATCATTAATTAATCGGAAGTTGAAGAGCAATTTTTCGTAATTAATTAGTAATTAAATCGTTCAACAAGAGAGCATATTTGTTTTTGCAGTAACCGAATGTGGTGTGCCAGCTGAACTCTTGAGGACTAGTTCATCATTAATTACTCGGAAGTTGGAAGAGCAAAAAATGTTTTGCTTAAATAATTAGCAGTATGATCGTTGTACAAGATGGCATACTATTTTTGTGGGAACCGATTGTGGTGTGCCAGCAGAATATTCCGCCTGCTCTCCATTAATTACTCGGAAGTTTGAGAACCCCCCTCCCCCCCCCCCAAAAAAAAAAAAAGTTGGAATAATTAATTAGAAATTATATAGTTGAAAATTGTGGCATATGTGTTTTGTGGTAACTGCATGTTGCAGTGCCAACGGAAGAGAGGAAATAATTTCTTTCCATATTCTTGGTCCTTGATAAAAATTATTACACAAAGCAGAATTTTAAATAAAATAAATGCGAAATAAGATAATGAAGTAAAGGACCATAATTCGAATCTGTTTTTTCGTAGAAAACCTGTAAACATTTTTACTTTCTCGTCCTGACAAAGGTACTTCATAAAGAAAGTTATGTAATCGTGCGTTCGAAGACTGCGAATTTTCGGTAGAAAAACTTATTGCCGGGCCTTTGTAACAAAAATATGGGAAAATCCTGATGCTAAATGTAAAAAAATCCTCTAACACGTGGTGTAGCCAGAATCCATGTTTTGTGGGTCCTTGATACCGAAAAATCGATTGACGGCAAAATGTATGTCCGTCTGTGGTCAAAGCAAAACCGTTCAGCAATCATGCGGCACTGTGCCATAGGCCTTCTTGTAGTCAATAAAGCAAGTGAATAAATTGCGTCTCATCTTACATGCTTGAGACATTATGACGCCGTCAATGATAAGTTGTTCTTTACATCTGAGGAACCTTTGTTGCATCCTCTGAGTTTCAGCCAGGATAGAATTAGCTGTTCAATGATGTTCGATAATCATTGATAAACAACTTGTGATGATGTTTATAGAAAGTGTTAAAACAGGCTGGTAGTTTGCTGAATCTACAGTATCACTGGTTTTGGGCTTCATAAATGTGACACCTTCGTGTAGATAATGCGGCATTTCGGGATAATTTAGGTAGTTGTTAATGACATTTAGGATATTCCCCTGGAGAGTGGTGTATTTTTTGTACCAATAGCTATTCAAACCGTATAACCCCGGGCATTTCCAATTGAACATTCTCTGTATAACTTTCTGTACGATATATTCGGTGATTTGAGAAGTGTCATTTCTGTGATCTGCGTCGCAGGACTTCTGTTCTAGCCATGGTGCGATGACATTAAAGTGGCTTTCAGTCGACCATATTTCACTCCAGATTCTTCTACAGCAACTCTTGCCTGGCAACTTTGCCTGGCAGGTACATTAAAATGTTTCGACAAATAAGCTGCCTTCCCTAATCCATAAGTGCCTTTACTTCTGGTCAACATCCTCGTTCTCCAGCTGGTTGGCATACGTTCCATGCAGCACTTTTGATTTCCAGTGTTTCTGATTCTCAGGAGATTTACACAGCAAGGCGAAATTCTTATTTGCGAGATGCAAGGGTGTTGCATTCACATCTACTTTACAGATGACTCGAAACATACATCGAAAGATGCCTTTTTCTTGTGAAAGTATTGTCTCAGGTTATTAATTTGTTTGCTGTGGAGACTTGCGATGTCAATTATGCCCATTCTTCCTATCGATACGAGAAATATAACTTGTTCTATTGCAGCTTTCGGGTATCTCATTCGGTACTCAGTGAGCTGCGTTCTGACCAGTTTATTATTATTATTATTATTATTATTATTATTATTATTACAACGAATATTGCATCATCTGCTGGAATTAACTGCGCGCGGATTGCGTCTTCTGCCGGCGCCCCTTCCTTTCCCCCCGAACTAGACGGTTCCGGACTATTCGCGAGTCGCGGGACTATTCGCGAAAGGCGGAGAAAGTGCCGGGTGTATCGAGGCGAGCGCCGGCCAGGTATAAATGCACCGCTGCCGGCGGCCGCGAGTCAGTCAGTAGCAGTCAAGTCAGTCAATCAGTGTAAGTTAGTGTAAGTCGGTGTATGTCAGTGTAAGCCAGTGTAAGTATTAGTCGGAAGTAAGCAGCGGCGGATCAGTTAGTGTATGTAATCAGTGAATAAGCAGTCAGTCCGTCAGTGTGTCTGAAATGGAAGCTGTGCTGTAAAGTGTGCATTGCGGTGAACAGTGGTGCAGTGGGTGAACAGCAGTCTGAAATCTGCAGTGGAAGCTGAGCTGTGAAGTGAGCATCGCGGTAAACAGCAGTGCAGTGGGCCCTGGTGTGCTCAGTGAAGTGTTGTCTGCGCAGGGAATTGTGGTCTGCGCAGGGAATTGTGGTCAGCGCAGGGAATTGTGGTCAGCGCAGTGGACCGTGGACAGTGCAGCGGACTGTGTGATACTGTAGAAGAAGTGATCAGTGTAAATAAATAATCAGATTGCAGAGAACTGTGTAAATAAATAATCAGAAGAAATTAACTGTGTAAATAAGTAATCAAGAGAACGGAGTCGTGATAAGAAAAATAATTAAGTGAAGAATACAAGAACTGAGTAATTTATGTGTAAATAGATCAAATAGTTTTAATGTATAATTGTTCACGAATAAACGTTTTTGTTTAAAATATTGAGTGTGTTTTAATTCACCAGAGAGAAACGTTACATTATTATTATTATTATCATCATTTCCTCTACATCGCGACTACTAATATTATTATTATTATTATCATCATCATCATCATCATCATTTCCTCTACATCGCGACTACTAAGATGTAATGAGTCGGCTAAATATAAAATCTACTCCAGGTTGCTGCAATTAGCTGCCTAAGGAGCAGATCTAGTGGCTATTAATGCCTCTACAATACTTTGCGCAAAATGTGGGCTGTTCCAAATAAAGCAATTTCTTGCATTCCCCAGTCATTTGAGTAGCCTGAAAGTTTAGCCATGTTCTTACACAAATTTTGCGGAAAAAATCACAGAGTTCTGATGTCGTGTTCGTTTCGATCTGTGCTTTTACGCCCCACATTCGGCTGATCTCGATTTCCAAACACTTGTATTTAAGACGTTTCTCTGCCTCCTTGGTTACGACGTTTTGAACGCAAGGCACAGCAATATCTGCAGGTTGACACACTTTCTTCTCCAAATTTCGGATAACAATATCAAGTTTGTTTGCTGATACCATGCGGTCCGTTTGAATTTGTTGGTCGTACAATATTGTGTAGAGTCCAAGAGACGTCACTAGTTTTGGTGAGTGTCCGTTCCACTTGAGGCATGTGTTTGGATCTTTGAGGGCGGTGCAGATCTGCCAGTGGAGGTAACTACACATCCTGTCAAGTCTTTTCAAGTATTCGGTCTTTGCTAGAATTGGACAAGCTGACACGGTATGATCAATAATTTTTACTTGTTCCTGGCAGATGTTCTCGACTGCAGGCCATGCCAAACTACCTATTGCAGATATTTTATTCCTGGAGTTCAAGGCGGACTGCAGGACAAGCCTTACTCTTCTGTAATTCTCCCTACGAATTCTCTTTTTCATTGTGACGTTCGAGATGGTCTCACATTCTGCAATGCCCAGATATTTGTAAGTTTTACTTGGCTTAAGATCTTGTATCCCAGTGTGCATATCAAATTCAATGCTCTCGGACCTTGTCAGTTGGCCTCTCTTTAAATTTATTTTTGCACATATGTCAAGACCAAACTTCATGCAGATGTCATTGCTAAAGTCATTCACGACAGACAGCATTTGGAAGAGAATAGCTTCATTCTTAGCAAACATTTTAAGATCATCCATGTAAAACAAATGTGATACTGGTCTTTAATCACCGTGGAGCTTGTAACCAAAGTCAGCTTGCGACAACTGTCGGTCAGATAGCGGAATCCAAAACAGCAGAAGGGGTAGCGAATCTCCTGGAAAAATACCCCTGTTGATCTGAATACTTCTTGTTTCTACTGCTTCCTTTCCGTTGTATATTCGTAACCTGATTCTCCACTTCATACTAGCCTTGCAAAACTCAATAAGTGTAGGTCTTCAAAGTCCAATCATGTGGTATACTGACAAAGGCCTACTGGTAGTCAATCCAAACCATGCTTATATTACGCTTCCGTTTCTTTACATCATTCAAGATGACTTTATTTAGTAGCAAGATTTCCTTACATCCATAACAACCTTTACGACATCCTATTTGTTGAACTGGCAACAGATGGTCAGCTATGGCTGCAGTTATAACTTAGTACAGTACTGGAAGACAAGTGATTGGCCTGTAGGTCTTCGCCAAAGTGCTGTCTCTCACTTTGGGTAGCAAACAGTGACGTAGCGTGAATGGATGCGAGTGATGCGTTGTTTCCCTTTATTATTCGGTTGGTTTTGTGATTTCTAATCTTAACAGTATGTTTTTCATTTTCTGTATGCAAAAATATATTGTCCTTTCTTTGGGGGATTCAGACCTTCAGATTCTATGTTTTATTCTGCTGCAAGGCCAGTAACCTTCGAGAAGGTTGTGTACTGGGGATTTGCGCACAAATCACTTGTCTGATGCGATTTCGCAAACACATCTGGTTTACAAACTTCCGCTCCAATAATTTCATTCATCGACCTCTGGGGGCGGTAGAATATGGACTTAGCGGAAGCAGTTTAAATTTTCTTCACCGGGAGGAGTTACTTATATAGCAGTTAAATATTTCATTAGTATAACTTTTTCGTCAAGCTTTTAGACAATGTTGTCAAGTTCGAATTTTCGATAATTAGTGTTAATCAAGGCTTTTATAATACAGAAAAACAAACCTATTACCTTATCTTCTATACCGTTTGCAGCAAACAAAAAAAACCTGAATATGTGCCTTTTGATGCTGAAGACTGTGTACGAAGTAAAAATTAATTTAAGAAATACCACTACTCTTTTAAAAAATCAAAATTGTGTATGAAATTAACCCCACCTAAAGGTGCTAATACGATAAATTGATGGGGCTAAAATGATACGGCTATGAATTTTGATTGGGAAAAAACAAGCGGGCTATAATGAGACACCTTAGGGTCTAGTGTGTCTCAATATTTTTTTTCATTTTTTAAATTTTTTGCAGTGCCCAAATACAATAATATTTTGAGTTCGTGCTATATGGTAATTAATAATAGAATATGTTTCCTAATTTTTGCTATTTGTTTTGTTAATTTTGGACACCAATAAGTAACCATATGACGATGTCTGAGAACCAAGTCTCGTCTCAGTAAGTAGTGAAGGCAACTGTGTGTTATTGACAAACTATTTGCTACTTTTTATCTCATCCCCTACCCGATCTTTCAGGAGACTGGTAGCAAATACGTGATGCCGCATGTGAGCTATTTCGGGAGTTTCTTTGGGTTTTCTAAAAAAATATTAACCGCCTTTGCTAGATGAGAATGTATTGCTGTTAATTTCTTAATCCAATAATTCTGGATCTAATCAATCCTGGGGGTTTCCAGTTTCCCATGTTCTTAATTGCTTGGAAGAGTCCTTCCAAGAAATCGTGAACATGTTCACTCTTTCCACAAGTTCACTGACAGCATCCACTTCAGATTGAAGCCATGATGCGTCTTTACTGTAGGATTTGCTTTCCTCCCAGATTGCTGTCCCAAATGCTTCGACATCATCTTTTGAAGGTGTGAAAGATTTGCCATTCGGATTTTGAGACAGATTACGATAGAATCTCTTCGTCTTTGTTTCAAACAACCGATTCTGCACACCGATTCTCTACGTTTGTAACGTCTAATTCGTTGACCTCATGCTTGGATTTTTATTATTATTATTATTATTATTATTATTATTATTATTATTATTATTATTATTATTATTATTATTCAGCAACAAGATTTGGGCCTAGTGGCCCGTTCCGCTCTCCAGATTCTCTTTCCCTTGTGTGGGGTCTGCCTCTGGGTCGTTTGCCTTTTGATTTGTATTCGAGGATAGTCTTGGGTAGCCGTTCTTGTGGCATTCTGGTTAGGTGTTCGAGCCAATTCTTCCTCGTTGAGTCGATCTTCTCCAGTATGCTGGAGATCTGTAGTTCATCTCTGATGAAGAAGTACTCTAGAAGAGAACCTCAACATCAAGAAAAATCCTCACTTGGCAGACGCAGCTCAAGAGACATAGAGAAGGCAATGCGTCTAGGGAGAGCAACCCGAAGACTCTGCCCTGCAAGTTTAGAGGCAGTAAGGTGGCAGCCCCACCACCAAACTATCCCTGCGTGGCATGGCGCCCGTAACGCAACCAGGGGAAACTTCCCTTACTGACAACTCCCAAGAGAATAGCCGGACTGTAAATATTATTATTATTATTATTATTATTATTATTATTATTATTATTATTATTATTATTATTATTATTATTATTATTATTATTATTATTATTAATTATTATTAATAATTATTATTAATTATTATTACTATTACTATTATTATTATTATTATTATTATTATTGGCGTATAGGCCATTACTGACCACGCTACACGATTAACGTGTGTAATTCTTCCAGGATCAGCTTTTCAGCTGTATCCTTGGATTACAACAAGGTTGTTACGCCTTGTAGTGTGACTTATGAGATGATAGGTGAAGGGACAATCACAAATACGACCATGTCTACGCAGGCCTCGAACCTGCAGCAGACTGCCTCCTCGGCACAGACGACGGCTGCCGCAACCGTCTGCGCCACGGGGCCGACATATTATTATTATTATTATTATTATTATTATTATTATTATTATTATTATTATTATTATTATTATTGTTAGCGAGGAAGGGTTAACAGTCTAACGAGCCGAATAAATACACACGATTTCCAAACAAACAAATCGTATATTCTGATGTACGTGTTACATAGCTTAGTGATCAAGAACAACTGAGAGAAACACAAAAGGTTGAGCGCGATGCGCACGGACAAGTCATGGCGCATGCGCGCAAACAAGATAGATGGCGCACAACCGCTACTCGCATTCAAAAGATAAAATTCAAGTTACAACACTTCCCCTCGAGTCGGTTGTTCATCCGTCGGTCATGCGTTAATCTTCATCCCTGCTAATTGTACGCAGTGCTTATGTTTGGACTTCGGTAATCCCTTCGTCAGGAAATCTGCAGCTTGGTCTTCAGTAGGCACGTGTTGCAGACGAAATTCCTTCTTCTTCAGTACGTCTCGCACAAAGTGATGGCGGATATCAATGTGCTTGCTTCTTGCATGGTACGTATCATTTTCGGCTAATATCAGAGAGCCACGGCTATCGCAGAAGATGATGAGATCATCGAAATCATAGAATCCCAATTCTGAGAGAAACCGTCGAAGGAATATGGCTTCCTTCGCGCTCTCCGATAAAGCCATATATTCAGCCTCCAATGTTGACAATGCGACAGTCCGCTGCTTACGAGAGTCCCAAGAGATCGGTCCCCCGTTCAACATAAATAGATAGCCGGAATAGGATCTCCTGTCACCGGCACAGTTACCCCAGTCAGCGTCAGCGTATCCCTTGAAGGAGCCTGGATCTAAACCGTACGTCAGTCCCAAATCAATCGTGCCCTGTAAATAGCGTAAAACGCGTTTAGCGGCTCTCCAATGTTCGGAGCCAAAGCAATTGTTAAACTGTCCAAGGTAACTTGCTGCGAATGAAATATCGGGTCGTGTGCTTGATGCCAAGTACGTAAGAGCTCCAACAAGCTCACGATATGGAAGGCGTGAGTCTTCCGGCGATTGTGACTCGTTCTTCTGCAGCTTGACATTCGGGTCCAGTGGGGTAGAAACGGCATTGCAATTTTTCATTCCGAACCTCGAAATTAATTCCTCAATATAGCCTCGTTGATGAAGTGTCACTTGCCCGTTTGATTGCTCGAATTCCATTCCCAAACAAAACTTCACGAACCCAAGGTCCTTCACGACAAAATTAGTACGTAGTCCTGCGATTAGCTCGGATATTTCATCCTCGTTGCGAGAAGCTATCAGAATGTCGTCGACGTAAGTCGCAATGAGAACCACATCTTCCCCTGAACCGATGTAAAACAAGCAAGGATCGGATTTCGATGGTACGGCTCCCAGTTTCTTCATGGTTGCGTCTAGCTTCATATACCAACTTCTCCCGGCCTGTTTCAGTCCGTATAATGATTTCTTCAAACGGCATACCTTTTCACCTTCGCGGAGTTTGTCGAGCATCTTCTTCGCCTTTGATCCAATCTGATTTTCGCCTTCAGAGTCTACGATGTCCCGCAAGATTTGTTGAAGATTTTTCGGAGGTTTCATATAGATTTCCTCTTCCAGTACTCCGTTCAAATATGCAGTTTCGACATCCAGCTGTCGAATCTTCATACCATGACTGGCTGATAGTGATGCCATAAGTCGAATGGTACTTCTTCGTGCTACCGGTGCAAACGTCTCTGTGAAATGTATTCCAGGTTGTTGGCTAAATCCCTGCGCAACAAGCCGTGCTTTCCTCTTTTCCAGCACTCCGTTAGGATGAAATTTATTTCTCAGCACGATTCGACTGCCTACAACCTTCTGATTATCCGGGCGATCGACCAGATCCCAAGTATCATTCTTCACGATTGATTTGATTTCAGCTGCAATAGCTTGACGCCATTCGTCTGCTTCTGGACTATTCAGTGCTTCTTTAAAAGGTACTTCGGAGAGAAGTATCTGGTTCTGCTCATCGTGAAAATCGTTGCTAGGTTCTGGAACACTGTTGTATATCTTCCTCGGTCTTCCCCTCAAACCTGTTCTATCTTCGGTCGACCGCGGCCTCTATGGCCGTTCGATTCTGTAGAATCTTCGTCATCAGAAGAGTCAAAAATGTGGTCTACTTCCTCAGTAGGTTCCGGATGCCTTGATGAAAACTCCACTTCTCTAAATTGTCGAACCTGCGGTGAATCCTCTTTTCCATCGATGGCCTCTTCTTCGACGGGAAAATCAGTCGATTTACTGTGATCCTCGTCTTCCAAAAAAGTTGCATCACGAGTTATCAGAACCTGCCGCTTCTCCGACGACCAAACGCGATATGCTTTGGACTCTTCTGCATATCCTAAGAAAATTCCCTCTTGACCTCGATCGTCGAATTTTCCTTTCCCAGGAGTTCTGTCCAAGCAGTAGACCTTACTTCCAAATATCCTAAGGTTGGAAACGTCCGGAGCTTCGCCAGTCCATGCCTCAAATGGTGTCCTCCCATTCAGACTCTTTGTCGGTAGTCGATTTCTCAAATAATTCGCAGTATTAACTGCCTCTGCCCAAAAATAGTCAGGCAAATTCGATTCCTTGAGAAGGCATCTGGCAGCTTCCAATAGTGTCCGGTTTTTTCGCTCGGCGATCCCGTTCTGTTCCGGGTTGTAGGGCACAGTAAGTCTCCTTGAAATCCCTTTTTTCTTCAAATAGTCGTCGAACTCACTGTTCAAAAATTCTCGGCCGTTATCGGACTGTAGACATTTAATAGTTATACTCTTCTCGTTTTCGACACGTGCGGCATAATTGGTAAACGCTTTAAAAACTTCGTCCTTGGACTTTAAGAACTGGATCTCACACCATCGTGTACTGTCATCAATAAATTCGACGAAGTACTTCGATCCACCCAAAGATGCTGTCCGCATTGGTCCACAGACGTCCGAATGTATCAGGTCCAGAGTGTTTGTCTGCCGCTGCGACTTGTTGGGAAAAGGAGCCCTCGTCATTTTACTTCGTAAACAGACGTTGCAGTTGAGTTTTCCGGTCGTATCTGAGAGCAAAACACCCTTCAAAATTCCCTTTTGAATACCTTCCTGGATATCTCGTATATTCGCGTGGCCCAGACGTCGGTGTAGAAGTTCGAGAGTAACTTTGTTTTCCTTTGGTGCGGTTGCAGCAGTATAAGCGCCTTGTCCAGATTCACGGATGAAATATAAATCTTCAATTCTTTCGGCTTCCAGCACTATCTTTTCATTTTCATCTCGAATAAGTGCTCCTGTCTTTCGGAAAAGAATTTCGAAGCCGTGATCTGTAATTTTACTCACCGACAATAAGTTTTGTCTCATTTCCGGTACATAGATCGCGTTGTTCAGTGTGACATTCGCTGTCTTGTCATGCGCGCGTGCGACAAACTGCGCTTTGCCTTCGCCTGCCGTGACTGTTGTAGCATTACTAGCGAATTTTACCTCTTCAGGATTCGGCACGATTTCGCTGAAGTAGTCGGCGTCGATGCAGAAATGACTAGTCGCTCCGCTATCTAGGCACCATTTAACATCCGACTGTGACCTCTTCTGATTCGATACGTAAAAACTTACATTCTCCGTGGATTTTTCTTTTGCACTTTTCTTCTTTGTCAGACATACGTTCGCTTTATGACCGAACAGTTTACACTTATAACACCGGATCGTCGCAAGATTCTCTTTCTGTTTGTCGCCGTCACTTTTGTCTTGTCGTTTTTTAGAATGTTCTTTTTTCTTCGCGAACATGGCCCCTGACGGCGTGTTTCGCGTGACACTTTTCCTCGCGTCACTTTCCTCGAGAATTTTAATATGAAGTGCCTCCGGCGTTGGCAATTCGTCTCGCGACTCAATGGCACACCGAAAATTTTCAAACGTCGTTGGCAAACTGTAGAGCAATAGAATCGCCAGCAAATCTGGATTTATTTCGATGTCCATATCATTCAGTTTGTCTACCGAGTCAAAGAAACTGTTCAGATGCGCGCGCACGTCGCCGTTTTCCGCCATTTTCTGCAGCGTCAAACTTTTTAACAACGTCGCCTTCCTCGCTGGTCCTTTCGAATGATAAGTCTCTTCGAGTTTTATCCACATTTCGCGCGAGGTTGTACAATGTTTAATTTGTTTCAACTCGCTCGTTGAAATCGACAATATCATGTCCGAACGCGCCTTCGCGTCGTTACGTGTCCATTCCTGAATGTTGGCCGCGTTCGCGTTATTTTCACCAGGTTCAGGTTTCACCGTTCCACCGTTTACGTATTCCCACAAATCATTTTTAGTGAGAACTGCCTGCATTTGCAGTTTCCACGTATCGTAATTGTCTTTTCCCAATAACTCGATACGTCCCACGTTTCCGGCGTTCATAATGGCAGACACAAAGAAAACTTTTCACGCGCGTTCGTCTTTGATCTGTAACACCGCTCGTTGTTCACTTTTCACAGTTTTTCACAGTTTTCGCGAACCAGGGCTCATAACCTGTTAGCGAGGAAGGGTTAACAGTCTAACGAGCCGAATAAATACACACGATTTCCAAACAAACAAATCGTATATTCTGATGTACGTGTTACATAGCTTAGTGATCAAGAACTGAGAAAAAAACAAAAGGTTGAGCGCGATGCGCACGGACAAGTCATGGCGCATGCGCGCAAACAAGATAGATGGCGCACAACCGCTACTCGCATTCAAAAGATAAAATTCAAGTTACAACAATTATTATTATTATTATTATTATTCTGGTGAGATCAACGTGTGTAATTATGGAGATCAGCCTTTCGGCTGCATCCATTGGTTAAGACAACGTTGGTAGCCTTGAATATCATTTAGGGAGGATAGGTTGTTGTTGGTGTTCTTGGTGTTGTTGTTATTGGATGATGATGAAGGGTGAAAGGACTAGAATGATGGTAGAAGGGGTTATGTGGGAGATATTTGTAGGATTGAGGAACCATCCCAGCATTCGCCTTATGACCGAGGGAAACCACGAAAACCTCGGTCAAGCTGGCCAGTCCGAGGATCGAACCCGGACCTCCCGATTGCAAATCCAGCGCGCTAAGCACTGAGTCACATCGCTCGGTGTACATGTTTTTGTTTTATTTCACAGAACATTGGGTATCTTGTTAGCAATTGGAACTCAGAATTTACAAATTCCGAACTTTCATCTTGCCGCTTAGCGTTGTAGAGCAAGGGGAATCAAATTACGGTTCCTCAAATGGACTTAATTTCTAATGTAACGTAAACGTTAGGAATGATATTAACTCTACCTCCTTGATGGAATGAAATGTATTCTCTTGGGAAATGTTCTTGAACTATCTTGCATACAACACTCAAAATTATCTCACTTTGCGTCTACTGGCCTCTAACAAATATATTACCCCATATTCTTAAACAATTTCTAGGTAGAAACTCTATAGAAAGTTAGTATTTACTTTCTTGAATACATTGTCTTATATGCGGAGATTTTTGCATAGATCATTACATCAGTTCAGATGTTATAGTAAATGTAGAGTTTGCCGACCTGGATGGCCGAGGTGACTTGAGCGTGTGCGACTCAGCACCTCGGGCTGAAGGGTCGCGGGTTAGAATCCCGCCGTGGGCCTGGTTGTTTGCTCCTTGTCTTTCATATGTGTGTTATTGCAGAAGGCCTTGTAGTCTGCTAACCACAGACTGAGGAGCCCCATGTGTGTCTAGTGTAAAAGTTAATGTGTTCCCATGAGGGGCATAGAGGGTACCCGGTGCGGATAACCGACGTCGGTATTCTTTGAAGCTGGAAAACACCCCAGGGGGGAAAAGTAAATGTAGAGTACGCGCGAAATATCTGCACACTCTACGGCAATTAAAGCGCGGCGAGACACACGATTGGGGAGACACTGCGCATGCGCAGTAGCAGAGACTTCTACGCCCACTATAGCTGTTCAGAAAACATCCGGTAACCTAATGCGAGCTAGGAATTGTAATCGCCAATTTGTCTTAAGTGCGTTAGTAATTTCCACACTGTTTTTCTTAAAAGCTTTCTTCCGGAATATATTTGGTAGTATAATAATATACAGGTAATTGGTGACGAGGCTGCCTCTCAAAGAGCTAGGAAGATGATGTTTTTGAGACGGCATTTAGTGTAGCCCCCTCCCCTGTGACATCACCCGCGTGCACAAATTCCTCCCGCAATGTCTACCTGTATGGACTACATCAAAATCGTAGAAGGTAATCGATCAAAACATAATTGTCAAAAATATTTAATAAGGAATTTAGGCGTTTTTAAGACACTAAAAATAATGCTTTTTTATTTTGGAACAGAAAATATTATTTTGACATTAGTATATTATAATTATTAAATATTAACTTAATGGATTTTATTCTTTGTATAAAATAGATTACTCAACTAAGTAAAAAGAATGTAATATTTCTTTGTGACAATATTCAGGATAATATGATGTAAAGTATTCATGATAAACTTTTTCAATCTCTTCTTGCAAAAGTTGCGTCAGACGTCCGTCTGCATTGACCGCTGGACATTTGATAACAGATGACCCTAATGAACCACCTTCAGCAATCACAATAAGACGTCCGGGTCGAAGGTTAAACCGAGAGACGGTAGATGAAGAGTGAGAAGGAATGTGTATGAAGGAGAGAAAGAAAGAGATAGTGAAGAACATTGAAAGAGAGAGAAAGAGAGAGAGAGAGAGAGAGAGAGAGAGAGAGAGAGAGAGAGAGAGAGAGAGAGAGAGAGAGAGAGAGTCAGAGGGAGAAAGGCAGAGTAATATGTGTTAATGTGATCCATTCGTCTTCAGAACATGTTTTGAAATGCCCTCGGTTTGTTGCGGCCACAAAGCCTTATTAGGGACTAGAGGTCATGTCTTCTAAGATCATCGGAATAAAGTTCTGAAAATGATTCAACGACCTACTTTCTCTGCCCAAAAAAATCAGCAATAATTCAATTTATACTGACAGGCATTCTGAAAATTTCTGTTCTCCGTTCGTGTTTTGCATAGGGATGGCAAAACCCATCCACGTGATTCCTGCAAGACTCTCTTCATTTAGCTTGGGATCTTATATGGCCCTGCCATAAATAAATTTATGAATCTGTCAGTTGTCATTTTGATGAAAAATCAACTTTCTTAGGGTTGGGAACATATTTTTTTTGTAATACAAATTTTTATGATTACAACACACGCCTTGGGAATCATATTAATCAGGTGCCAATGGCTCACTAAAACTCAACAGCTCAACAATCAACTCAACAGCTCACTAAAAGAAATCCACATACAATATAATACACGCGTGTTTCTTTACGATACATTGCCAGATGAAATTAAACAATTAAAATCAATTCACAAGTTTAATTTCCAATTAAAATCTTTTCTGCTACGTGACTTTTTTATACAATGAGAGACTTCATTGACCATACAAAAGAAAAAATAATATATTTTATTTCAAACGGGTCTATATTGCGGCTATAATCATACTTTTCTTATGTTAAAATGTGTCTTTATTCCTCCCGGGATTAAAGTGGCATTGTAATCTCTCCGCGATTAAAATAACCACATAACGCGTATAAAGTAATCCTCCGGCATTAACCCACCAGCCCCTCTCATTATCATTACAATCTGAAAAAGAAAGTAAGTTTGGATACATCGTAAGTCTAAGAGAATACATATTAGTTAAAACAAACTTTCAACAATAAATACTGATTGTCACAAGCTTTAACAAATCTGTAAAATTCAAGCTTTGTAAAAGTGTTAGTGTTTTGGCTAGTAGCCTTTTCCATGTCTCTTCCAAAATCCAATAAATTTATAAAATCTAAAAATATCAAATTCAATTCAAGCTTTAAACACGTATCGTCATCAATCTTTCCTAGAGAAATACGTACGCACTTACTTTGAGATATCAACATTTTCCTAGACACGTAACATTGCCATCACCATTGAAATTGCACCTCAAAACGATGAAGACGTATGTTTTTTTAAAATTTATTTTACATACCCAAGTACAATTTCTTCTGAAACTGCTTACTTTACTGTCATTTCTCGATTTGCAGAAAAATTGGTACTCTTTTTTTTGTAGATATGTCTCGATTTTTCAGAGAATAATTTTGAAACAGCACACTCTGCTTCTTTCATGATATCAATAGGAATTTGTAGATATTCATCTTCAGATTCTAAATAATATGCATTGTTTGTCTGATTAAAAAAAAATCTTCATTCTTCCAAGCAGAATGCAAACCGGCTGAAATCACTGCCACCTAAAGGTGACCGCCAGGGAAGATGCCCGCCGTCTACTGTTCTGCTTCGACCTTTGTGGCATAGGTGTGCACGCGAAGCAATGTTTCAAAGTAAAGTTCTGTATATGATGACAGGCTTTACCTGAGCTTTATTCGCTAAGGAGAATTATGTTCTCCTCCCTGAATAAAGCTCTACTTAAATTCCTTGTTACATAAATAACTTTTTAACAGTGACATTTAATGCATTACTTAATATTTGTACAGTATAATTTTAAAAGACTAGATATACCCGATCACGAAATGTACTTCAGTGCCTGAGTCAATGATCCCCATTTCGATCAGGTTTTTCGTCCAGTTTCTCTGATACATTGTGCAAATGCTTTATTTCGCGTGAGCGGAAATTTTTTTGAGCTCTCCTTTTGCTAGTTGTGGTAGTATTAGAGACGGGGCTGAAGTTGCGATTCTGTTTGTAATATTAAAAAACCATCTGTAGTTCGCTTACCGACGCAAATAATTTTTTATAACTGGGGAGCGAAATTGTCTAGTTCTCAAATGTTGCTAACCTCGCGTTTTTGTACTTTCATTCTTCATTCAACTATGTGTATAGTATATGTATATACTACATGTTGTATGTTGTAGCACTCTTAGACGGCAGAAAAACATTTACTATACGCAACCTTTCGCCAGTGTTGCCGGGTTCGAGGATTTATTTCGTAGTTTCTATTCCCCTTTAGAGGTAAATTTATGGGAAATTACTTTTTGTATTCTTTTATATTGTGCCGAAAGTTTGACTTTATTACTTTTAATAAAATATGTAATATTTTCAATTCATTAGTAAACGAGAAACTGAATAAATTACTTCAACATTTACTGTAGATAGCTTATATTAAGATGGACTGAAATTAAGAAAAAAATATTTTTAACTAAAATTTAACTAACAACGAAAAACCAGTGCCTCGTCTTAAAGACGTGTTACATGTGTATTTCTACAGGCATAAAATTATAACAAGTAAGCCAGAAATCGATAATTCACAAATTAAAAATCTAAATATAGAACATGTAAATATATCTTAGGTGATGAAAATAAATAATTATAAAATGAGAAAAATAATTTTGACGTTAATTATTTAAACGAGTAATTTATTAAATAGTATTTAGGGGTTGTCCATAAATAACGTAACGCAAATTTCGCAAATTTTAATTATTTTGAATACCCCCTCTCCCCTATAACACACCGGTAACGCGCGATTGAACTTCCCCTAAATAATTACGTAACGATTGCGACAGCCCGCCACCTTATAAATTCAAAAAGTGAAAATAAATTATAGCTCAGTAAACAAATTTGTATTAATTTTATTTCTGTGGTGTATTAAAATTTATAATAATCAAAGTCGGAAATAGTTATCAATGCTGAATGCACTTATCAATAAGATTGGGGGCAAATTTTGAGTGAAAGAAAGACGCTCGGGCCAGAAAATTTCTGAGCACAAGCCGTAAACACACCGAAGTTTTTAATGGCTCATGAGCGAGAATCTACTGCACCAATTTAATTGTCTTCTACAAAATACTATAGATCAGTTTTGAATATTTTCTTCGTAATAATACAGATTCAATACAAAATATTTCCATTTATTGTAACAACTTTAAATTATTCATGTTTTAAAACATCTTAATTAGATGATTAGATAATTATGATTAAACATCTTAATTTTGCTTGCTTGCTTACTTCCCTGACATGCTCTGGCTGAACTCCAATATTTTACTTAAATTTAACAGCTTTTCTGCATATTTCAGGTACCTTCTGTTGTTAAATTGTTTTTATTTGTTACAGATAAGCCAACAGACAACAATAGACAACACCGCAGAAACATCTATCGGCGAAAGCAAAAACACCAGCACCATTACTAATCACGACTGAAAACAGATCATTTGTTTTAGAGTATGACAATGAATGTCCTTGCCTTCCAATCCTCACCAACCCCTCCCACCATTAACACGTCCATCAAGAAACCAACGCAAACAGGCTAGCAAGCGTAAAGGAACAAAGACACGTAGAGTTACGCAAACTGGCCCACATGTAAAAAGCACATACTCACTGTACAAGGTAAAAAGGTACTGATTTGTAGGATCATATTGTAGATAGAGGTAATCAAATAAGGGCCCTGCTTACGGAGGTTCATGTATAATAGAAAGGTTCATGTATCATAAGAAATTATATTGATTCTATCTTCTTGTCAGAATTCAATTTATATGCAGTTGAAAACGTTTTTGAAATAAGAGTCGTATATCTTACTCCGTTCAAAACTATCTTACCTTGCATCTACAGACCTCCAACAATGCGAGCTTTAGAAATTTCTTTTTTTTAGAAAAATCTAGACATAACTCCGAACAAAATTAGTAATCTATCTTTTAAATCCATTGATATGGAGATTTCATTATTGATTTTCTGAGCGAATCCCACGAAGAAGAGCAGTTTCTCAATGTGATGCATTCTTTTAATTTAGATATTACAGTGAATGTACCTACCTGGAATACATTTAAATCACAAAAAGCAATAGATCAAATTATAATTAACCAAACCACAACTAGATATGAAATAAACACTACTAATCTAGGTTACAGTGACCACGGTGCCCAAATCCTTACAATTACTAATAACATGAACATGGTCACAATAAATAATATACGCGTATGCAGAACATTCGCTATAGTAAACATAAAATTATTTTCGGACTACGTGTTGAAGTAATCATGAGACACAGTTTATAACACTGTTGACACAAGTAGAAAATATAATCTATTTTTCTCAAAGCTATAATTTCACTTTAACGCATGTTTTCCTCTCAAAACGAGAAAATTAAACATTTCACGGAAAAATAATACTTGGATCACACAAGAAATTAGAACATCGTGTAAAAACAAACGTATGCTTTACTTTATTTCGATACATCATAACGTATCACCGGGTTTCCATGTCTATTTCCGAGAATACTATAGAATTTTAAGGAAAATAATAGTTCAGGCAAAGATAATAAAAAATAATCAGGATATTTTGAACGCAAGTAACAAACCTAAAGCAATGTGGAATATCGTAAAAAATACGACAACATTATCTCGTAGAGAATGTTGTTTTAAAGGATAATGAAAGAGAAGCAAGTAATCCGGTATAAGTTACTAATCTCTTCAATCAACACTTTTACAGAATTGCGGGTGAACTCACAAAGCGACTAAAACCACAAAATTCAACATCATTCCTTTCCCAAAAAAATGTCGACAATATCTTTATTTCCGAAACTTCTTCTAACGAAATCGTGAGAATATTCAACAAACTATAAAATAAATATACATATAGTTTAGATGAATTTCCGGATTTTTTGAAAACTTGTGTACCAGCCTTTATACACCAGTTAACTCACATTTTCAATGCTTCTTTATGCACAGGAATATTGCACAGGAAATGCACAGGAAAAAAGGGAACAAAAATGAAATTCAAAATTACCGACCAATTTATCTTTTGTCAGGTTTCTAAAAATAATAGAGAGACTTTTCTATACGCAAATGAAAACTTTTCTCAGAAAAAACAAACCGTTTTCAGACTCACAACACGGTTTTAGAAATTTTAAAATCGACGGAAACTGACACTTTTTTTCTTTTCTTAAAGATGTTGCTTCATCTATGGATCGAAATGGGGCATCCATTGGAATATTTTTAGACCTTCCGAAATCTTTTGCCATTATTGACCATAACATCTTGCTATCAAAATTACTTTCTTATGGAATTCGTGGTATCGCGCTAGGTAGGGTAACCTCGTACATTAACCATTGATCTTAAGAGTAAATATTGTCCTGTCACGAAAGGACATTATTTACTTATCTTTCCAATTCTTTACCAATTGAATATGGAGTCCTGCAAGGTTCGATCTTAGTAGGTCCTATCCTCTTTCTGTTACACGTAAACGATATGCCCTTGTCTATTAAAAACGGATGAACGATTTGCCGATGACACGACCGTTTTTTGAAAAAAAGAAATAATAAATAGTACGATTTCAGAAGTTTCAAATTGGTTTTGTAATAACAAATTAATAGCTAACTAAGGAAAAACAGATTCAATGCATTTTTTCATTTCAAATCAGCAATCGTATGCTCCATTGAAAATGAACCATATGCAATTAGCTGATGTTAAGGTAACAAAATTTCGAGGAATATTATCATTGCCTTGCCTATGTATTTACGAATCTGTAATACTCGTATTTGTCAAAACGTACTTACTTAACGGTGAGAACATATTTCCATGCATGATATAATACAACACACGTCGTAGAAATCACATTTATCAAGTGTCAGTATCAAGATCTCATTATCAGAAATCCACATACAATATGTGTACGTTACTTTACAACGCATTGCCAGATGACATTAAACAATTGAAGTCGTAAACAAATTTAAGATTTTTTTTTAACATCTGCTTTATTTGCAATTTGTTCTACACGAACATTCGGCAAATACAATTGTACATATATTATCGACATGTAAAGAAACCATACAATTCTGGTTCTTTCTAAAAATGGTTTTAAACTAATTGTCCAGTTCAGAGAGAGAAAGAAAAAAAAAGACAAACAAACAAAAGCAACAATAAACAATATCACATTGAAATAACAAAAAACACAATAACAAACAAAAATACAATAGTGCAAGCATTGTGACAAACAAAATATATCTACAGTAACAATTATTTTAAAAGAAAAATATTATTTATATCTGTGGTCCAGATCAAGAGGATGTACTCTTTTCAATCTTCTTGTCGTTGTGCTGTTATCTAAGATGTTTATGGCCAGATGATTAATATGATTTTCGAGTCTGTGTTGGTATTTGTGAGATTTGAGAGTGATTTCCTCTTTAACAGTGGTGATATTGAGATCTTTATGTAGAGTGGCGTTTGATACAAACCAGGGAGCATTGCTTAATAGTCTGAGACATTTGGATTGAAATCTTTGAATTATTTCTATATTTGAATGTGATGCTGTTCCCCAGAGTTCAATTCCATAAGACCAGATAGGTTTGAGTATTGTTTTGTAGAGTAAAATTTTGTTTCCTAGACTTAAACTAGATTTTCTTCCTATTAACCATATCATTTGTCTACTTTTCAGTTCTGCTTCCTTTCTTTTGATCGAAATATGTTTCTTCCAGGTTAGCTTTTTGTCTAGATGTAGTCCGAGATATTTGACGGTGTCTACGTTTTCAATTAGTTTTCCGTTTATTTCTATTCTTGTATTTCTTGTACGTCTGAGGGTAAATGTTATACATTTGGACTTTGTTTCATTCATTCTTATTCTCCAGAGTTTACACCATTTGTTTATAAGCTCGAGGTGCTCTTTCAATGTTCTTGTTGCCGTTTCTTGGTTTTCGTGCGAAGCTAGCAGGGCTGTGTCATCTGCATATGTTGCAGTGGTGACGTCTGGGGACTGAGGTAAGTCAGCGGTGTACAGCGTGTACAGCACTGGTCCAAGGATGCTCCCCTGTTGCACTACTGATAATACTGGATGAAACGGTGTTATTTCATCTCCGAATTTTATTTGAAAAAATCGATCTGAAATAAAGGATCGAAGTATATTATAGTATGGATGCGGCAGACATTTCTTGATTTTATATAGCAAGCCTTGATGCCACACTTTGTCGAACGCTTGCGCGATATCTAGAAACATGGCGGAACAATACTTTTATTTTCTAGAGCTCCGTTGATGGTGTCGACTACTCTATGAATTTGTTCTATTGTAGAATGACGATTTCTAAAACCGAACTGATGGTCTGGAATTGTGTCATTTTCTTTAAGTAATGGATATATGCGAAATAGTAATATTTTTTCGAATACCTTAGACAAAGAAGGTAATAAACTTATTGGTCTGTACGAGGAAACATCTTGTAGCTGTTTTCCTGGTTTTGCTATTACAATTAATTGTGCCAGTTTCCACTGCGAAGGATAGTGTCCGATGCGTATTATTCCGTTGAAAATGGATGTTACAAGGGCGATGAGTTTCTTAGGCAGTTTTTTAAGCATTTCCCCTGTAATACGATCATGTCCAGGAGCCTTATGATTTGGTAGTAGTTTCAGCCCTGCTGTGACTTCTTTTGTTGAGAAGAATTTAATTGGTGGCGACATTTGATGGGGACATTCCAAGAATTCTATGATTTCTTTTTCTTCTGTGAGTAGTGCTGAGGGGTGTGGTTGAAATGTCTTTGCAAAATATTTTGCAAATTCTTCTGCCTTATCGTTTTCCGTCCTAGCCCAGCTTCCATCGGTTTTACGAAGAGGGGGGACATGTTTTGTAGGTCTTTTTAATTTTTTAGTAATTTTCCATAAGGAGTAATCTGTAGCTTTTGAGGGTGACAACTTTTTAATTCTTTCCTTCATTTCCTCCGAATGAATTTCTTGTAATTTTCTTGATAAGAGGCGGGAAGTTCTGTTGAGTATTCGTTTGTCGTCCGGGTGATGAGTGCGTTGCCAGGTCTTCTTCATCTGTCTTTTCTCTTTAATCATTTTTAGTATTTCTGATGGGTATTTATTTTTTTCAAACACTCTCATTTCTGGAGTTGCATATACGGCTGCCTGTTGAATGTGTTGTATTAAGTATTCAACAGCATCGTCGATATCTTCTGGACATTTTAGACGGACCTTGGCAGTGGTGTTATGGTAAAGCCAGTTGCTGTATTCTTCCCAGTTCGTTTTTCTGTTTGTAAGGTATATGCTTTCTTTCTTTTTGATTTCAGAAGAACTGATTGTCAGTATTTCTGGAGAATGATCAGATGAAAGATCAAAAGACGGTTCTATTGTGTGATAGGTCTGTGCCATTCCCTTTGTGACGAAGAAATCCAAGACATCAGGTACCTTGTTACCATCCGTTGGCCAGTATGTGGGATTTCCTGATGAAATTGTTTGGAGTTTTAGTGTAGAGATGGCTCCTTCTAAAGCGCGACCTCTTGTAGTTACCAGTCTCGATCCCCATAGTTGATTTTTAGCATTGTAGTCTCCTCCAGCAATGAACCTTGTACCGAGCGTTCTAAAAAACTTGATATACTGATCGGTGGTTATCTTGTGTTTTGGAGGGGAGTATATAGCTGAAATAACGAGCGGACCGAACTTATCGTATACTTGTATAGCGGTTGCTTGCAGATAGTCTTTAGCATTATCTTTGTACATATTGTGTCTGATTCTTGTTTTAATTATTACTGCTGTGCCTCTATGAGCTGTCCCATCTGGATGATACTACTACTTCGTAGTCAGATATACGTAGATAGCTTTTTTCGGTAAAATGTGTTTCAGACACTAGAAGTATGTCAATATTTTCTTGATGTAGAAACACTTCTAACTCTCTTCGATGTTGAAGTATTCCGTTGGCATTCCAGGAGACAATTCGCAGTGAATTACTCATAGTTTCTTCATTATTGCAGTCATGATATTAATTAGGCTGGAGATTTGTTCAGCTTGCTTTGCTAAGATGGACTCGAATTTTTTAAATGATTCTTGCATTATGGAAATCAAATTATTTTCATTCGACACATTTTGATTATTGATTTGCGAATGTTGGGCCATTTGTGCATATGTGAACTGTCTACCTGTTCCTATGGTTTGATTACTTGTTAGTGAGCTTCAATTGTTGCCTTCAGTTATGTTTTGCGTAGCATTTCTACGGTGTTGACTTTGACTAGGATACTTGCTGTTACGAATTTTTTGATATACTTCGCAGCCTTTATAATTTGCTGGATGGTCACGGCTACATAGAGCACATGTAGCTGGTGTGTCTCTCGTTTTAGTACAGGTTCGACTATCGTGATTCTTTCCACATTTGACGCAGCTATACGGAAGCGTACAATACCGAAAACTGTGCTCGTAGGACTGACATCGCTTGCATTGTACTATTTCTCGTTTTTTACGCGGTGGTTCAAAACTAATTTTTGCATGTAGTAAGTATTCGACGTCATATATTTTTTTGTTGTTACTTTGAGGTTCTAAGTCCACAAAAAACAATGGTAGAGGTGCTTTTGTTAAGCGATGCTTGATATTATGAATTTGTCTTACTTTGTGGCCTTGTACTTCTATAGCTTCTTTAAGTTCCGTTACGTCTGCTGTTGGGTGCATATTTTTTAATACTACCCGAAAGGCTCTTTCTTGTTTTAACTGAAAAGTATAATGAGCAATATTTTTTAGATTCAGATGTTTAACAAGCGTTCGATAAACCTCCGGTGTTTGAGGTACGATTTTCACATTGTTCATAGTAATTTTGGCGTCATCTTGGTAGGTTTTGACAAGTTTATATGAGAAGTCTTCATCTTTAATGACTTCTTTAATAGATCTGATCATATCAGATATTACTCTGACGCCTGGAATGAAAATAGGCGGTGTACGATATTTGTCTTGTTCTTGCATGCTGCCCTTGGTTGTTGTATCATTGATTTTCTCAGAATTCGAGGTTTCTTCCAAATTTTCATCACAAGAGAGATGTTCATACCTGTTTTTTGATGATACGGGGTCGTGTTCACTGTTAGTCTTCTTAGAGGGTTGTATAGAGTTGTCATCATTGCGTCTTTTTTGTCGACGCAGCGGGATTGTTTGCCATGAGCTGCACAAGGTTGATGCCGTTTCCTGCGTTGTAGATGCTTGGCCGTTAGTTGCTGTAGCTTCTAGGACGGTGGCTGGGGTTTCTTTTTCACGCACATATTGCTGTATTTGAAATTGTAACTGTTGGTTCTGTTGCACTAATTGTTGTAAGTGTTGTTTTAGCTGTTGATGTTCATGCAATAAAAATTGGTGCTGTTGCTGAAGGTTCAGTGTTATTTCACTGTGTTCTAAAGTTAATCCGTTCGTACTATTGTTGACGAAAGCTTCACTGTTTTCTTGGTTATTTAGTATTTCTGTTGTTTGTGTGATTAGTCCCCCGAAGGGGACGTGGTCAGTTAACATAATTCACTTCACTATATTGTAATAAAAGCGATCAAGTCGCCTAAACTAGCCCGACTAGGGACCAGCCAAATGTAAACAAACCTAATGTGCTCGGGGGAGGGCGCCAGGTTCAGCTCCTGAAATGTAACTGAATGGAAGAGTTGGGAGGTCAAGAATGAGCAATTGAGTCATTTGTGACAAACAACTGTTTATTCCTGGCACAAAAAAGCTACCAGGGGAATTTACAATGTCGCAATGGGCGACGCAAGTTCTTTTACTAAAACTACTCTATGAAATAATTACAAGTGGTTAATTCTGCTGGGCCTGAGCGCGGCCTCTTGCAGTTTTTCGCTGTTATAATAGTTCAGTGAGACGGCAACGTCTCATAGTTTCACCAATGGCTGCTGGTCTTCGTGGGCCGAGGCGGCAGCGGCTCCGGGTTGCTGATCTTCTGCGGCGTGTCTTCTCTCGCTCAGGTAGCGGCGATTCCAGATTGTCAGCTCGAGCAGGCTCAGAGGAGGCGAGTGGCCACGGGCGCTGACGTTGCGAAAAGGGCTGTCACTCAGCCCAGGACGAGAGGCGGCAAGGCTGGCGGGCCGGAGCGAAAACGGCGCGGGGGGCCGGTAGTTTCCCGCCCGAGTTTTCTCCGCAACAATTTACGAGTCGCGTCCTGACTAATTCGGCTGTGGGAAAGTCTTTTCCCAAACTCGCGTCCCGATCGTGAATGACTGGATAACTTTTAGAAGTGAAGTTCTCAAGTAACGAAAATTTCGAAGTTCCACGAAGAAATTTTACAAGTCGAGACTGTCGAAGGAATTTACAAGTGAAGTTCGCCGGAAAATCTTAGAAGTAGTCTCTTCAAACAAATCTAAGAAGAAGTCTCGTTTCGAGGAAATTTTTAGAACTGTTCCTCCGAAGAAATTTTACAAAGTGAGACTGAAGAAATTTTTACAAGTGTTGTCGAAGAAATTTTAACAAGTGTCCTATTCCTACTCTGCATCGCGTTTATAAAAGAAGTTCCTTTCCCCTTCCCAAATTGTTCCTGGCACCAAATTTCTCCCTTCCCTCATGGCGAAGCTTCCCATTGGCCGAGGGTGGCTGCGTCGCAGAAATCTGATTAACCAATCTCGTGTCGATTTTTCTGTAGTTTTCCGTAAATGCTCTCTGTCTGTCGCTGTCTTCGCTCTCTCTCTTGCTTCCCTTTTGTTAGTTACTCCGGGAGCTGATCGCAGCTGTGTGGACACGTGCGCGCGAAAAAAGCGCATTTCACGGATTCTCGATTCCCGGACCGTCATGGGCTACTTGACTGCCTACTGTATTTAATTTGTTAATGGCCCGTGCAGGGATTCGGGTGCCTACCCAGGCGCGTGCCGAGACGCGAGCCAGAACGAATGTGACGAGTTAGCATTGTCCGGTGGAGGGATCAGTTTGATGGCCAAGAAAGGTTTCGCTCACGACGTGTCGTAAATGCGTCGTCGTCTTTAATTGACACCCGGCCAATCCTTTCTTTGGGGTTTGCACCACTCGGTCGCGCGGCTGGAGAAAGGACGCGGGGGTGGCGCTTTGTCCTAGGAGAGGGCCGGCGAGGGGGCAGCAAGTATTTTTATGAGGGGGTAATAAACATTCCGCCTCTGAAGACAGGGGGGCTGGGTGCGTTCGGGACTGGCCCGATGCGCGGTCGGGGGGTGGGCGGCATGACGAAAGAACCCTCCGCGGCGGTGGCCGCGTCCCGTTGACCCACTTACTTCTCGACGCGAGCTATTTCCAGATGCAGAAACTCATTTGTTATTGGCGATGCCATAATAAAATTATATTTAATTAATCGGTGACGCCACAATATATGTGCGGTATTGATTTTCAATAGTTCTTGACGCACCACTGTTCACACGAGAATGAAGTCACCTTTGTACACAAATACGAGCGGTCACCACTGTATCACTAGTAACTTTGAACGGTAAGTTGAAAACGTTCCTAATTCACCACTGTTCACAAATAAATGCACTTCTTTCTGACCCCGGACCGGCACTAGTAGCGGCCGGGGCAGTCGGACTTGCGATAAGTGCTAGCCTTCGGCTAACTGGCGGAGCTGCGGAGCACGTCTGCTCGTGACCGCTGCTGAGCGAGAACTGCCAAATTTAAGATGAAAGTAAAATATTTTCTGCTGCAAAACTGTTTCTATACAATTAGAGACTATACTGATCATCGAAAAGAAACATTGTGATTATTTTATTAATACAGTGGTGTATAATGAATTAGTTTACATTTGTATTGTATATTTTTTAAAAAGACTTAATATTCTTGTTACAAATAATGTGCTTCAGATACCGGGTCAATGCCGCCTATCTCAGTCAGGTTTTTGTCCAGTTTCCCTGATCCATTGAGCAAATGCAGAAATGGGCCGATGTTTTGCTTCTGGACGTAAATGTAGCTTCACTATGCACACGATTTATTGAACTCTCTTTATGCTTGTAGTGGTAAGAGTAGAGGTAAGGGAGAGTTACTATTTTGTTGGCAATGCAGAAAATAAATTATGCTATTCGTTTACAGTTGCCAATAAGTTTTCTATAATTCGGAAACGAAAATGTATAATTTTTCAAATGTCACTAATCTCGCGCTTTTTAAAAATATTGCTATTATTATTTTTTAATTTATTTTTTAACTTTTATTCATTTTTGAGCTATTTATAGTTAAAAGATGGGAAGATATTCTGGAACTCAAGAAAACGTGCGCTGGTGACCTGCTCTTCCGTACGTCACATACAGTTTTTACTGTTTTTTGACTAAATATATCTAAATCTAAATCAATTCCCCAGCCGGGGCCAGATCTAAGCTCTCGACATCTATGGTAGTTTAGTGTGTGTAGGAGGTGAGAATGAAACAAGGAAGAGGCAGGGAAGATCGCGCGCTGTCCGTGGCCCGTCTTTTGGGGTACTGCTCCGTCATTCGCCTGGTGTTGATCGGAGAAATCACGTAAAACTGTCGAACAGCTGACTGTTAGAATTCTCTTCCAGACAGCGACTAGATTCGACCTAGCTGTTAAGCTAGAGTTAAAATCCTGCCACCGTCGGGACACGAACCTAGGACCTCCCGCTGAGACGGACTGCAGTTACATCAGTTGATGCCCTGAGCCATCTCTCCCGGTGAAGTGTTAGAAAGTGGGCGTGTGAGTGGGCTGTTTGCAAACGGACCGTGTTTGCAGGAACGAGTGGGAATGCGTGGCAAGAACTCCAGAGAACTCGGAATGGAGAACTGGGTGGGTTGTAACGTGGGCGGATGTTTGGGCGTGGGTGGGAACTAGAGCTTGTGTTTGGAGGAAAAAGGGGGTGCTGTAAGGGATCGTCGGCGGTGCGAAGGTGTGGAAACGTGGGTGGATGAAGGGCAGGAATTGAAGCGGAAGCGTGGATGAAGTGTCGAATAGCGGACGGGGCGGGGGTGTTGCACTGCCGGTGCGGGAGGAGGCTTCGAGGCCGGGGCGTAGGTCGGGGGCCACTGGCCGCGTTGCTGCGCTGCCCATCCGGATATAGCCAGAATGCCGCCTTCTTGCAGCTCGTTCTGTCGACACGGGGGACGCGTGCTCTGATGTAACTATTCGAGCCGGTAGCCTGTATATGTAACTACGCGGCCCGTAAGTGTGGTGCTTGTTATATCCCGGAGCTGGTCGTGTCTGGTTTATTGACTCCCCAGATATCTCCTCCTGCAGAGCACCACTCTAGTTGCGACAAACCCGACAAAATCCCGTCATTCGTAGGAAAGAAATTAATATATGCACGTCCTCGTGTTGTACCTGGACAGGAACGCACTGCTACATGTGCATATAAATGTAACACAGATGTCAAAGCGTTGGTAGTTAAATTTCTCTTAGTGAAATGGACAATCTCGCAGAGCTGACTCCAACCTGCAATTTGATGTAAGAAAACGGAATTCTGGAATTGCCTATGGCTTAAATATTTAAACGTATTAAATCGTTCGCATTTGCTATCGAACGTTCTCTTTCATTTTTTTTGTGCCGGGTGCAGAGTCACATGATCAGAACACATTTTAAAGAAATATTTCATCTTAAAAATGTAATAAATTTAATTATAACCTACTTTCATGGAGTTTCATCTTACACTTATGTAACGCTACCGGGAGCTCCGGTGACTTTGTGTTATTTTGTATGATTCCCCAAACCTAATTGCTTATATATTAAATAATAATAATGACAACAACCACAATAATAATAATAATAATAATAATAATAATAGATTAATATACAGCTGAGAGTGGTGATGATAATGGAACGACTTTATTTATAAAGCGCGCAAAATATGTACTATGTACATACGTTTGTATTTAATGTTTCAACAATATGTAACGAAAATTAGAAATATATAAAACGAATCACGATGCGAGCATTTTCAAAATTTCGAACCCAAAATGTCGCCGATCAGATCAGTGGCTGAACGATACTTTACCTCTATACACATTATTGGACACTTGTCTTCTCCAATTAATACCAGATTTTATAGGAAACAAAAATGCGTACCCAGAATATACAGTGTTGTTTGCGAGGAGCACGTGAATAGTGTTACTGCAAAGTCTGCAAAGGATCAGATTGTGAAGGGGACCATGCTCCCCCAACAAAAGCCGGGAGCTCTTGGAGTTGCAGTTCCACCGGTGGCGTATTTTCGACATTAGCTACATAGCGGATTGGAAGATCATTCGGAGGCTTCGAGCTCTTCGTAACCGGGGTGGTGTTCTGTAGGAGATATCTGAAGAGTCAATAAACCTGCCACGGCCAGCTCCCGGATATAACATGCACCACGCTTATGGAATAAATGATCTAAGTACTTAACGCACCAGAAAGAAATCACTCCAACATTGTAATTGCTCTACAGTTATTGTAGACAAGTGCCTCATATTGATCGAATCACATTCCAAAGGAGAATTACCATTAAGCCGTGCGCGCGCGGTTTCATGAAGAGGGTCCGAATTCTGCGTCCCTGACGCTGGGTGTACTATATTTCTCAGCGGGGAGCAGGAAGCGCGAGAAGTGAAGTGTGCATTTGACAGTTCATGGCGACGGTCATTAGAAGAGCAATTTTTATTTTTATCTTTTTTTTTAATTTTAAAGGTTGCTTTACAATATCTTTGTTATATAGCGACCACTGTATTTTTTTACTGTAGGGAGAACATTAAGGGACAACACACTCACAAACATCCATACCCGAGGCGGAACCCGCGTCCCTTCGAGAGAAGGCATGACCCTCCAGCCTTAGGGGCATCGGGTATCCACGCGGGCAAGCGAGTTTGCTTTGTTTCACAAAAAGACGAATTTAGTAACATTAATTTGGGGAATTCGTTTCTGCGACTTTTCCTTTCGACATGTAATTATATTAAAAATGTATTATGTATTAAAAATAAATTATGTATTAATAGGTAATTTTGGTAAAAATATGTAATTATACCACATATGTTAAAATCTGTAGAATAAAATTACTTAAATTCATTGAGAATGTCACGTTAACTCTAAAAAAAGATTGAGTGCAGATATCTTGTACCTGTGAAAATATGTATTTACATGAAAATGTCCTAGAAATTGCACAGGGAGATGATATGTCATTGATGCTGAGGCCGAGGAGAAGGAAAATAACCGAGGGCGAGCATGGCGCCCACGACACGCCGGGCGGCGACCCGGGGAGAGCGACCCGGACCTCGCGGGCTGGACTTAGATCGCGGGGGTGGCCCAGAAGGCGAAGAGATGCACAGTGGGTCATGGCACACAGTAAGCAGGCAAGCATATCCAAACAGTAGAACTAACCTGTTACTAAAATATGGCCTGTCTCAGAGGTGCTGATGGCAGGAGCTACGTTGAAGTACGCAGCAAAACTGCACGTTTGAATTCCGTGTGAAACATGGCTAGCTATTTTGATCACAAAGTGAAATCCATGGTCGCCAGATTGATTGATTAGTAATTTCGGGCGCATCAACTGCCAAGGTTCCGTAAGTGTAGTATATATACACTACACTTTATCACTGGAAATGGCTTAGATCTGGCGCTGTATGGCGAGATGCGGCACCGGCGTACATGCTTTCAGCACCCGATTAGTCTTTCGGCAGGTGTGTTAGTGTAGTGCATGTGTGTGTAAGAAGTGATGATAGGACTTGGAAGAGGAAGGAAAGATCGCGCGCAGTCCATCACCCGTTTGTAAAGGTAACCGTCATTCCCTTGGTGTTGGTCGGAGAAACCACGGAAAACTACCGACCAGAGCAGCCGGCCGCTAGAATCTCCTCCAGACCTCGGCTGAGCAGGGGCGACAGTTCGAGCAATCATGGAGACCATGAGCCGAGGCCGCTGCGGCCCGCGATGCACGCCTGAGGTGAGCGATAAGGGCGCTTCCTGAAAATATAGTTTCGCTATCGCGGAGGCAACGTCAATATCCGAGCGTGCCGTGCCGCATGTAACTTCATGGAGTGAGCAGGCCGACCCGGGGGCGGCGACAATGCAGCTCAAATTACACTTGGAGAAAAGGCGATCTCACATCCTGGGAGATAACGCAACACCCGAGAGAGATAATTTTTTCCCGTCAGTGGATGGGCGTGTTAGTGGGAAAGACGAGTTCTCTCCGCAAATCTGTTGCCTGGTCTCGAAACGTTTGGCGCAACGAATATTATTTATTTTTTGCATAATTAACTTATATAATTTCTATTTATTTTTAATGATTATTCCAGTAATCCAAATATGTTAAATCTTAATGAAAATAATATATTTAAAAAGCTCTTAAACTAATAAAGTGGTTAAAATGCTTTCCATTCTTATGAACTAAACATTTATTTTGGGACCCTATTGCAATTTATTATTTCTACCTGGGGCCCCCTCTAAGGTTGGACCTCAAGGAAGTTGCTTACTCGTATTTTTCCTGAGTGCAAGTTCGCCCTTGGATATTTGGTTCTCTTATTTGTCACTATTGTTTAACTATTTTATTATTATATCACTTGAGAACCTAAATGACTGAAAACTCAAGCCTAGTTTGGACGGTATCGGGCGGCACCGTACTGATCCCCCTCCAACTGCAAACGCACTGCGCAAGCGACTGCGATCTGCACTGTTCGGTGGTCGGGATGTGGTCGTTGGAGTCGGGAACTGGTTGGCTCTCAAATACGGACATCGACCACGTATAAGCCATTGTTTTGTGTCACGGGTCCTTCACGACACTTCCCACAGAAGTGTCAGTATGATCAGATATGATGGAGGTGTGATCTCAAATGGGGTTTAGAGCAAGAAGAATAATCTTTTCGTTGTCCATTGATCGTCTTCTGAAAATCTGAGAATCTCATTTGTTCAAGAACTTACGAACTATATGACATGTTTGCAGGATCACTGCTTTCTGTCCGTAATTTAGAATTCGTTGAGGTAATCACATTTTTTTTTCAGATTTTTCCTGAAATTGTTTGTTACTACACCTTCAGCCGAAATAGCAAGTGGATATATTGTTACACTCTGTAGTTTCCACAGTTTTTTTTAATTTCTAGAGCAAGATCTTCATACTTGGTAATTTTCTCTGCCTCTGTTTTCTTTAGGTTGTGTATCAACGGTACGGCAATATCAACACGCATAGCTTCTTTCTTGTCCCTGAAAATCAAAACTATATCTTGTTTATTGAAGCCAACAGTTTTATCTGTTGTTATGGGTCTGTCCCAGTAAATGATGGTTTTATTTGCTTCCATTACAGGTGCTGGGTTGTATTTATTATTATTATTATTATTATTAATATCATCATCATCATCATGATTAGTTCGTAATTGCTCTATGCTACCAAGTCTGCTCTGTGCTCCACTTACGCGACCGGGAAAATGGACAGAGTCGCCTTTCGGCTTTTGGTTCCAGTTGACTCTCACATGATGCGAAGCAGTCCCATAACAGTGATGTAAGGAATGCGATTGAAGGCTTTCCTGTCACGTTCGCCGTCACTGAATATCTTGCTTGGAACTTGTGGAAGCCCACATGGTGTACGTTCGTATTGGATTTCAATTCTGGGAGCCGCTTACTTAACGTAACTCTTGCGTCAAGGCTATTGACCTACATAGAATTACTTTTCTCTTAAAGGTAACTTCATTCTGAACGTCTACGTCTTCTATGAAGATAACTAATGTTGGTTAATTATTATTCCCGTTACCTAACATTACGAAATGCTATTATTGTCATTTGTTTTCAACGAAATCGCAAATTTATTTCAAATCAATATAACAAAAAACTCGTCGTATGTTACCATATCTACCACGAGTTTAGCACTGGATCATTTTCTTATTTTTGAAATACTTCAGAAAGTACTCGGGTTCAGAAAATTCTGGTAGAATAGTAAACACAGGAAAATAGAGAAACAAAATTAATAAACTTCATTTTAAAATTAAGAACTAATACTTAAAGTGTAAATATGTCGAAAACTGTGAAAATTGTACTTCATACACTTCTGCAGTGGAGTTTAAAAAATAAATACAAAATGTTTGCAATGAAAAAGACTAGCCTGATCTATAATTTCGTTGATATGAGTCGGAATTAATGATGCCTCCGCTTGTGTTCCTTGAGTACCCATACACGCATTTTAAAATTATTGTCATTAGACCGATAAACAGCAAATAACAAACGCTGCTGAAGTTTGAATTCGAGGTGAGAACCTAGGTTTATAGACTAGTCTATTGTTTGTATTATCAGTCATGTGTCGGTAAAAATGTCTCGTAATAGAAAAATACAAAAATATTCTTATTTAAAAAAATCGTATAAATAAGAAATTTTTTTTGGAATATATGTACTGATAGGCCATATTAAGGTACTCTTTTTTACTTTCTCGCCATTACTGCGTAAGAAGAGAATGTATTTTAATAGTGCGACGGAAAACAGCGAATTTTCGACAGAAAAACGCATATTGCCGGGCCCTGGCAATGAAAAAAACGTTTGTTCTATCCTTTGCTCTGCACTATTCTCTTGAGACCTGCACTATTCTTGTAAACGTCCTTCACACCATCCAACAACAATATTTAATCAAAAACGTTGATGCCATTTTTTTGAAAATTTTGAAAATATAGTAGGGACGTCATCAAAAATATCCCCCAAAATTAAAATATGGATTTTAAATTCAAGTTGCCGCGGCATCAACCAGATCGATTGGGGAATATCAATTTTGGAGATAATTGGTTGAACGGTTTAGCGTTGTTCACAGCGGACAGACAAGTGGACGGACAGACATGTTTTTTCCGTCAATCGATTTTTCGATATCAAGAACCCACAAAACATGGATTCTGGCTACACCATGTGTTAGAGAATCCCCACCTAAATTTAGCAACTGGATTTATCCACTTTTTCGGTACTGAAGCTCGGCAATAAGACTTTTTCATCGAAACTTCGCCGCTTTATCCCGCAGCATTACATAATTCTCTCTCTACTGCGAAAGTGGTAGCGAGAAAGTAACAATTAGGAATAAAACTGATAATTTTTGCAAATAGTTCTGAAATAGTGTATTTTAAACCAAGTTTTACAGAAAATAGTTTTATGCAATGATTTAAAACATATCTCTCTAGTAAGAGCATATTTTGAGGCCCCTAGAATAATGTATTTATTTGCTAAAGCCTCAAGTTCAAGGAAAAGTTGGAAGTCATATCCATAGCAGTGGATTATACGTATATAACTAACAAAAATACATACTTTTAATCCATTTGAATTTTTAACTTTTTTGTTTTCCATTGAACTGTGGTAACTGTTATTTGCAATGTAAGAATTTGAAGTAGAGAAACAATTGCCTCAGGAAAAATTTCGAAATATTTTTTAAAAACTAAAACAAAATTATAAAAAAAACGTACTGTTTGCTGTTAAATTCACGAACATGATATTTACACAAGTTCCAAATAAGGATAAGTTGTGAAAATAAATTTTGTTGTTTTATTTGAGACTTTGAAGAACTTTTGAGTCTGGTACAAAATCAAATTGAAATCAAATTTGAGTCTAGCACAAAATGGTGATTCCCTCTGGCAGTGGCTTTGGGCATTTTTTGACACCAAACATCAAACACGTCCCCTAAGGCGACAGGATTGCGAACTCTTGCACTGGAAATAATACATAGGAGAATAAAATGAAAACCGCAAAAGTGCAATTAAACATATTTTTTTAGTTGTTAGGAAATTTACAGCCACGGTCCTTGATGTCTCTCCAAGCTGGTAGTACGAGGCAGTGTCAGTAGATGTGGTTGGAGCTTAATAACATCTGATTCAAGATAGCGCCACCATTATGCAAATGTACCAGGGGGCAACACCGTGAAATTATTAGATTTTTATGGTGTGATAACGATTAATATTCATCAGAGAATGAAGACGAAGTATGGGGACACCTATCTGTAACAGCGGCAAATGTACGAGTGGAGTAAGAAATTCAGGGAAGGTACGGCTTTTGAGTTAAGCTCTACATCCGGGCCAGCTCATTGTGTTGTGCCACAGGAGCCTACACCATCTGCTAGAAAAGTAATAAAAACTTTATTCTGGTATAAGAACGATCGTATTCTCAAACAGTCCATGTCCCAAGGTACCACAGGAATCAGAGCCAACCGCTCCGATCTTATCAAGAAACATTTGAAGTCAGCAATACGGAACAACTGAAGGGGTTTGCTGAGTGTAGGAGTTTTGTTTTCCAACATGGTAACGCCCGTTCGCATTCATCTCGTGCAACTATGAAAACAACGACGTCCTAAGCTTCATTTGCCGCTCACATCCGCCATTTTCGCCAGATTTGGCACCGTCAGATTGCCACATCTTTGGTCCATTAATGAGCAACTTCGAGGGCAGAAGTCCGATGAAGGCGTCCAATCGGCTGTGCACGAGTGTATACGACGTATTCTTGGCTATCCGGGATGAGCCGCATCTCAGTTAATTGGACTGACGTTTCGGCCATCTTGCTGTGGCCTTCTTCAGCGCTATACTGCTGGCTACAGCAAGATGCTGAAGAAGGCTGCTGAAGAAGGCCACAGCAAGATGGCCGAAACGCCAGTTCAATTAACTGAGACGTGGCTCATCCCGGATAGCCAATAATACATTGACTCTGGCCGCGGAAGCCTACGAACCCGAGTGTATACGACGTCAATGATATCAAAGACATCATACAAATGATAATTACCATAGACCAGGTTAAAATATCAGCTAAAAATCAAAATGTATTAAAATGTTGGAATTTTATTGGTTAAATATAACTCGCCGTCATGACAGTTTCTACTTGATCTGTAACATACGTTGTATGCTGGCATGAGCAAACTTGAATTGGGCGGGGGGTGGTGGTCAAGAGGGCGATTGTAACCAACCCCTTATGCCCCCTATAATATTTCGAATTTCAATGAATTTTTACAACTATGTGAAGTGTATTAAAATAAACGGTAAACACCTCTGAAGTGTTTTGAATCACTATCGGATCACTAAATACGAGTAGTAATTGAAATTTGAAAATTCACAAAAAGTGTGCCCTAGATGTAATTTACTGCCTTCCAAAACTGGGAATATTCAAACTATTAATTGTGTCTTGCTCAAGGAAATATATAATACTGATGGGCGAATTCAATTGTAACCTTCGGAGTCCTGAGCCACATGACGATAAATTTAATCGTTTCTTTAGCGAAATTAATCTTACGATTCGACCACTAAATACCGCTCACAATACGATCTGGTGAGACATTTGGATGGGTCATACCACCATATTAAATGACGACAAAGTGAAGTTTCATGGATAGTAACCAGGGTCCGGAATAACCAGGGTTCAAGCACGACGTCATTTTTCTCTCATACAGAATTAAATGTTCCGTATATACGTTAAGGATTTTCAAAAACCGCAACTTTAAAAGTAATTTTAAAGTATTTATCTCTGTCGATATGTCTATGCCCTGACATCATGTCTCTCTAGAAAATTTTGTAGATAGTAAATACGTTCACACATCTAATGATCGGAAAGTTCATGCAGGCCCGCCGTGCAAGAGGCCAAGTTTTTTGAACTTTTGCAATCCACGACAATTCAGAGTCCAACGAAATTGAGATTCTTAAACGTCCTTAAGGCTACGCTAGGGCAAATTTTACCCAAAAATTTGGAGCCAGTTTTGCGAAAAGTTTTAAAATATTTAGAAGATATCTTGTAAAATAACCCAAACATCAAAAATATCCGTTTCAAATTTGCAGGACGTCGAGTTCGGCCAGATAGATTGGCCAGTTGGGATTGGAGAAAATCCTGTGCACGGACGTTGCACTCTGCACTATCGTTGACCACTGACGGAAAGACAGACGTTTTGCAGTGAACATTTATTCGGTATCGGGGACCCAGAAAAGGTGGATTCTGATTACACAAGGTTGGGGGAAGAAGTTATACTGCCACATAGAGGAACAAGAATGATTCACTTTTTCGGAATCAGGGCTCCACAAAACGGGTTGTCCGGTCAAACCATTTTTGCCGCAGCATTAGAATACTTTTTCAATTCTACGTACGTACTGACAGTGTGCGAGAAATCAATTTGAGCCTTGTTTGAGACAATTATAAAATGCCATTGGTGAATTACTTGAAGAATCCCCAGCAAAGAAAAATTAAAATATCTGTTTCAAATTCAAGCAGCCACTACACCTACCATTTCAATCAGCGAATATAAAAGTTGATGAAAAGCTTGAATACATTTTAGATCATTGCTTCCTAAAGTGAGGAGCGCGCCCCCAAGGGAGGCGTAAGGACACGTCAATGGGAGCGCGGAACCCATCGAGCTGTACTTTACCCAAACATTCCCGAGGACTTGGCACGCTAGGAAGACATGAATTTTGTCAGAGTTGGCTTGTTGCATTGTGTGATTTGAGACATAATATGTCGTTCAAGATTGCTCAGCAAAAAACGCAAGTATAACAATTATTTTATTAGATATGGGTTTATTTACATGCTTAAAGATAGCGTAGAACATCCTCAGTATGTTATTTGCTACGATGTATTGAGAAATATGTGCGAGAAAGCGGTTTTAACACTTGTTGCAATTAAAACAAAGTATCGGGAGAAAGTTGACATTGCGATTGATTTACGTTGTACACTTTCTGATATTCAATCAAGGATAGGGAATCTGGTAAAAATTGAAGTTCATCCTCACTTATTTTTCTTGTACTCTGTTTAATTTAAATTTCAACTTGTAATATTAATTAGGCATAAGTCGTAACGCATTTTCTTGACCTAACAAAAAAAATTTCAATAAGAGGTCGAAAACAATTACCTTGTAAAATTGTAAAGAGTAAAAAAATTAATGTATTGTTACCCAAAGTAACACTTGTTTTATTCATTACCAAATACAAATGTACAAGGGGGCGTGGAAAGTTGTTATTGACAGATGGAGGCATGGTAAAAAAGTTTGGGAACCCCTTGTTGAGTTAGGTGCTAGCATTCACGGCCAGGTGAACAAACGGACTGACGTTTTGCCGCAAATATTTTTTTCACTTTCAACGACCTACAAAATGTTGATTCTGACTACATAACGTATTGGCGAAAGTGACTTATTACATGAAGGAGCAAGAAAAATTGAATTTTTTGGAGAGGCTAATTTCGCCTCTGCTAGCTAGCTCTGTTAGCTCTTTAGGAGAGGCTAAATTAGCTTATAGCCACAACAATTGCCGCTGCAGCAACTCTGGCCGGAAGGTCCTCGGTGGCGGATTTTGGACAGTAGCTCGTCTAGGGGGGGGGGCGCCGGGGGCTGCGCCATGCGTGTGTGCGTGGGCGCGAGAGGGATCGTGCGTGTCGTGGCGCGCGTGAGCGGCAGCACGATCGCCGGCGGCGGGCGTGAGGTCGGCGGAGGCGGAGGCGGCGGCTGCTGGGGCGGGGCAGGCACCGAGAGCGGCTTGGCCCCGGTGGGGGCGGCGAGGCGAGGTCGGGTCGCGCCTCCCGCGTCTCGCGCCCGCGTCCGCGCCCGCGCCGCGGCGCGCGCCTGCTCCCGCCCCGTGTCCTACGCTTCCTCATTTAAGGTGACCCTTTCATCTTCCTGGCTTCCCTCTCCAGCGCCCTTCTGCGCCTTTCCTGTTCGCCAGGTCGCGACGACCCCTAATTCATGAACCGCGTCCCCTCTGCTCATAGGGAAATGTCAGAAACAACTTTCATATTCATAAACTTTGTCTTAACAGTGTTATGCTAATTATCATTAACGTAATCCAGAGAAAAACATATTTTCATGTCGTTGCAGATGAAACCTCATGTCACTCCAGTTTGAATTTCGTGGAAGAACAAGATTCTTATTTTTCGTTAACTATGTTTGAGAACAAAGAACTTCGGAAAATCCAATCACAGCACACAGACTGCTGACTTCTTCCCGTTTTGAGCACTACATTCATTGATTTCCATGGATATGTATAAGTTATAACTAGTAGTGCTACAACATCACATACTTTCTCGCATTAATTCTAACTTTTGTAAGTCAGAAAGTTCAAGGAAATGTAGGCTTACGCCATTTAAGCGTCCTTTGCTCTAGAATGGGCAAAAATAAAGGAAAAATTGGATGTCAATTCTGAGAAACTATTTTTTTTTAAATCCCTTTATTTGACCACAAACCTTGTTTTGAAAACTTGCACATGACCTTACTTTATGATCTTTCTTTGAGCAACAGATTTTATTTCTGATAAAAATCTCTAACTTCAATATTATAGTTGTAGGAAGAAGCGGAAAAAAATCGCACCTTAGCAATTTTCAAAAAATAAAGGATTTTAATGTACATTGGACCGGTGCCTTCCTTTTAAGCGTTCTTTACGCTATTCGAGGACAAAGTTTAGTATAAAATTTTGAGCCATCTTTAAGAAAATGTTGAAAGGTTTGTTGAAGCCTCATGTAAAGTATCCCCGAAATTCAAAACATCTGTTTCAAACTCGCAGGGCCTCGAGTTCGTTCAGATCGATCGGGGAATCTCAAACTTGGGGAAAATCGTCTGAACGATTTAGACGCTAGGGTTGTACACCAGCGGGCAAACGTTTTGCCGTTTTTCCATTTTCCGGTATTAAGGCTCCATTCAAAACATGGATTCTTATTACAGAGCGTGTAATTTATTCCGAGCTTGACCCTCGATCTGTGCACACCTCTCTCTCGCTGGATATCGCTGCGTCCAGAGGTAGGCCCGATGGCCAAAGCTCTATGGTTCAGTGTCGAATGTCTTTCTTATTGGGAACAGTGCTTACGCTTTTTACTTATCCGTATACGTACATATACAATATACGGAGTATTATACGTAGTATAGGAAAAGTTATGTAATGCTGCGGAAGATCGATTTCGATATTTCAACGGAAATACACGTTTTGGGATCCCCTGATACCAAAAAAGTGTTTTTTTAAACGTCCATCAATCTTTCCGCCTGTCCGTCTTTCCGTCTGTTTGTGAACACCACTACGCCTAAGCCATACGTAGTTTTTTTCCAAATTGAAGAAACCCCTGTCCATCTTGCCCGAGTCGAAGTTTCAAGTTTTTGAAAAAAAATCTTTAACCCCCGGGCATTTTCAAAATTCTCTCAAAAATGGCTCCAATTTTTTTCTTTATTTTTCTTGTAAGAACAGAGTGAAATACACTTATAAAGGAGGAATAGGTCCCATTTTCAGATCTGACCCAATTTTCGAAAATTTCAAACTTCTCGGAGGTTTTCCTACAACTATAAAATTGAAGTTAAGAGTTTTCCTTCAAGTAACGTTTGTTCTCCACAGTGAGTTGTTTCATTATGATCACGTAAATTTTTTGAAACTTTTAGTAGATTTTTCGCAATATTGCTTGCAATTTGTGCAATTTTAAAAAAAATTACAAAAACAAGAATTTCTCAAAAATTGCTCCAAATTTTTTTCTTTAAACTTTTTGTACGGATAGAGTTAAATGTACTTTATAAGATGACATAAACGCCATATTGCTCTATTCTTTTGTTTTTCAAAAATTACAAAAATTAAATTTTTTGACTTGTCTGTAATGTCGTTCGTATTTATATTAGCGGTAATTTGTTCACATTATTATATTTATATTACACGTGTTTAAATAATATCATATAAACTTTGTCGAAAACGCAACCGTTTTGTGTGAAAACTAGCTCAAATTTCCGCACTTTGAGAAACGCTCAAACGCCATTTTCTAAAAAACGGCTCCAATTTTTTCTTCAAACTTTTCGAACGGATAGTGGTAATTGCACTTTTCGATATGACGGAAAGTTCATTTCGTGGTATTTGTTATTTTTTCAAAATTTATACAAATATATTTTTTTGAAAAATCTCTCACGCCGTGAATATACAGCAATTAGTATTGTATTTGTGAGATAAAGTACTTCAAACAAATTGTAATGAAGTTTTTCGAAAACTCAAAAATTTTCTGTGAAAAAGATCTTCGAATTTCAAATTTAGAGTAGCGCATAAGCGCCATTTTCTTAAAAAGTCTACAAATTTTTCAAAGAAAATTGCAATTAAGGACGTGGTTTTATTGATCTGTAATATTCCTAAAATAATATATCCGTTCTATTATTAGGAAACCGAAAAATTGGGAAAATTTCAAAAACATGTTCTTTGGGCAGCGATAGATGGCAGCTGGTAAGAGTATGTGGTAAGTTCGTATAGCTAGCTGAGACCAAAGGAAATAGAAAACTAATACGGGAAAGTCTGTGCTATTCTGTAGTGCAACTAGTTTATTTTTCTTTGCATCTGTGTACATGTTAATTGAGTGCCTACCTGAAGTCTCTGTTTTAATGGGAAAAACCGTTTAGCAGTGAAAGCGCGAGCAAACTCTCAATTTGATCACTCATTTTGCTAGTCACAAGAGGATAAGGGGCAAGATGTCTTGTTAGCAGTACCAAATACAATGAAATGAAATCTTAGGTAGTTTGCAGATGAAAATAAATTGTAGAAAAAGAATTGTGTTTTTCGAAGTTTTCTTCCAATAATTTTTTAATGTTTTTAGAAAACCTGCTGTCTGCTCCCTTTTACCTGGGAGAGTCGAATTATTTACCATTGAGTAAAATGAACTGACAGCACTCGTACGTTGCACACTGTAATTTTTTATGTTTTTTGACATCAGGGAGGAAGAATAATCTTTTTGTAAATGAATATTTGAAGAATGACTGCGATTCATTATTTTGAAGATGCGATATTCAGTTTCAGTGTGGTTTGTTTGCTTCTCGTCGTGTTTGAATAAAACTATAGTCCTGAGCAATTGTTCTCAGAAGTATATTATTATTATTATTATTATTATTATTATTATTATTATTATTATTATTATTATTATTATTATTCCTATTTGCTGTTATAAATGACAGTATGCTTGCTTTTTTCATAATATGCCTCCAAAATCATCCGAAAAAATATTTTTGAGTTTTTTTTGGTGTGACTAAATTATTGTGTGGCTTTTCCTCAATGTAATTGGTATAGTGATATTTCCGTGTTTTTAGAATCTATGAAGACCAGTGTGACAACAGGTAATGGCTTAAAATTGCTGTAAAATGTTCTTCCACGTCATGTGTCCAGGAACATGATTTACATATTATTAAGCAAATGCCACATTTACATATGAGCTGACGTTAAATATAGAACTTCAGGATTATAATTTTCAACGAACCTTGGAAAACAGCTTCAAAAAATAGGCAATTATTGACAAATATACAAATACATGAGATCACCTAGATACATGACATTGGTATTGTATGTGAGACGTCCAATTGGTATGGCACATACAGATTCGCCTTGAAGACATTAATATTAATACACAAATTTTTCTCGGGTGTGTACCTATGTATGATACATGAACTAGTGACGAATTGGACATCTTTGAATCTGTATGGCGGCTACTTAGAGACGCCAAAAAGGTATGGCGTGGTCATAATCGACAATGATAAAAATGTTCTATCATTAGAGCAAACCATTAGCATTGAGCTCGTAATTCAAGAGAGTATTAAAAAATGACACTTTGAATTCAATATGACGTACAATTTGAAACACCTCATCGGTATGACATACAACTCCTTCACATTTTGGCTATCTAACAAACAATGTAAAACAAGAATTAGCTGTGCACCCATTCCCCAGTGGCACAGTTGTTTTGATATATTCAAAAAATTGTACAGCGCAAAGCCGACACATACAGACCGACACACTTGTGTTTCTCTGTTGCTTATAACAAACTAACATCTCAAAATTTTTAGTTTTGAGCTAAAATTAAATTCGTGGATTTTCTTGCTGGCTCCCAGTCTATCAAAAGAGGAACTTCTCTCCGCGGTGAAAGTAGTTAGGGTTGGCACGTTTTGAGAGGAGGGAAGCAGACTGCCATTTGCACAGAGGGGTCGGCGCGTCGTAGATTCAATTGCTGGGCGTCTAATGCAATGATCCATGCTGTTGAATTATTTGCCCACTTACTCGAATTTAAATGGGTAATGTCCCGCATTTCTAGCTACAATGGCTATAATTCACTTTCTGTTCACTGCTATGTAAAGACAATTTTTTAATTTTTTAAAAGTTTATGCTCATTGTGACTCTTAATATTTTAAAGCAGCGGCGTTTTAAAAATGTGTTACTAACAAAAATTTACATTTTAATAATTGATTTTCACCGGTAATGTTGCTCTCTTCAAATGATAGCAAAACGAGAAACCAACGAGGAAAGCTCTGACGATGTTACGGGTAATCATGATGTTATTATGAGTCTTGTTAAATAGAATGCCAAAGGGTTAATTTTTGGTATTATTTGCTTGTTCATTACTATTTCATTTTTCGCGCTATGGTTCTAATTGCGCATTTTCATTGGTAGTTCCCACTCCTAGAATGGGTCTCATCCCCACCTTTCGTAGTTCGCTGGATTTGCACCCGAGTGGTTGGCGCGCGGCTCCCGACGTCAGTGAAAGTGCTGATTCAGCCCTGCACAGCGCAATGGACAAAGAATCAAACTTTCTGCCGTCGACCAATTCTTCGGTACTAAGGGCACAGAAAACGGATATACTGACAATACAACATGTAAGAGGAAGTAATTTACTAGTTATAGGGACAAGATTTATCCACTTTCCAATATCGGGACCCCATAATACGATTTTTTAATGTTAGAAAGCGCCTTTTTTACGGAAGTATTACAATATTTTTCTTTGCTACGTAAGTACGTTGTAAATTGATAAAGAAAAAAGCAAATGAAAAAAATGTTAAGCGCATCTTGAAATTCTGCTTTTTATGCTTTTGGCGTGAAATGTGGAATATTTGTGATTGTTGATAAAAAAAGAGTATTGGTTGTCATTCAGGGGTAAAAATACGTCTCATAAAATAGTTATTCCCTTGCTTAGAAAACTGGTCACAAAAGGAGTGGTACTCTGAAAGAGGTGTTCTTGACCAGAGCTTTACCGTCTGCCTGCAGCTCAGAGCCTGCATTGCCGCTGTAGTGACTCGAAACGAGGAGGTCCCAAAGTTGTAGTCCCGACAGTGGCGCATTTTCGACACGAGCTATAGTGCTAGGACGAATTCAGCCACTTTCTGGAGAATTCTAGTGGCCGGCTGCTGTGACTAGTGGTTTTCCGTGGTTTCTCCGATCAATATTAGGGTGATTCCGGAGCAGTATCCTAACATACGGGCCCGGAAGGGCAATATATTTCCTTCCTCTTCCTTGTTCTAAACAGGGGTGTCCAACTTGCAAGGTCTCAAGGACCCCAACTAAACCCTTTAATATGGTAGTGGGCCATATTACTAATATAGTAGCGGGCTACATTCGGGCTATCCACGCGTGACCCCGTCTTGTTGATCTCGGCAGTTTGCGTGGTTGCTCTGAAACAGGTGGGATGGAACCAGGCGTGATATCTGGCCGTTTCATGCATAACCCACTGAAGACATTGGTATGATTTTGAATTTCTGTATTTACTTGAAAAATATCCTTAAATTTAAACTTAACCTATTTTTACACGAAGAGCGTGTTGATCTCGGTAGGGCACGTGCGCAAGACGCGCAATGTGTTCGCCCGCCACAGATGCAATGGGCTTTCAAGTATGACTAAAAGCCTTTTGCAGGCCACAATAAATGGCACCGCGGGCCGCCAGTAGGACAACTGTCCCATACTCCTCTTGCACTCACACTCAGATGTCCTACACTACTACACATGCCAGGAATCTCATACCAGCTAAGACTTTCTACCCCACTGGGGAAGAAACGCCACTGCATAAAAGGATGACAAACGTTCACTACACAACTTCAAAGATAACGTTCGATACAGTTCTGTACAAATCGATGAAAGGATATGAAACGTGTAACAAAATACCTTTTTTTCATTGGATGTTCGTAGATACTAAGAACCGTAGGGATGTAATCTATAGTTCTAATAAGAGAATTATCTATTCCTCTTCCAAGTATGTTTCGTACGTACTCTTGAGCTGAAACGCCGTTGATTGTGTGACTAGCCATCATGAAAAGGATAATTCAGCGATTACATAAGCTTCTCCATTCACCGATATATCTTATAAACTTCATCTCTCTCTTACATTGCCTTGTTACATTCTGTGTCAGGCGTGAGAACAGGCACTGATGAAGCTAGCACGGAATGGTGAAGAAACCTTACATCACATTGATGTCTCAATATTCAAATTCTGACGTAGTACAAACATCCCTGAAGGTGCAGTCTCAACCTGTAGGTATAAGCTTTCTGATTTGAATGAAGTAATAAAGGAATTTAATGAACTCGTGATAGAGTTGTAACAATTTATATTCATCATCATGTATTACATTTTTGTCTTCATTGAACAATGGTAATAGTTGGTTTACAACGATTTGCCTGTACACTTTTTCTAGATAACTATAGTCTTTTTTCTGAATATTGCTAAAAATTGATACGTAGGGGTCGTATTTAAATGGAATGTCAATTTTTTCTTTTCACTTTAGAACAATGCCGTTTAGTATAGAAATTAATTTTATGTTGAGACAAAACGAAATGACCCATTTATATATGTAATTGTATTACATTTTTCGTCGATATCTACTAATAAGTCATTTTATACCTTTTTACGTATTTTTAATGAATTTTTGCTGATTTCATCGATTTTGATATCGTTTTCATGGTACTTGCTCCAAACAAAATTTACAAGGTACAACAAATGTTCACCACAGTATTCCTGAGTTACCTATTCGATTTCTTCGCTCATATATTGTAATGTCAGCGTTGTGAGTACTATGTAAGCTAAGGTTCCTATCGGCGCCATTGCTAGATCAATTCAAAAGTTTGCAAGTTGAGTTCACTTGAACAAACTGAAGAAGCCTCAATTACATCAGTAACATACCCAACAGCTTGAGTTGTTCATCTGGAGGTTTTGATAAAATTTTTTACGTCATTTTTCTTTGTTTTTGTGGCATTTTTAAAGCATTTTAAGAGCACTTTATTGATCATATTTGGCAATGTTTTAGGTCATCAAAATCCGCCCCCTATTGATAAGTGATATTCAATTTACCTTACTTTATTCAAAAAAGAAAACTATACCTCCACAAAAAAATTACATTCAGAAAATGCGCTGTAATATAATGGTTGGTTTGGAGAATCATATTAGAGCTTCGCCAACAAACGTTGCTGATAGTAAATGCAAGTATGTTATCGATAAATGTTCGCCGTGGATGTATCGAAAGACGGAGAGTCAAATGCTTTGTTCATTACCAATGTTGGCACAGAATCTTGCTATTAGAACGTTATTTGGAAGTGTGTTTCGGTCTCAGGGAATCTCTGTAAATTTAAGTTTAGGAAGAAATAAAACGCAGCCTGCATTTAGATAAGGAAGAGAGTAGCGACACTGCAAGGCGTGCCAAGGAACTGTGTATGATAAGATGTTATGTAAAAATATCTTTCTATCATCGCTTGACCTGAATAACTTTAGAAAGATAAAGGATGAAGTGCATGGCGTATTTTTAGATTTTTTCGTTCATATAGTAGCTGGAATCAAAAATTAGTCAGCACGTCCTTACAATATAATGTGCAAGAATCTCTACATTTTAATAGGAAGTAGTATGAACATAAAGCGGTAAGAAATGTATAATTTAGCTGTGAGTCACAACACATCTGATTAACATATGTTCAAAAACGGTCACAGGATTTTCTAAACATAAATTTGCTCGTCTTTTATTTCAGTTTCACTTGAGGAAAAAAATGTTCCTGGTGAAATTCTTCTAGAAACTAAAATATTGCTATAACTAAATGAGTACTCTTTTATTTATGAACGTTATATATTATTATTATTTATTATTATTTTATATCATTATTATTTATATATGAACGTTAGCTGTGCGACAGAACTTCTGCAATGTTATATTCAGGTATATAAAGAATATTGTTTGAAAGACACGAAAAGACCTTTGCATAATTGCGGAAAGTTCTGGTAAGATACAGCACTACAGCAAGTGTATCATTACAGTATTTATTGTTTTATTATTGTATATTTATTGTTTTCGTTTTTCGGTGAGTGATCTGTAAGTGAAGATATTATTTCAAGAGTGACATTTATCCAATAACTACCTTTTCTCAAGAAAGGAAATTATACAACTAGATTTGGATACCCCTTAACGCCACCTCTGAACACAATATTTGGCAGCACCATGGGCAAGGGCTAGGACTACGTGATGTACTCTTTAAAGATTACATCTCTCTTTTAGAATATATCCTCTTTTGAACACTCTGTTTTTGAAATTGTGTATCGTGTTGTACTTTTTCTTCCAGAAATTCTATAAAGCATTTCAATTTCCATATAATGTATAATTCCTCGAAAATTATTACATGAATTTTTTAAACAATATTTCATAGTTCCATGTATTCGAGTATCCACTACTCTGGCTTTTATTTGTTGAAGTAATAGCTCAGTTTTTATCAAAACCTTCATTTTTCCCGGTGCTTCGTACTGTTCAGTTTAGGTCGCAATGCTGCATACTCACGTATCAAATCCAGATATTCCAGACAGTTTCAAACCACCGTAATTCCGAAGAATCATCAATTGAATTAAAATTGAAACTATCTTCAATCTCGCTTCATTTAACTTAGTCCAATGAATACAACATTCTTACGAGTAATTAAAGTCATGGTTATGGATAGCCATTACCAGAAAGCTACAAACTGATTATTTTGCAATTAACCTCCTCAAAGGACAAAGTTTGTCGAACAATAATATTTTTTTTTAAAAGTGGATTCATTTTACATTCTCTTAGCGATCTATAAATAGAATTCGAAAGTTCTTAGACAGATTAGGTAGTACTTTCAAATAATAATAATAGTTTTTTTGTGTTTTTATGTGTTTATTGAAAACATTATAGTATTGTATATAAATTGTATTAAATTATATTGAGTAATCATACGGCGGAAAACGACGACTTTTCAACAGAAAAGCCGGGCCTTAGTAAGGAAAAAGTAGAAATATATAATAAATTACTTCCACTATCACGTTGTGTAGTCAGAATCCATGTTTTCTGGGTCCTCGATACTGAAAAACCTCGTCAGGTCAGGATTTTTGTTAAATACCTAATTTTTCGAAAATTGCAAAATTGCAACAAAAATGTTTCGCGTCTACCTTCAACTACAATATTGAAGATATTGATCTACTTCCGTAATGAAATCTGTTCTTTAAATACATTTATGAAAAGAGGCCACGTACAATTTTGCGGAAATGTGAGTAGTTTTCGCGACGTTTTGCATTAAATATAGGCAATTTCTATATTTTTTCAAGCCTTGTTTTCTCAAAACTGGCACAAATTTTTTCATTAAATTTTCCCCTCTGATGTATTTGAGGACGGCAAAAAAATCTGTGCTTTTCCAGCGAACGCTTTTCTCTTTTCGAATATTGCAAAATTTTGACATAAAAGTTACGAAACTGAATATAAAGGTTTTTGCCTTAAACAAAATCTTTTCTAAAAGATCAGCTCTGTAAAAAAGGCAATGCACAATAAATTTTGAAAAAAATAGTAGTTTTTCGTAATTTGAGCTCGAAATTAAAGCAAATAATGAAAATAACATTTTCTCAAAATCCAATGCTTTCCACTGAGAACAAGGAACGCTTGAAAATTTGGAAACAGCGGGAGAATGTATGTGCTTTTGTAACACCACTACTTTACAGTCCCCCTTACTTCATTAGAACATAATGTATTGCAATCGTACGCCGGAAAATAGATTTTTCCACGGAAATCTCTTATTAATGGGTCCTGGTAACGAAACAGTGGACAAATTGTGATCCTGTAAGTAGCATATTACGTTTCCTAATACGTTATGTGGTCAAAATCCATGTTTTGTGCGTCCTTGAAACAGAATAATTAATTGGCAGCAAAACGTTTGTTTGTGGTCGACGCTAGCGCCAAAACTGGTCAGACGATTTTTGCAAAATAATTATTCCCTTATCAATCTAAACGAACTCAAAATCCTGCGAGTTCGACACGGATATTGTGATTTAGGGGATACTTTACATGAAGGATACATTTTCAAAATTATCTCAGAACCAGATCCAATTTTTTAAATTAAACTTTGTCCTCTGGTACATTATAATACAATTAAAGAATGGGACTGGAATAATTTTCGTCGAAATCTCTGATTTCTCTAAAATTGCAAAAGTTAAAAGATTTTTCGGCGTCTTCCTACAACTCCAATATTGAAAATAGGATTTTTCCCTTCATAAAACCTGTTATTGGAAGACATCTTGAAAGAAGGTTATGAACGAAATAAACATTTTTTAATATTTTGTTTCCAAAAAACTGCTCCAAATTTTCCTTTACATATTCTCTTCGTAAATATCGAAGAACGGTATAAGAATACGTGCTAGTTTCATTTTCGACGAACTTTCTGTATTTTCGAAAATTGTAAGAAGTAACATTGGAAATATACAATATTGAAAAAAAAATTTATAAAAATGAAGTGTGTTCTAAAATATCAGGTATTTAAAAAAGGAACGTATAATTGTTGAAAAAAAGAGTAATTTTCGCGCAGTTTCTGATTTGAATTAAATGCAGATTTATAAAAATCTCAAATACCGATCCAAATTGTTTCCGCATATAGAACAAGGGACGCTTAGAAGAATGGTACAGATCTCATTTTCGTCGAACGCATTGAATTTTCGAAAATTGGAAAATTTAGAAATAAAGTGAGAAAGTATGTGTGTTGTCTCACCACTAATATCTATCTCGCCTTACTACGAACGTAGTTCTGAGAAATTATTTTATTCGTGCGGCGGGAATCGGCGATTTACACCGAGACGCACTCTTTGTTGATTCCTGGCACAACAGATACAGTGAATTGTCGGAGAGAACTGAGATGGTGGAATGATTTGTCTTCTCTAGCACTTCACATGTCAGGAGGATCGTTTTTCCAGGCCTGAAGTTATTTAAGTGAGCTGATGATAATGGGAAAAAATTACCTTTAAATTTTTAGTAAAGCTGAACAATATTTAAAAAGAGGACTATTGCAACAATTTTATGAAAAAAGACAATAGAAGGCACAAAGACAATATATAGTTACATTTCTTTATGAAACAGTCAACAAACGATATTCTATGGAAAGTGGAGTAAAAGAAATACCAAATATTTCCTACCTTTAATACTTAATTGAATCTGTTTGACACTTGTTCATTTTAATTTAATCGGCAATGAAGGTCATAAGTATATATCCGAAACATAGTAAAATGGGAAATGATATTTCTATTAAATGCTCTGTGAAAGTATAACGATGGTAATCGTCTATTGATAATTCGCACCTATTTGGGGGGTCACTCTAGCACACGGTGCAGCAAAACACCAAGTGGACATTTATATTTTATTTAATTTCTCAGAATTCTCTCGGTGTACAACTTGGTAATTTATTAGATTTGCGTACATTTCAGATAATACAATTGTATGTTTTAGAAGTTTTTCACTGTCGGGTTACGGAAGAAATTTAAAAAATAAAAATAAAATTGGGGGAAAATGCATTTTAAAAATTAATGAAATCAGTACATACATAAAATAAAAGGGCAACTTTGATCCCTTAGAGTCGCAAAATACTAGATTTAGTAATAAAGTTATAAATTAACTTTAGCGATGAGAGCATTTCTTAGAAAATTTTGAAAATGATCATCATCTCGACACATAATATTTGGGAAAAATGAAAAACGTGTGTTTCATATTTTTCCTTATACTCTTCACACAAAAAGTTTTAAAATCTGGGACATCAAATCGAATTTTCTTTAAATTTTGAAATGCTATTTGATGTGGAATGACTCATCTGTCGTTTGATCTATTAAAACCCATATCTTACTGACCCCACGCTACGCCGTATTTTATCCAACATTTCTTTACAACAAGGGGTCAAATAATACTTCCTGATAGAATATTCTTTGGGAACAGTTTATATTTTTCAAGAAACTGTCAAACTTGGATTGTTAAATTTCGTGAAAGAAATATTACACCAAATCATCACTGTGCAGTGATCATTCTATAAATGTTAATGCGATGTCGTGGTTTCCAATTGCAGACGTTGCCTATTTTCGAGTGTAGAATGTCTAGTTACACAATGTTTACGTTTCCCAATGTTACAGATTTGAAACACTATGAAGCGTTTTGCGGTTGTAACTTTTACCTCACAGAATTTACAGACCAATATCACGCCTTCGGTAAAATAGTTTTGCCAGTATTCTAAAAAATCTTGCGTACAAAGTCATTTAATTCTCAAATTTTTAAAAATATTTTTCTTTTTCTCTACACTGTTTACTTTTCTTATTCGTAGATTTGTTTCCCTATATATATATATATATATATATATATATATATATATATATATATATATATATATATATATCGCTCTTACACTCTTACACGATATACACTCTTCAACAAGACTAATATTCATGTAAATTAAATAGTATTTTAAAGTGCTTTAAAAAATAATAGTATTTTTATTCTTGTGCCATAATAAAGGAACTAATAAGCAGATTGTCACGAGTGTTTTTTTCTAAATATACGGATTTTTTCTATTAGTCTTAGAACGACGTTTTTATGTCATTTATTACAGACCTACAGCAAATTTTGCTTGTTTATGTCAGGAACTGAATGATGAAATAGAATATTAAGTGAGAAAGTGGTATATACAGAAAATAGATAAGATTTCACGAATGTTTACGCTCTTACTGACAAATAGCAGTTCATAAGAAGTCAGAGTGCTTCAGATAGAGCATGATGCATTCGTGATCATCTGTAGGACAAGGACACGAACAGAAGATGTGAACTTGTAGCAATATTTTACCTAATCAAATTCATTTCAGAAAAACCTTACAAATCAAGGTCGATGTCCAGCAATAGAAATTTTAAAAAGTAGAAAATGAAATATTGATCTTATTTCCATAATTTAATGCAAAATAATGCTTTTTGGGCCGTAATACGACCATCTAAAGTGATACAATAAATAAATAAAATTTCTGCAATTACAAATGATCAAAGGACAAGAATAAATTATCGATGACACAAAGTGTGTGCAATTGGCATAAGTGAAATTTTCTATATAAAAATAATTATTGTAAAATAACTTGAATAATTGCCTTGTTTTAAAATTGAACGTGAAACTGCTGTTTAACATTCGGGATGATTGTCTGATTAATTCGAACAGTGGCATATAGAGGTGTTTCTCGCGCAGGATGTAATTTCTGATTCTGGAAAAATACATGATTTTTATTAATATTTTTTTCCGAATTCTATGAATTGTAGATTCAAGTCTAACTGGGAAACAAATCTACGAATGAAAGACGGAGGAGTGAAAAAAGAAAAATAATTTAAAAATTGAGAAATAAATGGCATTGTACCCAAGATTTTCTAGCATACTGGCAAAACTAAATATATTAAAGTAAATGAAATATTTGGTGTAAATTAAGTAAAAAATCGACAAAGTTGACATAAATATTATGAAATATTTGAAATTAACATAAAATTGACATGAACTTTAAGGAAAAAATTTAATATAAAATAAATTTATATGGACAAGCAGGCATACGAATTCTGGGTGTCTGGGGTCAGGTAGAGAAACAGTGTTCATTGAGAGCAATGTTGTACTAATTAAAGCTGGCCTGCACAGCATTCGGCGCATTGACTGTCCTCGAGAGACGCGCGCGGGCAACTTGAGGGCAGACCCGGCCCGCGTGGAAGGGTGGGGATAAGACTCATTCTAGAAGTGGGGACTGCCAATGAGAATACGCAATTCGAATTGCAGCGCGTAAATTGAAAGAGAAATTGCGAGAAACGGACCGTTACCCACAGTTCTTCACATACCTATCATGTGGCAAATGTTTCTATTGTTGACGAATGATGACAATGTACAAAATGAACCTGAAACGAATTAGACATACAAATTTGATTTGGATAGTTTAAGTATTATAATTGCTTGTAAAGCACAAAATGTAATTCGCTTTGCTACGAGTAATCGCAAATTTAGCAAGCCTCTAAATACAAAATTGTAATATTCAATATTTTTGGTTTGATGACAGTAATAAAGTATATTTTTCATTAACTATGTTTAATTGAATAAGACGGTTCTATTGAAGCTAAAAAGATATTCTTAAAAACTCATGATTACTTTCTGCTTTAATTTTCTAATTTCCGACCAGAGTACATTATATATTTCTCATACCAAATCAACGAACACTATTCATAATCATTTATGACATCGTATAAAAATGATTGTCCTTTGCGTTCTATTTAACAAGACTCAAAATAATTACATGTTTGCCCATAAAATATCGTGAAAGAGGTTTGCTCGTTGGTACCTCTTATCGAGTTTCATAATTAGGGATAATGGTCACAAATGTGTGCTGCCTTCTTGGAATTGCTTGTATTTCATTTTTATATCAATCTCGATGAGAGAGACTGCCCTCAATATCCTCCGTTATGTTATCATTTGGAGATTATAAATTCTTGGTGAAAAATCATTTATTAAATTGTAAATTTTTGTTAGTTAAAATTACATAATATATTTTTTAAACAGGCCACTACTTTAAAATACTGTTTATGTGTTACAATGAGCATACAATTTAAAAAATAAGTAGCAGTGCACAGAAGAACATAAATATTGAAATATGATCCTTTTAGCTAGAAATACTTTAGACTGCCCATTTCAATAAGTGAGCAAATAATTTCACAGCATGGCTCATTGCATTAGATGCCAAGCATTCAATCTGTGCGCCGCGTCGAGCCCGCTCCGGCTTCTCTCCTCGCAAAGCGCCTGCTCCTCACCACTTGCACATTCGGCGTTCTCGCGGGCAGACTGACTCTTAAGAGCAGAATACCCGCGGGAGCAGGCGTTGTGCAGGCCTGAATTAAAAGAAAGGCTGGAAATAAGGAGGGATAGAAAAGAATTTTTCAAGAAATGAAAGGAGGAAAAAGAAATGAAAGAGATAGTAGTGGAGACAAGCGGGGTAAAGGTTATACGGGGAACCGGCGAATTTCAGGAAGGGTGAAAGAGAAAGAACTTGTTTATTTAAAATTATATATTGGGTTTGTTAAATAAATGGTGTATATGAATACCTTTTAAATTAAGCGTTTGTTGAAATTAATTTCAATTTCTAAAATTTTGAAATCTGTATGTTGAACGAATGTTCTAAAAGATGGTTGGCAATGTGTGATGTGTCCTGTTTTGTGTGTAAGCATATGTGTGTGTTATTTCAACCTTTGTTTGAAAGACATCGTGATCTGTTGGATGTATTGGATAGTACAATGGCCACAGGAGAGGCAGTGAACTTTTCCCAGGGGCTTAGGAATAGGGTCTTTGTTGTGAGCAAGTGTGTGTTTAAAGATTGTTGGGTTAGTATGTTCAGATTGTCGGGGGTATGAATGTAATATGTATGTCAAATTGTTTGAATTTTTAACTAGTTTTGAGAGAAAAGGTTCTCTAAAAGGGAAAGGTATATCTGGTGCATATGTTATGTGTGTCAGATTGAGAATTTTTTGTATCTCAAGAGATATTATTTTCTCTTTGGTTGAATTTTCAATCAAAATGATAATAGTATAATAATTCAAATAAATGATGTCCAGTGTTAAACGTCATTTACTTTATGGGGTGCATCTTTCTTTGATATTCTGAGGGGAGAGAAAAATGGAGAAAAAACATATGAATTATACAGACCAAAACCAGGATTTTCTTAGAATATAAGTTATGATGCGTTATGTATGACTATTAGTAGGTGTCGGTTTTTTGTAAATGTCAAAAACATACATGACATTCCGTACAATGATGAGAGATATCTTGGAACTTTAGAGTTTGAGTTGATTTATTTTGTAAAAAAAGGAAAGTTGAAAACAGTACGTGACGTATGACAGAAAAATATAATCTGCGCACGTTTACTTGAGCTCCGAAATCCCTTCCCCACTCTTTTACTATACATAATTTTATGCTGAATAAAAATAAAAACAAAGCGAGATTAGCAACATTTGCAAACTATACATTTTCGCTCCCAAGTAAGACAAAATTATTTTCATCGTTAAATGAACTACTGATTTGATTTTATAGTATTGCTACCAGAATAGCGACATTCATTTGTACTCCTATCACAACACTGTAGGTGTACTCCTATCACAACTAGCAAAATGAGTGCTCAATAATACATACGCATATTGGTTACATTTATGTCCAGAAGCAAAAGAAGGATCCATATCAGCATTTGCTCAATGGATCAGGGTAACCCGACGAAATCTTTATTGAGATGAGGATCATTGATTCAGAAACTGAAGTACAATTCTTGTTTCAGATACTATTCAGTCTTTTAAAATTGTGCAGTACAAGTGTTAACTAATACATTATACATTATTGTCAAAACATATATTGTTGTCATCAAAAAGATGCTCAGTATAGCTTCTGTAAAAACAGTTATGCAGTTCAGAGCATTGTCTTTGTAGACGGTAAATTGAACGGAGAATTTAGGTAATCGGAGAAGGTAACTTCCCGATCCAAATTACTACAATGTCGTCAACGAATCCATTGCAAAATATCAGATTGTTTTGGAGAGGGTGTTTGGAATTAAAAATTAGTTTTTTCTAGATTGTCCATGAACATGTCGACCGCTAATAGGGGCAGCGGAGAACGCACGAGGAAACTGGTGGTTTGAGTACAGAAACTGATGTGAAGTTTTTAGTTGACGTCTAAACAGAGTGATATCAAATGGAGATATGATGTATTTTGTTTAGTTCTGTATTCTTAAAGGATCTAACTTATAAGATAATGGTTTTGAGGTTTTTTACTTCACTCGACCGTCATCATATTTGGAATAGATTAATATCCCAATGAGGATCGGAGGGTCATAAATTCACTACATGTAAATGTGTCGCAAGAACGTCATTAAGTCTGAAGTAATTAGTTCGTTCATTAAAATAACGGCGTCCTTCCTTAAATATTTTGCTCGAGTGTCATAGTAGACAATCTATGCCTCATTTGGCAACGGGGAAGGACCTTAGGGACGTCGAAATAGAAGATACGCATTGAAATCATGTGTACCAGGGAACCTTAGTAACGGTGGTGGATAACCAAATAGTTTGATACCAATATGGATACCCAATGGATTACGCATATAAGGTTAAGAACAAAATCTCCTAGAGGAGAACTGCCTCATTGGATTCAATTGAGCACCATTCGGTTCATTTGAGTAAAAACTAGAATTAAGAACATGAAGACTCCCTCATGTAATACAGTAGGTGAAAGCCTAGAAATATGAGCGAACAGTATGAAAATAACATGATAAGCTTGCACGCAAAATCGATACAATAAACAATTCGAAATGATTTATAGATGACAACGTGGTGCTCTGGCTAGATAGATAATCTTTACATTGATTACGTGAGATCACGAACTGTGGTATAATATAGACGTACTAATAACAATATGGGAGCAAAATTGCTACGATATTAAGGGCAAATGAGATAAAAGAGAGAAGGTTAACTGTGACAACCTACTGAGAGGACCAAAGGGAAACGAAGAATAACATGATTTGATGTTGGGAAAAAATTATTAGGAGAGTCCTTCAGGATGGGAATAAAAATGATACAAAGTGGTGGATTGTGAAAAATGGTGGATGCTAATTTGAGAGATTTGTAAAAATCTGTAGCTCCATTTTCAGGGAAGTATCTTATTTTCGAAAACGTTTCCGTTACCCTCACACCTCTCCAGATTATCATGTGACTTTATATGCACAATGAGTCTTGAAAATACAATCAGATATCAGCGACAGATTAAGCATTTGCTCTTACCTACAGCAATTCATTCAGCTATCCCTGCGAATATCGTATACAATATTGGTAAACATGTGGTAGGTTGGTATGGCAGTAGATTTATGTCATTTTTCTCAGTCTTCACGAGCAGTAAGTCCCGAGATGATAACTCTGGTATTTATCTTCCGCTTCTTTTTATAAGTCCATTGAAGCATGTTGCAATTGAGCAAGTTTAAACCGGCAAAATATTTGACTTTCGTCAAAACGTAATTCACTTACATTGGAGGCTCCCTTGTTCATAAGAGATATAGGTGACGGTAATTTACGATTCAGCTAATTCGACACAATCATTGATTGTTTTGCGTACATTTTCTTTCTCTTTTCGTACACCTGGCTTTGGATACTTTTAGTTTGTTTATTATCCTATTTTGTTAATAAATATTGTATTGTCGATTCCTGTATACAAGCATTTATTCTATAAATCCAAACAAGGATTTTCGTTAGTAAAACCACTACGGCTAATCTTGTAAACTACTTTTCGTTTAGTTGAAATATTATTTGATTATACCAACAATGGAGTGAAATACTAATGCATTTTTGAGCAATGAGAATTTTCACCATCTGTTTACCCATTGATATTCAAGACTGGAGAATTACCTTCCACATGTAAAACATGGATAGTGAGTTAAAAGCTCACACACTGTTGAAGTGATTTAATATTTCATAACTCATCATTGTCCCATCATAAACTCATTCCCTAAATTTATAGCGTTAGCAAAATTTCGTCTGTATAGATATTATTTTTAGATTTCTTCTTTTTGCTCCATAAACGTGGTGACTTCATGACAACCGAGTCGACACGGTCCACGCCCGAAGCGCGAACGCGGATCCTGGCGGCGACTGAGACGACGGGGCCGGCGGCGGGGGCGTCAGCGGCGGGGGCGGACACCGATGGAAAGGGCCCGGGGGAGCGGAATGCGTGGCCACGCACCACGCCGCACGCGCGTGTCAGCGACGCCGGCGCGACGTGATAGTCCCGCGGGGCGACCGATAAGCGCGACCTCGCCGCTGACACGTGCGAGCGGCTAGTACACGCCGCGGACACCGCCCCCCGCGCCCCGCACCCCGTCCTGTCTTCGCCCTCGCGCACCACTCCTCTGGGCCATATGTGCGCCGATACGGCCGCGACTCACGTGTGGGAGGAACGCGCGCCGCCCTCGCGCTCGGGTACTTAACCACGCGGCCGTGCGGGGCCTCGGGACAGTGCGAGCTGGGAGGCGCTGTTGTTTGTAAATAGGTAAATGGAAATCGGGATTATAGAAATTGACCTCCCAATTCGCTCATTGATTGAGTAGATTTCACCGAGAAGAATTCGGGCACATCTATTTTATATTTATGTTTTATAAACCAGTTTGTAAATATCATAGAAATACCTTTACTACGAATCCGCATTGCATTACAAATCGTTCCCCTTTACAATTTATTGCATCTCTCTCTAATGAAAATCTAATGACGAGAGAAAGTTTCATGATATAACGCGGATAGTTTGAAAATCGAAAACATGACATTCATTCGCTTACGGTTCCAGCAATTTAATAAATGACAAAATGACGACTTCGCTCTCGTTATTGAAACGGCTTTTAACGGTTTTGGTAACAGTTTCTGTTGATACATTAGCCATAATCCCTTGAGTCGATATGAGTAGCTCGTACCGCGAACGATACTTAAATAGAGTACATTGATGATGTATGAGCTGCAGTGATTCATATCTGATAGACTTTAGCGAAATTTTTAATAGTTTTTCGATTGAATTATTTAAAATTATACTTCAATAGATATAAAATTCATAGGTCTGCACATGTCCTTTTATTGCTAACATACTACAGCTGCCGTCTATTGTCCAAGCTATTAGTTTTCAAGTTATATCGTTCGTGGGCTGCAATAATGGCACACCTCAAAAAAATCAAGCGTAGAGATAAAAGAGTTTGAAGTTTTCACCTTCTATAGAAATGCATCATTCTTGTATTCACACTTCTGCCATTTCATGGTGAGATACTGTACTGTGAGATATGCTGCTGGAAGGTAAACCAATCTCCAATTTTGAAGAGTGTATTAACTCAAAATTCGTATTTTTTGTGTTGTGCTACTGTTGTAGCCCACGAACAAAATGTTGAAGATAATTGCGCTGCAGGAGGATATTGTTGAAGAGAACACGGACGATTTTACGTGCTGCTGAGATTTTTCATGGAATATTGCTGACGATATGGATATCTCACGCTAACCTGATAGTTCTATTTTTTTACTGTAACCCATGTTTATCGTATATCTTATGTGTGACATGTCAAGGCATGACCTTCCTAGGTTCGGCTTCATAGACGATAGTAAATTAAATAAACTTATTCCAACTTCCCTCGGAGATATTATTTACTTATCTTTACAATTCTTTACCAATTGATCGTACCGCAAGGTTCGATCTTAGGTCCTATCCTCTTCCTATTATACGTAAACCATATGCTTTCGTCTATTAAAAACGGAAGAACAGTTCTGTTTACCGATGACACGAATTTTCTTTGCAAAAAAAGAAACAATAAATAGTACGATACAGAAGTTTCAAATTGGTTTTGTAATAACAAATTAATAGTTAACGAAGAAAAAACAGTTTCAATGCATCTTTGTATTTCAGATAAGCAATCGCATGCTTCATTGAAAAATAACAATATTCAATTAGCTAATATCAAGGTAAAAAAATTATTATTTTGCAAACGTGCATTTCCGCCTGAGATTTGGCATAATATTCTGGGAGAGTTCATCATGTAGTACCCAGACCTTTAGATAGCAAAAGAAAATTATTCGAATAATGAAAAAATGCCATCCATGTGATCCCTTCAAGCCTCTCTTCATTGAGCTTCGAATGCTACCACTGCTTTCCTTATTTATTTACGAATCTGTAATATTTGCCAAAACTCTCTTACTTAACGGTGGGGACATTTTTCATGCAATACTGATATTTATAATTACAACACATGTCGTAGAAATCACGTTCATCAAGTGTCAGTATTAAGAGCTCACTAGCAGAAATCCACTTATAATACATGTACGTTACTTTACAACGCATTGCCAGATGTCATGGAACAATTGAAGTCGTACACAAATTTAAGTTAAAAGTAAAATCTTTCTTGCTACATATCTATTTCTATACAATTAGAGACTATACTAATTATCAAAAAGATTGTCAAATCTTTTGTTGTATTGTATAGTTTTTTAAAAAGACTTAATATGCTTGTAACAAATAATGTACTTCAGTTTCTGGATCAATGAGCCCCATCTTGATCAGGTTTTTGTCCAGTATCCATGAACCATTGAGCAAAGGCTGAGATGGCCTCTTGTTTTGCTTCTGGACATAAATGTAGCTTCACTATGCGCAGGTTTTGTTGAACTCTCCTTTTGCTTGTAGTGGTGACAGTAGAAGTAAGAGCGAGTTACTATTTTGTTAGCAATGCAGAAAAATTAAATCTGCAATTTGTTTACCGTTGCAAATAAGTTTTCTATAACTCGGGAATGAAAATGTTTAGATTTTCAAAAGTTACTTATCTCGCGCTTTTTTAAATTGTATTATTTTTTATTTATTTATTTTTTAACTTTTACTCATCTTTCAACTATTTATAGTTATATTTATAGAAAGGATTCTGCAGCTCAAGAAAACGTGTGCAGATGATCTCTCTCATACGTCACATAGTTGTTAGTGTTTTTGACTAAATATATCTAAATCTAAATAACACACACACACACACACATATATATATATATGTATAATATATATATATATATATATATATATATATATATATATTTATATATATTTATATATATATATATATATATATATATATATATATATATATATATGCATTCGTGTATGTATATGTAAAAGGATTCATAACAGTGGCTATTTATTCTTAACATAATTACAACCGTGTCCTTGGGAAGAGAGAATCGGAGCGTTGCGAGTCGGAACGCTCTCTGCTCTCCACCTTTGCAACGGACTTGTACGATGAGGTCGCTGGGAAGCAATGGTCTAGTTGTGGTGCCCTGTCTGATATGGAAGAGCAGTTACCAGTCAGTGGGTATTGCGCATATCGCATCTTTATTTTGTGTATTTTATTTGTACCTCTGATGCAAGATTGACGACAATTTTAATCTATGGGCATTTCCTTCTCGATGTGTTCCTACACTTAATTTCAGGAAAGAAACCTAAAATAAATATATCTGTGCTTCATCTTTTTCATTCTTCTGGATTTAGATATATTGTTAGATATCGTTAGAAGATAAAAGAAGGAATATGCCATGTGATGTCATACACAAAAACGCACTTAGTATAATTTTCTTAAAAATTAGTTTCGTTATTTTCACTTTCCCATATTTGTACGTATACTTGTATGTGGAGTAATATACGTAGTATAGAGACAGTTATGTGATGCTGCGGAAAATCGATTTCTAGATTTCGACGGAAATACACGTTTTGGGGACCTCTGATACCAAAAAGTTATTTTTTTTCCAAAACGGGCATCCGTCCGGTCATTGTCTGTGAACACTACTAGCGACTAATCCATGCGTAGGATTTTTTCCAAATTGAAGAAACCTGAGTCGATCTGGCTCGAGTCATATCTTTCGTATTTTGAAATAAATTCTTTAAAATTTGGGGGTACTTTACATGAAGAGGCCTAGACGTTTTCAAAATTTTCTCAAAAACTGCTCTAAACTTTTTTAAACTTTGGGTAGGGATAGTGCTTAATGTGCTCTATAAGATGACATAAACGTCCTATTGCTCTATTCTTTTGTTTTTTAAAAAATGACAAAAATGTAGTAAATGGAGTAAACTTCATATAGAAAGGTAGTATAGGTCTGATTGGTTGGTTAACTAGGAATTGTCGAAAATTTCAAAAGTATGAATTTTTTCGGCGTTTTCCTACAACTACAAAATTGAAGATAGATGTTTTTACTTCAAATGAAATTTGTTGTCCATAATCACTTCTTTCAATACATGCAAATTTGTTTAAATCTTTCAGTAGTTTTCGCACAATATTGCGTGAAATATTTGCAATTTAAAAAAATTACAATAACAAGGTTTTTTCAAAACCAGCTCCAAATCTTTTCTTTAACGTAATGGTAGGAATAGTGCTAAATGCACACCATGCTATGAAATAAAAACCATTCTTTTGTTTTTTTCAAATATAACAAAAATGTAATTTTTTGGACTTGTCTCTCTCGCCGTTAATATTTACATTAGCGGCAATTTGTTCACATTAGTGTATTTATTAGTAAATGTACTTTAAATAATTTTATATAACGTTTCTCGTTAACACAATCGTTTTCTGTAAAAACTCGCTTAAAACTTCGCATTTTCAGAAACGCTCGAACGCCATTTTTGCAAAACCAGATCCACATTTTTTCTTCAAACATTTCGGATAGGGTAATTGTACTCTTTAATATGTCGTAAAGTTAATTTCGGTGTATTTATTTGTTTGTTCAAAAATTACACAAATGAAAATTTTTTGAAAGGTTTCTCTCGCCGTTGATATGCACATTTCCATCAATTTATGAACACTGTTGGATTTATGAGTTCATGTACTTACAGTGACTTCAAATTACGTTTTTCGAAAACAAAAATTTTCTGTGAGAAAGACCTTTAAATTTCGAATTTACAGTAGCGCTTAAGCGACTGTTTGAAGAACGGCTCCAAATTTTTCAAAGAAAATTTTCATTTAGAACGAGGTTTTACTGTCTTTAATAATCGTAAAACAACATTTCCGCTCTACAATTAGGAAACCGAAAAATTAAGAAAATGTCAAAAAATTGTAATTTGGGCGGAGATAGATGGCAGTGGGCAAGAATATGTGGCAAGATCGAATAGCTAATCGAGACCAAAGGAAATGGTATACTAAGACGTGAAAATTTGTGCCATTCTGTACCACCACTAGTTTCTGAATCTGCTTGAAAACGTATGTTTTATATGCAATGATTACCCTTTGTTCGTTTTGTCCATTATTAATGTATCATAAGTTCAGATGGCTTTATTTTATCATATTGCTTCTTGGTACGGAAAAGTACGAAAACGAAACGACACTGTAAAACTATACTTTTAATTAAATATTTTGCTTTTTGTCATGTGTATGGAATGCGCGAATACACTTTTTGCCTGCTCTCAGGTGTGTATTAACAAATGTAATTTCAATTCAAATTGTAATTAAAATTGTAACTCAAGTGAAAGATCCTTTACAGATGAAACAAAAGTTCAGTATTATTTTGGAGAAACACTTGTACCTCGAGTCTCTAGTGTTTTTGAAACAGCCGTTAAAGGAAAGGTGTTTTGAAAATAAAACCCGCGCCTTTCTTTTAAACACCCCTTTTTTACCCGTGGAATGTTGAAAGAAAATAGTTGGAGCGTTAAAAAAAATTAATTGCCTATATTTGGAGACAAATACGAGTAACACGAATTTACACATATTTTCGAAAAATTTATGTTGAATTTATTTAAAGACCCGTCTTTAAGAAACAATTTTAACAATTATAATTATTATAGTTGTAGGAAGACGCCCCCAAAAATTGCATTTTTGCAATTTTCAGAAAATCTGGGTTTTTAACATGGAACCTGCACCTTGAACGATCTTCACGCTATACGAAGACAAAGTTTGATCAAAAATGTTGGTGCCATTTTTGAGAAAATTATAAAAGTGTTTTTGAGGTTTAATATAAAGTGCCCTCAAACTTCAAAATATTCGTTTGAAACACCGAAAGCTTCAAGTTCGTCTAGATAAATCAGGGAATATCACTTTTGGATAAAATCTGCTGAACGGTTTAGGTACTATCGTTGATCACAGACGAACGTCAGACATTTTGCTGTCGATCGATTTTTCGGTATCAAGGATCTACAGAACATGGATTCTGAGTCCACCATGTGTTAGAGGAAGGCATTTACTATACATTTGAATATGATTTATTTGCGTTTTCGTTGCCACGACCCGGTATTAAAAGCTTTTCTGTAACGTTACTGACGTTACTTGGAAAGCACTGATAATGAGGTATAGTCATGGAAAATGTACGCGAGGATGTAAGATCTGAATTTAGGGTAAATACATTTTTACTGTGAAAGACTACTTATTTTTACTCCTCCATTTTTATTAAAATTGGACTGTTGGTGTTTTCATTCTGAGGAATGTAAATTTCATCTCATGCAACTTTCCAAATCACATTATTTTCTAGAGAAATAGCTATGTAAATTATGAAACAATTTTCAAAACCCGACGCATTTTCCGGCGGGTTCGTTCCAGAATTCGACTTTTTGTTCTGGTGGGAGTTACAACAACTGTAAATTCCTTAATAGTCTCACGCTTATTAACAAAACTTGGCATGTTAGATGGTGTTTTTCATACGCCAAAATTTGAAAAATTGCCGTGCAATAAGAGCAACTACAACAGTGTAAGGAAGCTGAAATATGAATAACCGGTTTATGACTGGAAATCTAGTGCTCAATCTGTATTGAAGCCACACACCACGGAGGAAATTTCGAATGAAATTCTGCAAAATGATATTTAATGGGTAAACTTTCAATTCTACCAAGGTGGGAAAAATTAAAGAAGTGACATGCGCGAATTTAGAGATTTAAAAAAAAATTATTTCCCAATAAGAGAAAGTAGAGTTGCATTCCCAAAAAGGCTCGGCTTTCGAAAAGCAAGATGAAGATGATTTAAAAATTTAGAAGACTGAACCTTACTTAGTTGCTTTTTTAATTTTTTTGTGAATTTGTATATATATATATATATATATATATATATATATATATATATATATATATACACACGCAGGATCCAAAAGCAGACACTCATGGCCACCGCCTCCGCCATGCGAATTCCTTTGTCGCCCACCAAACGAGACTCGGTATCTGTTCGGAACGAACTGACGGTTGTGTTCATGTACGTTCCCCGCAGGGGTGAAGGATCGCGGCCACGTATGTGATCACGATCTGTGGTGGAGGGTTGTAGACGACCACCGGATCCTGAGTTTCAAGTGAAACTCGCGTCGATAGTTTGAAGGTGGAGGCAGTGAGTAGGCAAAAGTTAAACCATGTGTTTCCGGGTTCACCCGGTAACCCACCAGTTGGGTCAATGACGCCTACCCTTAGACTGGATCCCACATATAGAAGTCCAACCAGGGAACACGGACCTCCCCGTCGGATAGTCTATGTCTCTGGCGATACTCACGTCATTAGACTCTAGGTGGATGCAGTTACGAGGCGGCAAGTGTGCTCCCAGCCGCCTGCACCTTATATCGGGTGGTCCCCTGTTGACCCCCGGCTTCGTTTGTTCCCAGCGCATTTGAGTAGCGCTTTGTTTAGACTCCGGTATTAGACTGCTAATACCTCTGTGCCGGCTGGGCGGCAAAACCCGGGCATTGAATGGGGAAGTTGAAAGCAAACTGCGTTCCGGCAGGATCCGGACACAGACTGACAGCGTACTTGTGCGTCGGCGGGGGGCGCGGATAAAGGCAAATAGGCAAATAACCCTAGGTACCCAACCCGGGGAATTTTGTCCCTTGGTAGAACAACTCTTATATGTGGAGTGGTAGCCTACGCAGGGAAAACGCTGTGTTCAGTGCTCAGACGTGCTGGTGAAGAGGCGAATTTATTGGGCACTCGTCACACTGGATTGATCAATTAGTTATTCCGGGCGCATCAACTGCTAAGGTGACGAGCCCCGTAAGTTGTAATGCATGTTTTTAACACGAGAGGTTGCGATGATCTTCTCCCGCTGGTTGGAGAGATCCGGCGCCGACCAACGTCTAGTTATCACCCACCAGCTCGGCACCGCCTCTACTGCGGCAAGTTTCAATATCCTGATAGGTCTCCCGTCACGTGGGGTAGTGTAGTGCATGTGAGTATGTGCAAGTAATGGAAGTGGAGATGAAAAGGAACCTAAAGTCGCCATACTGGACCAACACACGTGATTATTGTATGGGGGCATCAATTACGCAACCGTCTGGTGTTCATTGGGGGACCATGACATTTGCTATGTACATCCATGACGTCATCAATCCTGTTCTTCTACCATGCGCTTGTTGAACGCACCAACTTTCCAGCACGGTAACGCGTGTCTCCATGCCACATGGGTGACTCAGCATGCTCTAGAGCCTGTACCTAGCTCTCTCGCTAGTGTCGAAAGCCGTGTCACGGTCGGGACTGTAACCCTAGAATCTCCCGGTCAGGGGCACTGTAGTGACAACAATTGATCCCCTAAGACACCTAAACCGATTTGACCGTCGCTAGTAACAGTCATTGAAGAGGCGGTGAAGAGTAAGAAGAGAGTAATATGCTGAAATAAAATGAGTGACTTTTAAACATATTCAAAAAGCTCAAAAATATTTTTTTCAGCTAAAACGTATATATCAGAAAAATGAAACATTTTCTTCAGCTTGTCCTTTACCGGTGCGTTTACTTTGCATACAATCTTATGATGCTTAAGAAAATCCAAACAAAAATGACATCCCACTATTTTATGATTCAGACATGGAATAACACAGCTAAAACCAACATTCAAAAACTTCAAATCATACAAAACAAATTTTTAAGAAAATGTGCAAAGGCTCCTTGGTTCATTTCTAATACACACATTCAAAGAGAACTTCAAATAGAGCCACTAAACGAATATATAAACGAATATATTTTTACACTTCTTCTATCTTCTCCTTGCAGCATAAAATTTACAATGGGAAAAACATTAAACAATCCCAAGAGAATAAACTCACGATATCCGAAAGATATGTTAAAACCCCCTTGAAAAGAAGTATCCTCTATAAGAATATATGTTAAAAATAAAATTATGTATTTTCTTTTTTTTCGCTTCAATATAAAAAAATGTGTAAAATATCAAGAATGTATTATGTGTAAATTATCTAGATATGTTGTAAATTATCTAGATATGAAACGATGTAAATCAGTTAGTAGTAATATACAAGAGTGAGAGGTTGTATGCCCAAATGTTATGTATTAAAATTATGTACAAACCCCTGAAAGGCATAACTGCCAAACAGGAAGAAAATAAATTAAAAAAAATGATTCAGACATATTTAGAACAAGATATCCAATTGTACATTATATTCGTAATTAATATACACGCTATCAAGTTCAGAATGAATGCAATTTTGTACTTTACTAATTAAATGAACGAAGCATGTTGTCCGAAAATAAAACATTTGTAGATTACGTGCGAGTTCACCCACTCCGGATATGACTCAAGAAACTTCGAATCAAGCGGAAACGGAAAAGCCTTATCTTTGATTTTTTCTTGGAGATCTAAATAATATCACACCGGTATGAACGATAATATTAAGTGACCGCCCGATATGTAAATATTTATAGAAATTTGATAATTGTGTTACATTGTTTTATGACTAATTCACCTTGTCGGCAATCAAAATGTTTAATACGTTGTTAGTTTGAACACAGCATATTATATATTCTCCTTCATTTCCGTTTTTCAAATTTTCCAGATCGAATTATAAAAATACATTTCACTTAAACCATGTATAATTTTTATTATTTTTTAAAACTTATTAATGAAAGAAATTCAGCGGCACAACTGACATTAAAAAAGGAAAATATATATACAAGTGCCAAGTAAAATGTATTCTGCCGCTTAACTGTTTTTACAGAGAATAAATAAATAAACAAACAAATACATGAATTATTTAATGGATACATAAATTAAACTACCTCTATTTGTTATACTTGTGCACTCCAATACTATTTTTGTGCACAGTGAATTGCAAGTGCTGGTAGAGGATAAACAACTTCCACCGAGCGAAGTGGGTGGCACGTAGAGCACTCGCTTCGTACTCGGGAGGCCCGGATTCAATTCCCAGTCCAGTCATTCTTGTCAGTGTTTTCGTGGTTTCCCTTCGTCTCATAGGTGAATGCTAGGATGGTCCCCTCTACAGGCCGCGACCGCACTTTCGTCTCCACTTCGATCTACGAGAAATGCCTATCTCTGAGAAATGCGTGAACATCGCAACGCAAATGTAAAAAAACACTTCTACAATTAGCTTCGTGTAGGGAAGGTTACAGGGACTCTAAGCATAAATTAGTCCGGAAAATCTTGTAATAAGTTTCTCTTGCACGTAATATCACGTGTTATTTCTCCATCAGAGTAACACCTGATGTTACGAATCACAACACCAAAACAACCATCCTCATAAATGGAAGTGTGATTAGAATTGACTTGCTCCTAAAGAAGTAAGCATCCAGTTAAAAATGAATGCGCGTTTAGGTAGAATATATCGCTGCTTTTGACGAGAAATACGCGTTTTCCGACTTCGAAACGGCAGTTCATAATGCAATTGACAATACTAAAGTATCAGAACGAACCACATACACGACTGAAGAAATATCAATTTAACTTACATCTATTGGATACATATGACTGAACCATTTCATTCACGTTGTTATTCTTCTTTTCTACACTCACCATCACGCTGTGGCTTACTAGACACAGCATCCATTTTGAACATATTGATGTAAGGTTATCTTTACAACCATGCACTATGAAGTGAAGCACACAGTCGTACCTTACACGTAAGGTTCGTCTTTAGAAATTTAACGTCACCCAGGTGACTCGTTGGGTATCGCTTAAAAATCATGAATCAAGACTTTATTAATATACTAAAACTCTTTACTAATATGGGATCCGACATTTGAGTTTACTTTTAAGTTTGTGAATGAACTTTAGGTCACCAAGGAGAAACATCCTATACTTCGATTTAAACGTAGAGACCGTTGACGTTTAATGAGCTTTCAAGGTGTCAACCAATCGGGAGCTTAAACGTTTGAACTGTACTGATGTTTAAGACGGTGTCATCCAATCTGGAGTTTAAACGTCATTACTGTAGTAACGTTTAAGCTCCCGATTGGATGACACCGTAACAGCTGATTAAACTATGTTTAAATCGAAGTATACAAATGCCAGTGAAGTACATAAAGGGGCCGGCAGTCCTAATGCGCGAATCCAATGCGTGTGAAATGAGAGATGCAGTTGGGCGGGCAGAGCGTCGACCTCCGCCACCGGGGTGGCGCAGCGGCGCTCTTCCTCGCCGCGCCCTCCCCGCGCCACCCGGCATACGCCGCCGCCGCTGCCCCCGCAGAGTGCGTAATACGCTACGACTCACTCAGCCCCCGCCCCGCCGGGCAGCGATTGAATTACTAACTATGGCGCAAGCCGCATGCTACACCAAAGCACTACTATTACTCGCGGAAGTTTTCTAGAGTCCCAGAATCCCTAACCCCCACTCCTTTACCAACATTAGATGAATTAGTAACTAGAGACAACCGACCTGGTTGACCGAGGTGGCTAAGCGCGTCTGCCGAATCAGCGCTTCGGTCCGAAAGGTCGCGGACTCAAGTCTCGCCTTGGGTATGGTTGTTTGTCCCTTGTCTCTCATGTATGTGATGTCGCGGAAGGCTTTGCGTTCTGCTGACCCCACATCAGAGGAGGCCCTAAGTTTCTCTGTGTCTACTGTCTACACCTTTACAACTTCAAAGTGAGAAGAAACACAATCAAATTGATACCAAGCAATACCATATTGAAAATTCGCATATTCATTTTGAGACCAGACACTTTCAGTTTGAGACTAAACAATTTCAAACTGAGAAAAACAATGACGAATCGGTTATTGTTTTAGTATTGATTATATAACCAGTTGTGTTTTCCGAGTGATCAAAACGTGAGATTAACATGCCGTACATAAAGAAATTGTTAGCTGAAAGTGTGAAGCAGCAAATTTGTGTTGTGTGTAATAATAACGGTGATTGGAAAGGTTTGGCTAATTCACTTGGTGTAAAAAAAACGACTGCATATCGTTGGGTGAAAAATCAAAATAAACTTCCAAAACCATGAGGTGGTAAGAGAAATATGAAAATTACGGAAGAGCATCGGACCTTCATGATTAAATATATTGAAGAAAATTCAAGAATTACTCTGAAAGATCTGCAAATGGAACAAAACCATCAAATTATAGTTTGAACAGAATGTTTGCGGAAACATTTAGATGGTTTGATGTACACACTGAAATACATTTGTAGAGTACCTGAGAAAATGAATAGTGTTGGGACCAAAGCAAAGAGTCGTGAGTATGTGCTGCAACTTTTTAATTATCAAGCGGATAACATCCCAATTATATATATATATATATATATATATATATATATATATATATATATATACGAAACAAATTTTTATTTATTTATTTCAAGGAAGAAAGGACGATAGAAAAAAGGTACTCGATGCAGGGAGCCGCGGAGCCATTGTGCATGTCATATGTTGCATAAGTGCTATAGGACTGATTCACCATCAAATTAGAAGAGGCGCTTTTAGAATGGAGGAAGCTAAAGAATTTGTGCGCCAATGTTTGCGTGCTGCATTAACCGTGCACCACTCGTATGCTCCCTGTCACTGTGGTGTGGAAGAAATATTCATAGAAGAATAATTCAGCAACCATCATTTACTAAGGCTCAGTCCTTACAGCCCAATGTTCAATCCGATCGAAAATGACTGGTCTAGCCTCAAGGTTGCTGTTAAACGAGATCTGTGTGCAAAAATGGCACAAATTTTAGCTGATGAAGACAGGGCAAATATATCGCAAACTGAGTTTCGTCTTCGTCAGTTAGAAAATATTATAAATAAAAATATTGAAGTAATAAATGCTAATAATTCTGCAAGATATGTCGCTCATGTCCAAAGATCCATTCCTGATGCCTTAAATTTAGAGGGTATGGTTATGTAATTAATAATTGTGTTAAAAAAATTGATTTTGAGTAACGTGTTCATGTCATAAATTAAGTGGATGTTGTAATGTAAGTTATTATTAAAATGTTAATAAAGTTGGTTTTGAGGAATATGTTCACAATATCTTCATTTTATTGTATTTATTTACAGTGTTTGGACAAAAATTTGCAATTTACAATGTAACTTCAGATAGATTTCAATTTAAAATTGTTTAGTCTCAATTCCATTGTGTTCACTCCCAATTTGAAATTGTTTGTTCTCAATTTGAGGTTATAAAGGTAGAGTGTATGGACGAATATGCGTCCCATGGGGACGGAAAGGATAACCGGCTGTTGGGTGGATAAAAACCCTCGATGAAAAAGAAAAAGGGGGAAAAGCCTCTGTCTATGAAGTCCAAGGGTTCGAGTCCCGAAGTGGTGAGAGTTTCGACACTAGCTGCATAGTTGATTTGAATTTAGCCGCTGTCTGGAGAATTAGAGCGATCGGCAGCTCTAATCGGTAGTTTTCCGTGGTTTCTCCGGACAACTCCAGGCGAATTATGGGGCAGTACCCTGACAAAAGGGACACGGACCGCATGCGATATTTCCTTTCTTTTCCTCACCTTGTCACCATGTCATTATGTACACACGCGTACAATTGCACACACTACACTACCACACATGCAAGGAAACCATTCGGGAGCTAAGCTTGTTCGGGCTGGGGCAGAAACCCGCTGATGGTAGAGTAGCGTCGTGCCACGCTCAAACCGCCGGATGTTACCATAAAGGGCGGAGTGATGACGCACTGGGACTTTCCGTGGACGTAGCGGGCCCAGAGCGACTTTGGGGAAGAGGCAATGGGGGCGGCGGGTAGAGCCAAAAGGGCCTATATAATGCCGGGAGAACAATGCCCCAGTCTTCTTGTGCTAGCGGCGTCGGCGACAGGTGAAGCGCGTGTCTGTGCGTGTAGGTGCACTTGGGCGAGGGGCCGGCAATTCATTGTCGTGACTTGAGAGACGCGTAGATGGTCTCAAAGTAGAGCGGCTTCATACAGGGAACATCGGTGGTATGTTGCGGTGTGGTAGCCGTTCTTAAATTATCTCTCCTTGTAGTGGGTCTATTTATTTAGTTTATTGTGAGCAGGGTAGTTGTTAAATTGAGACTACGGTCTTGATTGTTAATAAATCTACTGTTTTACAAACCACTCTCGTCTGTGTTCCGATTACACCCGTATGACGCCACAGTAGATACCGGATTGCGGAAAACTGCTTCGCCTAAAACATGCACTAAACTTACAGGACTAATGACTTTAGCTGTTGACGAATGACTTTAGCAGTTGACTTTAGCAGTGCTCGAAAACACTAATCAATCAATCAATAATCAAAGATAGCAACCACTGTTTGTTGACAAGTTCATGGGTCGTCCATAAATTACGTAACGCTGAAGAGGGGGAGGGGGTTTGAGGCAGCGTTACGCTGCGTTACATAGGGGAAATGATGTCTTAATTTACTGTAACGTAATGCTGATATTTCTTTTTAAAATTATTCAACATTTGATGAAAAAATCCTTTTATTCAGTCTTATACTAAAACATTAACATATTAAATTAAGAATATAATAATTCAAAAAGTTAGGACACTAAAAGAACGTGTATAATTGTGTATATTACCATATGTGGTGGAGGAGCATGAAGAAAGTCTCCTTTGTCCATCCTACATTTCCTTAAACCATCTCTTCCTTTTCTTGGGGGCCAGGATGGACAGGACTCTATAGTAAGGAAGCCAGTACTCCGTAGAAGGGAATCCTACCTGTTTAAGGGAAAGTGAATCCAAAGGAGATATCTCCAATCCTCCAGATTGACACGGCCAGCACCTCTACCTCAGTCAAAAGTGGTGGGTAGCTAAATGTTTCGATATTAATATCAACGAATGTCCAGGAAATAGCACGATAAGCGAAGACTGTTATTAATTGGATTGCTGGTGATGTAGATACCTTTTTTATTATGATAAATTACTAAAGATATTGTCTGGTATCAATGATCGAATCGAAATGATCATATGCTGATTAAAAAGTATTGATACCAGACAATATCTTTAGTAATTTATCGAAGACTGTTAATGAATATAAGATCATGGGTGTGGAGGGTCTTAATTTGAAGCGCGCAGGATTTGTAGCAACTAATAGGATTTGTAGCAAGCAATTGGATGTGAAAATTGCTTTCTTGTCAAGTTCGAAGAACGTCAGGGGATACAGAAAGTTAACGATAACACTCATATATTAGGCATGGCAAATAAAGAAATTAGAGCAATACCAGGAGTTGCAATCGCTGAATCAAAAAGACATACAAATAGTATTGAGAGCCGTCCGTGTGTCAATAAGAATATTTTACCATTAGATTTTATAATTAAAGTAACAGAAATGGCTTTATGGGTATATACCCCATTCAACGATACTTCTCAAACACAAAAGATTACGCACGTTTACTTTCCCACCCAGCTACGTTCGTAAATTGTGTGCAGCGGCAAATTTGGCGAGTCTCGACAAGAAAAAACGGTTTTCCCAAAATCTAGCATATATTCGTTCTTTTCATACATTGTATAGTCAAATTCTACGATTAGTGGGACCTTGAAACGGAAAAATTGGTGGGCGGCAAAACGTTTCTCCGTCCGAACTGTTTGTGGTCAACACGAACACCTAAACCGCTCAAACGAATTAGTTTATAATTTCCCGATCTAGCTGGACGAACTCGAGGCCCTGTGAGTTTGAAACGGATATTTTCACTTTCACGGTTACCTTTCATGAAATCCCATTACCATTTTAAAATTGCAAATGTTTAAATTTAACCGGGTCTGCCTGCAGTGATAATATTCATGATACTGGCTTTTTATTACTGAAGTATATTCTTGAAAAACAGTCTTCAAATAAGGTCATAAACAAATTTCCCAAATATCAGTAATTTTTGCGTAACTTTGCGTGAAATGTAGAATGTTTTCAAATAATCGCTATTTCCAAAAATGGGTCATTTTCCCCTAAATGTTTAGGGGATTACAAAAGTGGTGCAAGTCCCGTTTTCGGTGAAAATTACGTATTTTCGAAAATTAGAAAACATTAACATTGTAAAAGTGTGTTCACAATAGAGATTTTTTTACTTCCTCCCAATTACTTCGCAAGAAAAGAAAGTATTGTAATCATTCGACAGAAACGGAAAACTTCTCACAGAAAACCCCTTATTGCTGTGCCCTGGTATAGAGAAAGTGAATAAATCTTGATCCTACATCCTCTAACACTTTGTGTAGTCAGAATACATGTTTTGTGGGTCCTTATTATCCAAAAAGCGATTGACGGAAAAACGTATCTGTCCGAAACGCTAGCTACTAATCCGTTTAGCCGATTTTCTCCAAAACAAGTATTCTCTGAGCGATTTGAATGTACTCGAGGCCTTGCGAGTTTGAAACAGATACTTCAGTTTGGGGGGTACATTACATGAAGTCTCAAAAACATTTTCTCAAAAATGGCTAACATTTTTCTGATTAATCATTCTCTCAGATAGCGTAGAAAACGCGAAAAAGAATAGCGCAGGTTTATTTTCGTTAAAGTCTCTGATTTTTTGAAAATTACAAAGGCTGAATTTTTTTCGGCGTCTTCTTACAACTACGATATCGAAGATAGAGATTTTTTGGTTAATAAGATCTGTTCTCGTTCAAAGGCAGATCTCTAAATTAGGACATAAACAATTTTTAGAAAATATCAGTAGTTGTCGCGTCATTTTGAGTGAAATGTAGATAATTTTTAAACAATTATTTTCTCGAAAACGGCTAAAATTTTTTCTTCTAATTTTCTCCTCGTATGTATCAAAGAACGGTAAAGAAATTGATGCCAGTCCCCCGGCAAATTCTCAGTAGTTTCAAAAATTGCAAAAATGTAACATTTGCAAAACTTGAAATTGAAGATAGAGATTTTTGTCTTAAATTAAAATGTTCTAAAATAATCAGGCCTTTAAAAATCATGTACATTAACAAAATGAAAGTTTTTGCGTAATTCAAGTTAATGCGAATTATAAATTTTTTTTTTCAAAAACCGCTCCAAATGTTTTCTACAAATTTGTTCCATGGTAGAATAAGAAATGCTTAAAATAATGGCGCATATCTAATTTTCATTGAACTCTTTGAATTTTCCAAAGTTAAAAATAACACGAGAAAATATGTGCTGTTGTAATTTCTATATCAGGGCCCCACAATTCTAGTTTTTTCTCGTAATATCACCATTTTCTGCAGCATTACAATACTTTAATTTTACTAATTAAGTAAGTCTTGGGAGAGAAAGTAAAAATATAATTATATTAGGAATAGTAATGTGATTGATTAACGTTTGTGGACCTGCCCACTGTGGAAGTGTTTTTGTTATTAGTACCGTCAGAGTAGTGAATACTTTATTCACAGTTACTGCAAGTCAACGATATTGATGAGATATGTGTATCAATTATTATAAATAATTTGTGACGTATTACAAAACATATTTGCTTGAGGAGGGGCTATGGTCATCGTGGCCAGTCCCCGGATCGGCCTCTGACCTACATACGCAACTGTGGCCGTACCCTCTTCTTGAGTGCCCTGCAGTCGCTCTCCACCTTTCGCTGCCCCGTAGAGGCGTCGACGTCCGCGCGACCTCGCGTGCTGTGCGCTTCCGGAGACCGACGTGCCTGGGGCGCTCGGCCACGACAGGAATTGCGGGCAGAGAACCTCTATTGCTTGCCACTAGGGATCACATCTTTACGCTAGTGGTCGTCCTCATTTCGCCACCAAGCGTTTGTGGTAAAGGAAACACGAAGGAAGAGATTATATGCGATATTGTGTGTGCGTTCGTTGCGACATGTAGATCGTCACTAGCTGCACCAAAAGCTCTGTGGAACCGGGAGAGGTGGCTCGGGACATGAGCTGATGTCGCTGACTGGAGGAGAATTCTAGCGGCTGGCTGCTCTCATCTGTAGTGTTTCATGGTTATCCCGATCAAGAGTAGGGGACTGCCGGAGCTGTACTCTAACAAAAGGATTTTACCTTCCTCTTCTTATCCTCACCATTTATACGAACTTACGCTTACGTGCACTACACTACCACACATGCCGGAGCAACAGTCAGGAGCTTAGAGCTTGTGCCGGCTGCGGCTAGCTCCCCTGGTGGTGGGAGATACCTGGTTGAGGGAACCCCGTTAGCCGATGATAGGCAGGCGCCAGATCTCCATTTAGCGGGGGATGATCACAACCACCTCTCGAGTCCAACACATACGTACATACTATACGTAAGGGACTAATGATCTTAGCAGTTGACTCACCCGGAATAACTAATCAGACAATCAAGCTCTGCGGATGGACGCCGCACCAAAACCAAGAAGTTCTGTTGTCGATGTTGCCATTAAATGTGACTATGATTTGACATGTGAGCAGATTGCGTTTTTTCTTTTTCTCGTTTTTAAGCGAGAGCTCATTGAAACTATTTAATTAGTGTGCGTACTTTTAGATGAAAAACGTCATACCGTCCGTTCATACAACTTTGTAAAAAATAGCTCCACATGAAGTCGTAATTTCTCCTCCTGCAAATTCGTGACACGAAAATTTGGATTGAAAAGCATTTTTGTATCATGCGCGATTATATTGCTCTGTTTGTATTTCTAATCAGCAAACTTCTAGTTTCATCCTAAATCTTTTAGATCTAGAACAGAGGCGTAATTCCCTATCCAGCAGTATCACAATTACGGGCTTTTCTGTTCATTGGTTCTCATAAATTGCCAAAAATCTTAAGCTATTCTTAGTGTATTATGTCAAATAGGTTATATAGCATTCCAAATAGGAGAATGTGTATATAAATCCAAAGGTAATGATATCATCGTGTGCTTAAACAATGGTGGAGCTACAAAAGCACATTCTTTCTCGCATTTTCCTACCTTTTGCAATTTTCGAACATTAAGAGAGTTCAAAGAAAATTAGCTCTGCGCCATTCTTTTAAGCGTACGTGGGGGAAAAATAAAGAAAAAATTGGAGCGGTTTTGAGAATTTGTTTTTTTATGTTGCATTAACGTCAAAAAGAAATTAAACAAAACCTACTCATTTTCCCAAAAAAATTGTGTGTTACGGTTTCCTCCCATATTTCTTGCAAAATTACGCAAAAACTGCTCGTATTTTCGAAAAATTGTACAGGGCCTTATTTCATAATAAGTCTTTAAAGAACAACTTTCATAAAAAGAAATTCAGTCTTCAATATTGTAGTTGTAGGAAGGCGCTGAAAATATGTTGAACGTGTGCCTTTAAGAAAAATCGGGGATTGCATCGAAAATGAGACTGGTGCAACAGGTGCCTTTAAACGTTCTGTACATCATCAGATAACAAAGTTTAATAAAAAAAAATTAGAGCCAGTTTTGAGAAAACTTTAAAAAAGTTGATGCTTTAAGTATTCCCAAACATTAAAATATCTCTTTCAAACGCAAAACATCGAGTTCCTTTAAATCGATCCGAATATGACAATTATCGAGAAAATTGTCCGAACGGTTTAGTTAGGCGCTGGCATTTGCCAAACATAGACGGACAGACATTCTCACTTAATTAGCGTAACAAACAACATTATTTTCAGTCTGAAGATGAGGTCAAACAATCCTCGAATCGTAGCTATTGTGAAGATGGTTTTAACATCTGTATTAATATAGAACAATTGTGCTGTGATTTTTTATAATAAAGAAACGATTTGGATTAATTTAGACTTTTTGTGACAACTGAATGCCTCAGACAGACGTTTTGCCACCAATCGATTTTTCGGTATCAAGGACCCTCAAAACATGGATTCTGATCCACACAACGTGATAGAGCAGTAATTGCTTTATGAAGGAGCATTATATATCCAATATTTCGTTACTAGGACCTCGCAATAAAACAAAAATCTGTCGATAATGCACCTTTATCCGGCGCACGATTACAGTCCTCTTCTTACATAGGGCGAGAAAGTGAAAATGTATAACACTAAAATGAATATACCCAACTGTTGTAATAATTTTCAAAGATTGTTAATGTCATCAATGTTTTTAAAGGCGAAAAGAGGGGGAAAAATTATTTCCTAAATTCTGTCTCTATTCGAAGAAGTTAGTATAAATTATTTCCTATTTTTATTTTCTCATGAACGTACGCATCTACCGAGTAATATAGAGAAAGTTATGTTATGCTGCGGAAAATCGATTTTGAGATTTCATTGGAAATACACATTTTGGGGTCTCCTGATACCGAAAACGTGTTGTTTTTTCTCAAAACGTCCGTCTGTCTCTCTGTCCGTTCGCCCTTCTGTGAATACAACAAGAGCGTAAACCATACATAGGATTTTTTCCACATTGAAGAAACCCTTGCCCTTGCCCTGGCTCGAGTCGACGCTTCAAGATTTTGAAAAACTTCCTTTAAAGGTTTGGGGTGCTTTACATGAAGCCCTACGAACGTTTTCAAAATTTATTCAAAAACGGCTCCAATTTTCTTCTTTAAATTTCTTGTAAGAATAATGTAAAATACACATATAAAGGTGGCATAGGTCCGATTTTAATGGTTAACTTGAAATTGTCGAAAATTTAAGAAGTATACAATTGTTTCGTCGTTTTCCTACAAGTGCAAAATTGAAGATAGAGATTTTTCTTTCAAATGAAATTTGTTATCAGTTCTTTCATTACATATAATTTTTTTAAACTATCAGTAGTTTTCGCGCAATAGTGCGTGAAATATTTGCAATAAAAAAAGACAAAAACAAGATTTTTCCTAAAAAGGCTCCAATTTTTTTCTGTAATCTTATGGTAAATGTAGTGCTAAATGCATTATATACGATGACATAAAAGCCATATTGCTCTCTTCTTTTGTTTTTTCAAAAATGAAAAGAATGTAATTTTTTAGAGTTTCTCTCGCGTCGTTAACATTTACATAATAATGTTAGATGAAGATTCTCGAATACTCAATTTTCTGTGAAAATGAGCTCACGTTCAGAAACGATCAAACGCCATTTTCTCTAAAATGGCTGCAATGTTTTTTCTTTAAAATTTTCTAACGAATAGTGCTAATTGCACTATTTAATATGACATAAAGTTCATTTTTCTGTATGCTTTTGTATGTCGCATGCCTTTAATATGAACATTTCAAGCAATTTGTAAACACTTTTGCATTTCTGACTGGACAGGCTTTAAATGACTTCTAATAACGTTTCCCGAAAAACTCAATAGTTTCCTGGGCAAAATAGGTTCAAATTTCGCATTCATAGTACCGCTTAAACACAATTTTCGTGCCTTTTAGGACGAGGTATAAAAAAACTAAACTGGTTTTTTCCCCCCAGGGGCCAGCTACAAGCTATGCCTCTCGCCCCGCCCGATATTACATTCACTTGCAACAAGCGGTATCTAGTGTCCTGGGAAGAGGCGCCCCCCACTCCCTTTCCATTTCCCCTCTCTCTAGTTATCCAGGCCGGAACCCTATCTGTTGATAATCCGCTGAGATAGCCGCAGCCCTTCTCAGCTATTTCTTAGGTGATCGCCTAGGCGCCACTGTGATCCGAAGATCCTTAGCGGAATGGTGGTTAATGACAGGATATGGTAGGGAAAGCATGATGGAGCGATCCGGTGATGTATATTGGCAGAGGAAACAGTAGTAACCCGACAAAAGCTACCGCGAACCCGCTTTGTCCCCCACAAATTCCACTTTGAACCGCCTGGGGCCGACCCCAGGCACCAGCGGTGGAAGGCGTACAGTCTGACCACCCCATTTAGGCCGCCCCATTTAGCTCATTTTTAATATTACGCTCTTAAATATTCTTAAAGCTTTAAATAATGTTATATAAACTTTCTTATAAATAACCATATTCTGTAAAATTTATCACAAATTTCCGCAATGTCAAAAACGCACGAACACCATTTTCTCAAAAACGGCTCCAAATTTTTTCTTCAAACATTTTGAGCGGATTGTGATAATTGCTCTGTGTAAGATGACAGAATTAATTTTGCTGTGTTCATTTGTTCTTTTTAAATATCACACAAATGTATTTTTTGGAAGATCTCTCAGTCCCTTAATATGCACATTTCCAGTAATTTGTAAACACTATTGTATTTGTGAGTTAATGTGGTTCAAATGACTTCGAATGGAGTTTTTCGAAAACTCATAATAATTGGAGAGAAATTACCAAACATTAAATTAAGAATTAAAAAAAACTATATAGAATTATAAGGAATAAAAAACACAAATAAGGAATAGCAATCTCATTGTAAATTTAAAAATTTTTGCTTCAAGGAGGAGGTAAGTATGAACTGTGTGGGAGAAAATTAAAGTAAATAGTAGTTGTTATAATTTGAAAAAGACAACAATGATATCAAGAAAAAAGTAAAACAGGTGTTCCAAAGATGGAAGGAGGAAGAAGCAGATGAAGGCAGAAATATACATATAAAAATAAAGGCGAACGGTATGTATCACAAAATATTAAAATGTTTTAGGTTATTCTTATTTTAGACAAAATATTGTTGTACATTTTTGTTAATAAAATCGATTTGAACATGGTATTAATGCTATTGTGTGATGACTCTGAGACTAATTTTGAATATTTTCTTGTTCATTATCCAAAATTATAAGAATGTCATCAAAGTAGATAGTCCCAGATTGTTTTTATAGAACTATTGAGGGGAAATTGCCTCATTTTAAGCAATGGGCCTCAAATAACAACCTAGCGTTGCACTTCATTGAAGAGAAATACTCTGTAACTACGAATTTGAAAGAAGAGGGAAAAGGAAATGTAGAGTGTAAAGTTATATTGCCGCTGTGTCAAATCAAACATTGCGCCATTCTTTTTGTGTTTGCAGTGTGGTTCGAGATTTCAAGCAGCACAGTTCGGTCTTGCGGAGCTCCGCATTAGTAACGAAGCATTCAAATCTTCTCCGTTGAGCTAGATCTTCACAGCAATCGTACTCTACAGTTGAGTAAAATGTTAATGTAATATCTCAGACGCTCATTAATAGGACATGCAGTCGAGGACATGCAGTTCCGTTAAACAATTGTGAAATCAACTTGATCAACGGTGCAGTGCCACGAGACTCTTCAAATCCATCCGATCCAGAACCCATGAAAGTAGACACCTAGGCAGACCTGATCCAGAGCAGCAACAAGGGCAGCCTTGAGGTCGGCTTTAGCAACGGGATTCTTTCCAGATTGCAGCAGCAACCAACACCACGTATTAAAGGTCAGTCAGTGACTCGCATGAGAGAAAGTGCAAGAACCGGAAGCCAAAGCGAGAACACTTCTCACAAGCAAATATTCACTTGAAACAAATGTAAAAAATCGGTACCCATACCATCGCACTCTCCAGAAAAAACATACGTCATTTGCAAAAATATACATCTCGCAAATACTGCGTTCTTTTGAAAGTGCCCTTTGTTATACCCATCGCTGATATCGCTGTAACAGTCCGCCATAATTCGCGAGATTGGCTTCCGCGCGAGCCTGAGTGACCTCCAATTGTGCCGGCACAAGGTGTCGTTCACACCTTGTGCTGCAGTGATTAGGCCCGGCGGATAATGGAGGATAACTATACCTACAGTAAACATTCCGAGTATTTTTAATATCCACTGGGGTTTGGGTTGAGAGAAATATTCCATAAACATCAAATTTCAGAAATGACAAATTCCATAAAGTTTAACTTCCCTTTTTATACACTGAAATTTGACGACTAGTATATGTGGACAGCTAGAGTAATTCTGATAGTCAACTTTTTAAGTAGCACAAGAGAGCTTATGAGTGTACGTTTTGTTCACCTTCTGGTCATGATTCCTGGAGCGTCCTGTTCAAATGAACGAATTTCACGGTATTGCGTCGTATCGAAGCGTATTTGCGATTAATTATGTTGCAAGATCGGCCCAACAGTATTGCAATTTTACATGTTTTTTGCGGCATGAGTGACAAAATCGATTGGCAAAAATAATCAAGTTAATTTATATTAGACAATTGATAAGCGCAGTGCTGATTATGGAAATCAAAAATGAACTCGACTGAATTTACGTAAAATTAATATGACGACAAATGTCATAACAATTTAATTACAATTTAATGATAATCATGACAATTTGAAGAATATCTAGTCTGTATTTTCCCTTCATATATATTTTCCGAGGAAGATGGACGGTTAAGGGGGAGACCCCCACCCGGATCAACTACCCACTAGGACTTAACACCAACCGCCGGCCTTGGCAGTGATAACAGGAAATCCTTCTTTATCAACAACATGCTCTGCATTATACTCATTTTGGATGTAGGAAGATTTGTACCGGAGGCTGTCGCAAGTAACACACCATTCTTTTCAGTGAGAAAAGTTATGAAATTTATTGCAATCCTGAAAGAAAAATAATTAAAAATGAGTATTTTTAAAATTACGTGATTTTGTCCACTTCAGTCCCAAATAATTGTAAAAAAAATCCCATGATGTCATTTATTAATAATTCCTTTCCCCTGTAACCCACTTTATCATCGACAACCAAAACAAGATGCATAAAATTAGCAAATAAAAAAACAGGAAACTAATTGAGTTCACCTCAAATGTAAATTAAATGTTGTTTATAGTTTTTTTTAAACCATCCTGTGTAAAGCCTTATGGCTGACCAGTAAATAAAAATAAATTAAAAGTATATCACGTAATTTATAAATTATCTTTTGGATATAATACAAACGAAGTGATAATTATAATGGAATTTGTTGAAAATGACGTTTCAATTATGAAACGCAATATCGTGTAATGCGTGCATTGTAATATCTATGTTAGATCTTGAACATCCAACTTTACTTTTCGATATATTCATATTGTAAAATTATATATTTGTGAAAATAATATTCGAATAATACTTTCTATACTTTAATATGAAACGTACACATGGTTGCAAGAATAATATAAACAATCGCATTTTTGAAGGTGTTGCTAGGAAACGTGGCAAAGTGCATTACGGCATTAAGCGTAATTGACGTAAATCAAACATATTTTATTCCAGTGAAATTAACTTACTGAAATGATACTTAAAAAGCAAACGTGTGCCACAAAATCGTTTGGCACACCATATACAGTGAATAATACATTATTTCTCACACAGTATAGTTATTTTAAGCGTTCTGCACAAAAGTAAGTTTATTGTTAAAATAGTATACTGCTCCTTTGTGAGAGTTCGGTCTGTACACATCTATAACGTTGGGACGCTTCGAATCTTCGGAATTGTTGAAACACAAGAGAATTTCCTGGTTTAGTGATATTGTCGCGCTTTTGGAAACTGATACGTTGATCTACAGAGTATCTGCAAATTTTTGTATATCATTTCTCTGCATATTATGGCTGTTTGACTGCACCACGTCGTCTAGTTCGGTCAGGGTAAAATTAATAAACGAGGCATCGTTCACACATCTTGAGTCCTCAGTTTGAATACCCATTTCCGGCCAACAAATGCCATTCGCGAACGCTGGCGTTATATATAACTTGTCACACGAAATCTGCATTTACTGAAATTAGTTCGTTCAATCTTAGCACAGTGGGCTACACTCAGGTCCTCGTAGTGTTTAACCTGATATGCATATTGCTCCTTTCAAAAGATTTCTATAATGGCGTTTTTAACAATCCATCCTCATAATAACCTATCATTCATGAACTGGAACGACAATGACATTTAAAATGTTTTTAAAATATCACAAAAATGTACTCCATTCCTCCATATATTCTAAATAGATATTTATTGCATGCATTACCTCACAACCTAACTAAAACAAAACATAATATTTAAAAAATTACCATATAAAAAAGCAGCTGAACATTATAACATAAATACACAGATAGAGATGTTTAGTTCCTAATCACGTAGATTCAGTTGCACGGTATATTATATTTTGGAAGAACAAAGTGCTTAGTCACATTCACGAAACTGCTGTTTAGTTAAACACACTAACGGACGTATAGTACTGATCACTAAAAAGGTCGACTCAAGACGAATTGCATTTAGTGGAGATAACTAAATGAATCTTTGTGTTGACTACTACATCAAGTAATATTTACTAAACGAGTGGATGCTTTTCATAAATTACAGCACTCAAAAGTTGATTTGAAAAAATACTTTCTATGCAATCATTTCCATTTCAGACACACATAAACACTCCGAAAACATGTAAATTGTTTATTATTTACAAAAGAATTGAATATATTATTTGCAAAGAAAAATTAGCCCAAAAATAAAAAGAATCGAGTTTTACACAATTCAATTACTTTTTAAAAATGTTTGTGTTAATTGTTCTTTGTAAACAAGCTTACCTATTTCTTTTGTAAATAATAAATCAATGACATGCTTCTGGAGTGTTTGTATGTTTCTGAACTACAAATTTTTGCATAGAAAGTATTTTTACAAACCAACTTTTAAGTGCTTATTGCAACTCAGCCATTCGAAATCTTGAGTTCATTAGACAAAATGTGCTTAAAATGACTTAAGAGCTTATTTTCTAAGTTGTGTTGTTTCCTCTCTGGACACCTATATAAGTTAGTAGAAAGCAACTAAAACATATGAAGTATAACAATTTTCTTACATGTGTACTAATCAACAAGAAAAAAAACGTTAGCAATTCACATAGGACTTACCTATACACAATTATCAATGCTGTTCTTCTTTCTATAAAACAACAATATATACTATAAAACTGTTCTAAAATGCTTGGATGAGGGGATAACATATGAAAGGGATTAATATTGTTTCTTTACACAGACGATTGTACACTTAATTCCTTAAACTTTAAATATGATGACTGAGAGAGTTCAAAAAATTTCCAACTTAAAGAAAGAGACAAACCAGAATAGCAAATAAGACTATATAAAACACTATATAAAGAGGATATGAGTAAGAAAGTCAGTTTTTGTAGTCAGTATTCTGTAAACGTTTTCTTAACCTTTCAATATCGTGAAAATGTATCACTTTTAATTATTCAAGGGGCTGTGTGACATTTTCTGTGTAAGATATTGTTTACAAAATTTGTTTTCAAATTATTTCGACGGGAATTAGTTTATAAATTGTAAATATAGTTTTACATTGTCAAAATCAAACTTTAGTTATTTGCAACTACTGTAATGTCTTAAAAATACGATCAGTATCAAATGTTTTCAAGAAACAAATCGAATTATTATACACTCGTTTGCTAATTTCCTCTAAATATTTTATACATTAACTTAGTTTTCTATTTCACTGGTTAGCTTTATATTTTCCAAAATGTTTCAACAAGTTCATTTTTATCTAGCCTTTGCGATTAGTTTCAGTAGTGTTGATGAAAGGAAATGTTGCTGAATTCTACAATTTGAATTTGTATTTTCACGTTTTATTTCTTCATTTGTCCCAATATCAATTAATATTATTGCATAATGCCGACTCATCTAATCGAATAACGCATGATGATTATTCCAAAAATAGCCATATTTAGGCTCAATGTTTTACCCCAGTATTTTATGGTAGACGTTGATTTGCTTAAACATTAAATAATGCACTAATGCGTCGTACTCCATATATACTCATTTATGCCGAAAACTAATAGTTGAGTACTTACTTTCTTTTCTGGACTCGCAGTAGATTCAACCACAGGGTAGTAGAATTTCCATCCTGCTCTTCCGATTCAGGTATAGCACACAATTCACTTCACTAATAAACGATGCACATCAATAGAAAGTTCACTGAAATGCTGAATGCTTTTATTTACAGAGTCAAGTTTCAAATTTTGTGATTTTAAAAATTATTTTCGCCTTCATTGTTCTATACCGATATTTAAAGCCCTTGATTTATTACTTTCTAATCATGACTCATTATTGCCGAAAATTTTATTCCAAAAAAACAGGAAAAGAAAAGAGACTAAATGTTTGATGCTTTAATAAAAAGATACATAATCATACTAAAACTACACTCGCAGATCTTTACTACCGAACTTCATTGTAGATCGGAGTAGACTGAGCGAACACACGTCAGAAGGCCTTTGTCCTTTGGTTTCTTCTTCGCTGTGACCGAATAGGTTCGTTGCCACTTGCCCGGATTCGAGGAAGAGAGAAGTCAATATTCAACAGAAGAATAATGCGTGAGAAGGGATCGACTACAGAGGAAGCCAAGACACTATTACTGAAGCAGCTGACAGTCGAAATTTCAGACCAGTACGATCTGCTGAAGAATAGAAGAATGTATTAGAGGATGCTGCAGATGTGACAAATCAACATCTTCCCACCTTTCCCAGGTAACACAACATCTTCCCAGGAAATGCGATATTGCGCAGCCGTCGGGATGGTTACAAAGAGATGACCAACGAAAAAATATATCTCCAAATCAACACAGAGTGAATTCATGATGATCATGGGCTTAAATAAACGCATATAATATTAAAGTATTAATATAAACGCATCTAGTATTTAAGTATGTGTAGCTCCTTATACCATGTACATCACACTTAACTACGATACGGCCTTAGGTAGCTCAGGGCATCAACCGTTGCCACTGCAGTGCCTGTGTCCGGGAGGTCCTCGGATTTGAGTCCCGTCGGCGCATTATGGTTTCCGAGACACATTTTTGTGGCAAAAATTAATAACTGTGAATTGTGAAGAATGTATTAAGTGTTAATGCTTCTCACGCATTAAAACAACAAAAGCACACAAATAGTGTTTTGATGCATGACAGCATTCACCAATACCACTTATATTCTTTGCTTCATCTGTAACATGTAAGTAAATAGGGGTTTTGTTACATAACGCCAAAAGGTTTGACATTTGGACTTCGAAGTTGCGTTTTCACAAGTATCTTTTGTTTGAATCATGTGACGCGTACCAGATTTCGCCTAGGAGAGAGTAAGTTGTAATTGAATGACAAATTAGTGTCTGAAATTCAGGTGGAAAATTTGATTCGTTTTCAAATAAAATTGACAAATCTGAAATTCAATTGTTAATTTCTGAAATTCAATTGGTGTATGTTTAGAATAGTATTGGTTATAGATTAAATGTTTCATTTTTCAGCGTGTCCCAATGTTTATAAATTGAGAAACTAATTTTTATTGTTTGATTTTCTAATTTTGTAAATAATTATGATATATTGTATTATATCGTCGTGATTGAAATAACATTTTCTGAACTTTATTATATAAAAACCCGTGTCTTTTAGACAATTAAGGACTATTCCGGAAGAAGGGCACATAAGCCTGCATGCTATAATTGGCTTATATGCCCTTCTTCCGGAATAGGCCTCAATGTTTGTACATGGATTGATGAAAATAAGAAAATACATACTATTCCAAGGGTGGCTCGTTATGAGGAAATGCCTTGTACATTTCTCGAGTGAAGAGGAATGTGCACTTCGGCACTGGAACAGAGGCAACATGGGAACTCCATTCCTTCATTCTGGACTCCAAAGAATAACGAAGCAAAATCGTAAGTTGGGACTTTGTGTTGGGAAGGGACGCTTTTCATCACCTCCTAAGAATCGTCATTTAGCGTGTTACTTATAACAATATGATTGTGCCTCATAGTAACATGAAATGATTTTTTTTAAATTCCTGTTACATAAAATCCAACAGGAAGAAAACGCGTCATTAGGTTGATTGTATCCGCTCTACGTATTCATTTCGAACACATCATTGAATATACGAGATATTTACAATGTACGTCTCGTACATGGGAACTTAATTTATCACACATGAGGCACAGAGAATACGTTTTCGCTAGCGTCTAATTAAAGCTCTTGTTATATATGTGTTAGTAAAACTTATAATATAGACATTTATGTGGTTAATTTATTTCTTACAGGAATATTTCAGTGTTAGCTACAGCTTATGTTATAGAAAGTGTAAATTAATAATGGAATGAAGATTCATAGAATTAGCCACTATTTATTTTTAAACAATCCAACACTGAATCTCCAAACCAGTTAATGACATTCATGTACTCCTCAAAAAAACAAACTAGTGGTGCTACAGAATGGCACAGACTTTCCCGTATTAGTTTTCTATTTCCTTTGATCTCGGCTAGCTATTCGAACTTGCCACATACTCTTGTCAGCTGCCATCTATCGCCGCCCAAAGTACATTTTTTTATATTTTCTAAGTTTTTGGTATTCTAACAATAGAAGAGAAATATTATTTCATGAATAATAAAGAACAGTAAAACCTCGCCCTAAATTGCAATTTTCTTTGAAAAATTTGGAGCTGTTTATAAGAAAATGGCGCTTAAGCGCTGCTGTAAATTCGAAATTTGAAGTTCTTTTTCACAGAAATATTTCGAGTTTTCGAAAAACTACATTTGAAGTCATTTAAAGCACTTTAACTCACAAATACAGTAGTGATTACAAATTTCTGGAAATGTGCCTATTAATGGCGTAAGAGATCTTTCAAAGAAATTACATTTGTGAATTTACAAAAGAAGACATCAAAATGAACTTTACGTCATAATAATGAATGCAATTATGACTATCCGTTCCAAAAGTTTGAAGAAACAATTCAGAGCCATTTTTTAGAAAATGGCGTTTGAGCGCTTTTGAAACTGCGGATATTGAGCTAGTTTCACAGAAAACCGTTGGGGTTTCGAGAAACTTTATAAGAAATTATTCAAAGTACGTGTACTCATAAATACAGTAAAGTGAACAAATTACACTAATATAAATATTAACGATGTGAGAGAAAAGTAAAACAATTAACCTTTTGTATTATTTGAAAAAACAAAATAGAGCAACATGACGTTTATGTCATCTTCTAGAGTACATTTATCTCTATCCCTACAAAAAGTTTAAAGAAATAAGTTCTAGCCTTTCTTCTAAAATCTTGTTTTTGTAATTTTTAAATTGCACTTGTTGCTCGCAATATTGCGCGAAAACTACTAAATTAAAAAAAAATATTCTTGGCCTTAACGAAAGAACTAACAATGGAGAACAAATTTTATTTGAAAGAATAATCTTAATTTTTTTGGTTTTAGGAAGACGCCCGAAAAAAATTGAAATTTTGAAATTTTCGAAATTCAGAGTTAACCCTGAAAATCAGAACTGTGCCACCCTCATAAGTGCATGTTTCTCTATTCGTACAAGTTTTTTTTAGTTTGGAGTCATTATTTAGAAAATTTTGAAAATGTCCGGGAGGGCTTCATGTAAAGTACCCTCAAATTTTGTGGAATGTATTTCAAATCTCAGTTTCGACTCGAGCTAGATAGGGGTTTCATGAATTTAGAAAAAATCCTATGTATGGTGTAGACGCTAGTAATGTTCACAGACGGACAAACGGACGGACAAAAGGTCAGACGGACGGACAAACGGACGAACGGACAAACGGACGAACGGACGAACGAACAGACGGAAAAACGGACAGACGGACAGACGGGTAGACGGACAGACGGGTAGACGGACAGACGGGTAGACGGACAGACGGGTAGACGGACAGACGGGTAGACGGACAGACGGGTAGACGGACAGACGGGTAGACGGACAGACGGGTAGACGGACAGACGGGTAGACGGACAGACGGGTAGACGGACAGACGGGTAGACGGACAGACGGGTAGACGGGTAGACGGACAGACGGGTAGACGGACAGACGGACAGACGGACAGACGGACACTTTTTCGGTATCAGGGGACCCTAAAACGTGTATTTCCATTGAAATCTAGAAAGCGATTTTCCTCAGCATTTCATAACTTTCCATATACTACGTATTATACTCCATATACATGTACGTACACGGGAAAGTTGAAGTAACTATTGACAGAGTTGGATCTTCAGGAAAAACGCTGTTGAAAAACCGTGGGGACTCGGTTGCGCCAGGAGATGGAGAGAAGTGGGACTAAGGAAAATGAAGATTTAAAAATGCGCATATCATCTTACGTGTCCAGTCGAGGAGCGATTTCCGTTAACGATATGGATCCTTGAATCAGAAATTCATGTTAGAATAATGAGCTCTTACATAAAGGCGAGTTCCACGACGTACAGGGATAGAAGAGGCACAAAGAGAGGGGACTATTCACATTGGGAACTCCTTCAAAACTATATAATTTTGAAATAAACTAATGCAGTATACTTTTTCACGAAATCCTATTGCGAATTTGTATTCCGGGTTAAGAGACTTTTGTAATTATTAGCAAACGGCGATGTGGAAATAGTTACGATGATGTATTTACGATGATTTCTCACTTGCGAGTTTCAGTTCTTAATACAGGGCATCAACTGATGTCAGTTAGTGCCTCTTGCCGGGAGATCCTAGGTTCGAGTCTCGACGGCGGAAGGATTTTCGTCTCTAGCTTGTCAGTTTAGGACAAATTCGGTCGAATGCCGGAGCTGTACCCTAAAAAACGGTCCATGGACCGCGCGCGATCTTTCCCTCCATTTCCTTGTCCTACCCTCACCCCTTACTTACACACACTTACACTAACATGCACTACACTACCACACACGCCGGGAGACCGGCTGGGGCGGTGCCCTGGTGGGATATACCTGGGTGGGGAAGTCACCGCTAGCTGACGGTAGATCCACTTTGGATCTCTCTATCCAGCGGGGGAAGGTCTCTGTCACCTCCCGAGGAAAAACATGAACTAAACTTACGGGACTAGTGACCAAAGTAGTTGACGCGCCCGGAATCACTAACAACCATTCAATCATTCAGCTCGTAAGAAAGTCGAATAGTGCTATGTTCATAGAGATGTGATTATAAATTTGGAGTGAATGAAGATGAGTAATCATGGAATTGAAGCCACGGGACACGGAAGAACCCCTAGAAAAATTAATTCTCAGCGTACTTTCCCAATTATTGAAGCAGCTAGAAACATACACATAAATTAGAAAACTAGGAAGGGAAACTATGCACCTGTGAAGGCTACTCGTAAATCATGTGCATATCGATAGAAAAAGAAGGCTCAAAGTGAGTCATTTTTGTTCACTTAAACAAATTCACTTCCTTTTCACTTTAATTTTCCGGACATATTTTCAACATAATCTTTGTGAAAATAATAATGAAGTTGTAACATTGTCTTATTTTCAGAATAAATTATTCAGCGGAATTGAGTAGCAGCATTAAAAACAAATCATATCGGCCTAGGAAATTTCGAAACATTGGTCTTAAAACACACGAAGCAAAGTCCACTAATGTCCAGTTCACAAGGATTATCATAAAAAACAAGAGGACAAAAAGAGTAAAAACAAGGCCTCGTTGACTGCAGAAGCTGCCCGCTCATCGAGGAAGAGCCGGAGGCGGAGGTCGTCTGGGTGAAGCGGGGGGGGGGGGACGAGACGCGCGCTGCTTTCTGCTGCATTGCTGCAGAAACGCATGTGCCGCGGACCCTCCATAATGGATCCGCTAAAAATGACGGAAATTATTTCAAAAGCGATATATTCACGGATATTTATATAATGTACTTATGGCAAAAGAACAGTACAAACTACATACGTCCGTGAGGAGTACATTCTGCGCACATTTTCTGAAGTTCCGGGACCCCCTTGGCTCTTTTAATATTCATAGTCGAATTATGAATAAAGGTGGAAACGAACGTTGTTCACAAGGACAACGTAATAAGAAAAAAAAACGCCTCCCATGAATTGAAATTGCATCGGAAAATAAATATTATTTTATTTGATGGTACTACTGACAAAACAACGGAAATCTCCATGATTAAGGAAAAAGAGTTGAAGTTTTGTAATATCTGAAATTTAGGTTTAGAAAAATCGAATATACGCTATATTATTAAGCAGATGTTCTTGAGAAAAATGTTAAAGAAAAAATGAGAGGTAATTTGTGCGAATATTTTGAAAACATTCTTGAAGCTTTGTACCTCCAAAATTAAAATATCCGTTTCATATTCGAAAGGCCGCAAAAACAGCCAGATTGGCCGGGAGATCCATTTTTGTGAACATTCTGCGCAATGTTTAGACGCTGGAGTTGTTAAAAAACGGACACGGTTAAAAAAAAGCTTTTTCGGAATCAGTGTTCCCCAATACGTTTATTTCTGTTAAAATCTTGCCATCGAATTTTGCAGCATTACATAGCTTTCTTTTTATTATTTATAGGAGAAAGTAAAAAAGGTTATTGGCATTGGCATTGGGTAAGTCTTGTTTGCCATTCCACAATCTACTTCATTTTCATCTTCATGGTTTCAATCATTTTCGTTTCTTTATTCATTATATTTCACACTATTTCACATCATTGCTGGAAGAGCACAGAAATGTCAGGTATGTTGAAGGGGTTAACATCCACGGTTCTTAAATGTCTCTCCGATCTTTCAGAACTCAACCAAAAATTACGCGAATATGTTTTTTGTTGGAGTTCTAATAGTTGGTTTGGCCATAAATCACTGCATGTAGAAGTATAAATGACTTACTGACGTTCAATAGCAGCTGGTTTTGAACGAATCGGTAGTAGGAAATTAGCCAAAACAAACACATATTATGAAATATGACACATTTAAAGACAAAATATTCAAAGATATCAAAGTTATATCCTAAAGAGAAACTAATGCACTACATCACATCATTTCTGGCATTATTTTTGACTTTTGCAATTTTCGACAATTCAGAGAGTTCAACAAAAATACGATTTATGCCACTTTTTAAGCGTTCTTTGCTCGCTCTGAGAATAAAATTCAAAGAAAAATTTTGGAGCCGGTTTCTAGAAAATAAATATAAATTAATTTTATTTCAAGCAAAAATTACGCAAAACCCAGCTTCGGTCAAAAACTTGTACATGACATGATTTAATGATCAGTTTTTTACATTATATTTCATTAAGGAAATATAGTCAGTTTTATGTTTTGGTTTATTATTTTTGAAAATCCGGAGCCTTAAACATGGTACCATCACAATTTCTTTTGCGTCATTTGCTACATACGAGGAAACATTTTAAAAACTGATTTGGTGCCTGTTTTATGAAAATTTTGAAAATGTTACGGTTTAATGTAAAGAACTCCCAAAAACCAAAAATCCATTTCAAATTCACAGGGCCAGGAGCTCGTCCTCATCCTAAGATTTAATCACTTTTTCATTGTCCGGTCCTCACACTACGAGTTTTACTGATGGAATTTTCCATTTTCCGCTGCAGCAACAGTACATTCTCTTCACTACAAACGTACGTAGTATAGCGACAAAGAAAAAAAATCGTTAATAGTCATACAACCTTTCTGAATGTAAATATTATATCATGAAATAAACAAAAAATAATGTATTTTTAATTGAAAAGATTATGTACCATCACATTCAACTAAATATATTTAGATATATCAACGCTTTTAGATATATCCATAAAATTTCTATAAATTTATAATTAATTAATATTTTCATAAAAATTTGAATCAATCCGTTGAAATAACCAACCTCTCACTTCAGCTTTGACTCTGCACTGGCTATTTTTTGTGCTTTTTCACTGCTATACCATCTGTGGAACCCACTGCACGCAAGGTATTCAAAACGTCTTTTATTGTTGCAGTCCCATCCTCACGCAAAAGACGTGTGCACGCAGACGTCACAAGTACATTCCCACAGCGCAGCATCGCATTACAAGGACATGAGAAGCCTGAGAACTGACGCCGAAGGGGGCATTTATTCTCTCCCCGTGGCATGTGTGACGTAAGACTATGAGAAGCCCTCAGGAAAGCGAAAGCGAATATTCGCACACCTCTGTTTCCCAGTGGAACATCGATGACTAGGTCCTGGGAGCAACTCTTAAGCGTATCTTACCATAATGGAATGATCTGTTGGTTCGTTTGATCTGTCCATCCGTCCATCCGTCCATCCAGCCTCCGTCGGTCCGTCGGTCCGTCGGTCAGTCGTTCCGTCCGTCCATCCATCCGTCCGTCCGTCCGTCCGTCCGTCCGTCCGTCCGTCCGTCCGTCCGTCCGTCCGTCCGTCCGTCCGTCCGTCCGTCCGTCCGTCCGTCCGTCCGTCCGTCCGTCCGTCCGTCCGTCCGTCCGTCCGTCCGTCCGTCCGTCCGCCCGCCCGCCCGCCCGCCCGCCCGCCCGCCCGCCCGCCCGCCCGCCCGCCCGTCCGTCCGTCCGTCCGTCCATCCATCCTTGTGTTTCTTTTAACAAGCAATTTAATCCCCACTATCTTTCCGTCCCACTATATTATAATCTTTCTTCGTCCCCCTTCGGACCCTCTTCCCTATCCTCCCCAAACTCAATCAGCAGGAAAGAAGCATCACCACTTTCTTAATTAGAAATTCCGCATGCACTGTTCAGACAGTTATCAAGTTCGGACAGCAATTTCGGATATAAAAGACGAGTAGTTTCTTTCAGTACCCAGACAAGCAAGACAAGTAAATTATACACCGAATCATCTCGATTCATTCAATGAGGGTGGCACCACATTCTTTATAGAAGTTGGAATAGAAATGATGGTGATTCGAAAAATAGACAGTATTTAAATAGTTGCACACAGTGTTATTTTCAATATTAAACTTATGACAAAGGGAAATCCGATGAATGAACACTCGGAATGCAGGTAAATATCTCAATCTTTTTTTGATTTATAAAATGTTTAAAACTAAACTTGCAGGATATCAACCACGGAACCTAATATGAAGAGTGCAAAATAGTTTGAAAATCTCCTAAACTGTGTAGAACCATCCCAAAGATTCCCCACACAAGAACTTCTAGAAACAAATCCAAATTCTACACCACCTGATGAAACTAAAATCATGAAACATATCACATGCTTAAAACCAACAAAGCATCTCTGAAGATGGAAAAGAAGCAGAAATAATTAAAGAGCAGAACCAAACACCGTGAAAGAAATCACTAAAAATTATGCAAGATATTTGGCAATCAGAAAAAAATCCAGAAGAATAGAAAACTGCATATATTCATCCATTACATTAAAAAGGAAATACAACGAACATCACTAAATATAGAGGAATTTCATTATTATGAGTTCTCTACAAAATATTATCTCTGTCTTGTCAGAGCACAGCCAACATTGAGAACCAAAAACTGAAGAATACCAGGCAGGCTTCAGATCAGGTCGAGCATTCCAGAACAAATCTTAATTCAGAAACTTATCCTAAGGCATCAGCGAATAGGTAACAGAAATCTTGTATGCACATTTGTAGATTTCAAAAACGTATATGATTCATTTGTTCGGGAATCGTTATTCCAAATATTAAGGGAACAAGGATTAGATTTGAAAACTTCACTGATAAAAGAAACACTGACAAATATACAGGCAAAAGTTAAATTTATGGGATGTATTTCAAACCCCTTTAAAATCAAAACAGGGGTAAGGCAAGGCGACCGATTCTCACCTCTGCTATTTAATTGTATTCTTGAGAAAGCAATAACATAATGACGTAAATAAAAAAATAATCCTCAAAACTGCACAACCAATCACACTAGGGAGGACAAAATTAGCGATATATTATTTAGCATTTGCAGACGCAATCCTGATACGTGATATTTCAAACTGCAGAAAAGCAGCTTAAACTCCTTTAAGAACTATCTTCTGGGATACCCGGGATGCACCGCGTTTCGGTCTTGGTGGCTAACGTTTCGTGCAACATATTGTGGCCTTCCTCTAGCAGTACGCTTCGTTGCCACCGAGAGTGAAACGTGGCGCATCCCGGATAGGCCAGGAGATACAAAATCCGGCCGCGAAAGCCTACGCTTGGTTTTCAGATATCATTTGAGAAAACTGAATTTATTACTTGTAACAAATACACATAAGTTCAAGGACAAAATATGGCAAAATTAAGATAGTTACCCAATTTAAATACCTAGGGGAAATAATTCAGGAAAATGGAATTGAAACTAACGGAAATGAATCTAGATGCAAAAAAAAAAAAAAATTGGAAACTGCATATCGTCTCGCCCCAAATATCTATAGCAAACAATGTATGTCAAAGGACACAAAACAGAGACACTAGTGCAGTGATAAAACCAGAATGTCTATATGGTTCACTAAATTTGATCAAGAAAACAAATAAAATATGGGAAAAAAGGAATGCAAAATCATTAAGAAAAGTCTTCTTCCAAATTTCACAGACGAGCAATACAGACTCAGAAGAAAAAAGAAATCATGACTATAAACGGATCTATGGATATTCAGAGTGATATAAGAAAACGTAGACTAAACTTACATGGACACATCAAAAGAATGAATCCTAATCATCTTAAAAAACATATATTTGAATTTTAGGAGAATAGAAGTAAAGCAGCAACTGACACTATAAAATGGATCGAAGAAATTAAACTAGTGGTCATAGAGAATAGCACAGACTTTCCTGTATTAGTTTTCTATTCCCTTTGGTCTCGACGAGCTATACGAACTTGCCACATATTCTTGCCACCTACCACTTTTCGCCGCCCAAAGTACATTTTTTGACATTTTCTTAATTTTCCGGTTTCCTAATAGTAGAGCGGAAATATTATTTTAAGAGTATTAAAGAACAGTAAAACCTCGTCCTAAATTGCAATTTTCTTTGAAACATTTGGGGCCGTTTATAAGAAAATAGGGCTAAAGCGCTACTGTAAATTCGAAATCTGAAGCTCTTTTTTTCACAGACCAATTTTGAGTTTTCGAAAATTTTTATTTGAAGTCACACCACAGTAACTCACAAATACAGTAGTGATTACAAATTTCTGGACATGTCCACATGGTGAGACATTTAGAATCTATTAGATTATTTTAGGAGATATTAGATGTATTAGAAGATATTAGAATATTTCAAAGAACATTCTTTTGTGTAATTTTTGAGAAAACAAAAGAATACATCAAAATTAAATTTACGTCGTATTAAAAAGTACAATTATCATTATCCGTTAGAAGAGTTTGAAGAAAAAATTTGGTGCCATTTTTGAGAAAATGGCGTTTGAGCGTTTGTCAAAATGCGGAATTTTGAGCTAGTTTTCACAGAAAACCTTTGAGTTTTCGGGAAACTTTATTTGACATTATTTAAAGCACATGCTCTCATAAATACAATATTATGTACAAATTATCGCTCATATAAATTTTAAAGATGCAAGTGACAAGTCAAAAAAATTATTTTGATATTTTTTGAAAAAAAAAATAATAGAGAAATATAGTTTATGTCATCTTATAGAATTCTATTAGCACTATCCATTGCAAAAAGTAAAGAAAAAAATTGTAACCGTTTTTTAAGAAAATCATGATTTTGGAATTTTTTAAAATTGCACATATTACACGCAATATTAGGCGAAAAGTACTAAAATTTTCAAAAAATTAACATGACCTTAATGAAAGAACTCAGTATGGAAAAATATTGTTTGAAGCAAAAATCTCTATCTTTAATTTTGTACTTTTAGGAGACACCGAAAAAAATTCATACTTTGGAAATTTTCAAAAATTCAAGTTGTCCGTGAAAATCGGACCTATACCACGTTTATGTGTGTGTTACTCTATTCTTACAAGAAATTTAAAGAAAAAATTTGGAGACGTTTCTGAGAAAATTTTGGAAATTTTTTTCTCTCCAAAATCTCAAAGTTTCGATTCAAGCCAGATGGGCAGGTGTTTCTTCAATTTGAAAAACAATCCTATGTATGGTTGTGGTGCTGGTAGTGTTCACAGACACGAGACTAACGGACGGACGGACAGACGAATTTTTGAAAACATAAAACATTTTTCGAAAACAGGGGACCCCAAAACCTATTTTCGTTGAAATTTCGAAATCGATTTTCCGTAGCATTACATAACTTTCTTTAAAATACGTATATTACTCCGTATATACGTACGTATATGGGAAAGTAAAAAGGACCTTATGTATCAGGAAACACAGAAGACATTGAAAATAGAAACACATCTAGATCTAAAGAGCAGTTATGGGGGATTGATTTGGAGCAAGAACCAAAGTGTAGAACAGGAAAAGCTTGGATAGAACAGAGATAAAAGGTGCACATGCCTACGATGAAAGGAATATGGGCACAAAGATAGGCTAAGAAACACAGATAGGCAAGAAGAAAAAAACAAGAAGAATGATGATGATGATGATAATAATAATAATAATCAGAACCACAATTATAACAATAGTGTGATTTTACTTCTAGGACTTACGATAAAGGACCATCTTGCCAAAAGAACAACAGAAAACCGTATGGTTCGAAAAACTAAAACTAAATATATGTTAGATTGAAAAACAAAATGATTATACAGTAATTATAAAGGCATTATTGAATTTAAAATTAAATAATATGAATACACAGTATGAGTAAAAATCACAGTAATGAGAGTTACATAGTGGCAGAAGAAAGACCGGACATTATCAATCTCTTAATTACAAAAAAAAAAAATTAATTCTCAATATGTTTGATTTTAATAACAGTTTCAACGAGCTTAATGTAAAAAAAATATTAAATAATACAGTAATTTAAAGTCACAGGCACTATGTAACAAAATATACACAAATAATATGAAAATAATTAATACAAATATACCATAAAATTGTAATGAAAAGAAGTATAAAATTAATAATTACAAAAATATACACAAAATATTGCAAACTTGACATTTGTAACTGCCTAAGTATTATGATATTAAATGACATAAAATACAATCAGTGCAGAGTTGTTTTGTACTTTACTTTACGTGGGAATATTTCAACGTAGTATAAGCCTTGTAAATTAATATTCCTTCTTAAAAGTTTTGAAAGAACAGTTCTACTGGAGATCCTTCCTGAACTGAATTTGGATGATGTTTGCTTTTATTAAATTTAATAGAAGAAAGAAACAATGCAACATTCTTTTGTCGCTGAACCGCACAATTTGATTACATTCAAAATAATTTCTTGCGTATTTCTTCCACTGTTAATAAAATTAAAGCATGCTTTTTGAGTTCTTTGTAACGTAGAGTCTAAAGCTGGACTTAAATCGTCAGAATAATCAAGGTGCGATAATACCAGCATTTCTATTACATATTTCTATAATAATGACCATTAACAACCTGCCAGCACACCCAAGATAATTAATTGGTGAATGTATTAACTTGTGGTACCATTGTTTATATGAGAATTGGAAATTATTGTTAAAAATTAGTTCAAGGAGTCAGACTGAAAAAAAAACTAGAGCAATTTTACTTACATTTTTGATAATGTTCACAGTCACCTTTCTGTGATAACGTTAACATGCCAAGAACTAGGGGTAGAAAGCATGTAATGTATGGAGTAATCCTCCGTGAAGCTGATATTTTTACGGAGTCTGTAGACCGGAAGTCATCAGGAATCAGTAAGTCAGGAATCGTAAAGAGGACCGCCAGGTGGCATCTCTGCGTACGCGTCTCTCACACGCGCTCGTGCATCACTACCCAGCGGTCTGAATTGAAAAGGAATTAAGACAGTGGTAGGGTTTAGGACGCTTCACAGGGGTCGGCCTAGCCGATGGCCTAATTCGTTTTGCCGGAACAAATTTCTCATGAGATTGTCCGGAAATCTGAACCCCGACCTCCTAGGAAAAGGGCAAGCGACTTCGCACTGAGCAAAGAGATACCTCTTACGATGTACTTTTCCGAATGTAGTTTATCAAGCTGTGATTCAATGTTCTTTTTTTACATTAAACAATTGCCTGTGATTTTGCATTATTCAATGCTTTAATTTTGTGCAGTTGAACACGGTTTCCAACTCTTATTGATATTTGAACGTTGAACGTTTCAGTGCAGATTGTCTTCTACTCTTATAAATTTGTTAATCTTCAACGCACATATGATATTTACAGGAAAATAGAAATGTAAGGAAGTCATTAACATAATTAGGGAAAGCAGCTGTCCGAGATGATCCTTCATGGAGACCTCCTCCTCTAGAGTTCGTCAGTAAATGTTCCTTTCCCACACTAACAAATATCTGTCAGTTCCTAATATAATCGCCAACTCATTGCGTCCGGGAAAATGAAAATGCGTTCCTATAATTAGTGGATAAGATGTCATTATCGACAGAGTCACAGGATTTACTGAAATCTAGTAACTTTATTAGAGTTATTGCGCAATTGTCATGATCTTTCAAATCTTCGGTAAATTCGAATAAATCTGGCCTGAAACGTGACTGGAATGAACTAATACTTAATTTCCTAAGAGGATCTTTGTTTGCAAACATTATTCTTCAGTTTTTACTTTCTCACCTACTGTGTACTAACATAGTTAATAATGTAACATAGTTAGTAATGATATATATAACAAATAGTTATATGGAACAAATGTAGTAATAGAAGTAATGATATAGAACAAATACTTTCTCGTATTATTTGTAAGTTTTGAAATTTTTGAAAATTAAGAGAGTTCAACGAAAATGATACCCTGCGCCATGTTTTAAGAGACCCTATTTACGAGGATTTTTTTAAATTGGAGCCGTTTTTGAAACTTTTTTATAAATTGACTCTAATCCAAGCAAAAATTACACGAAAAGGTTTTGTTTAAAAAATGTACCCTTTCCGAACGAAAATAAAATTCTTTCTTCCCAACCGTGCAGTGAAACTTGGTCATCCCTCGACTTGGGGGAGAGGCGTTGTAGCGACCAGTTGTAGCAGTTCAAACCAATGCTCTGCTACAAGCTCGGAAGCGTGCTGCAGTGGCGGCGTGTGAACGGGCTCTTAGATCCTAGTATGTATGTGATTGGAGCAAAATCCCATGGAACGGAAAAGACGCTGTTCAGCGGGTGGGTCCTCGTTTGTCTATGAGGCAGAAATACTGTCATCTCTCTAACAACGGACAAATTTTGCCTATGAGTACGACATGACGAAAATATATTTGTCAACGGGCATGTCCGGTCGAGTATTGGCAGGAAGAGACCAGTGAATATATAGCATTTTAGCAACAATTAAACTAACATTTAACAATCAATTTGCAACTCACGTCAAAATTGCCATTTTGTAATGTCCACCTCAGACATAATGTGCGGACAATTCCCCGGTGTTCTAGTGCACATTTACGAATTGTTTATAAAATTGTTTTATGTCGCAAAAGTGTTAATTCGCGATTATCAGATTTGGAACATCGGGAACTCTCCCCGCTTTAAATTGGAAAAGTTGGAAATTGTTTATAAATTTGCAAATGTCGCAAATTTTTATTGCCACATATGGATGACTTTTAAACAAGGCACAAAATTCCGCAATACGATCGACGCTATCACCTTTCGTTAGCCCAAAGGATAATACATGAATGCTGAACTTTGTGTGTACTTTATTTCATAAATAATAACAATAAAAATACAAAATTCAGCACTCATGTATTGATGTTAATCTCTATAAATATTGACTTTCTTAAAATAATTTATTGTACAAAATTATAGGATGTTTTCAACATCCCTAAAAGCCTGTTGAAAACGTATTGTTTTTCAGGCAATTATAATACCAATTCAATAAATCTCAGCATTTATTAACATTATTATTTTTAAACGCTGAAGTAGCGAAGATGTTATTTGAACCATGTCTTCACTTGGGATCCGAGATAAAAGCAAACAACAAGTAAGAAGATACAATTAAAGAAATTATGAGTAACTGATGAAGTTAAATGATTCAAAGAAAAAAATGTTTGTTGCTTCATATAATGTCGCCTTGATTAATACATTTGGATTTACTAAGCTGTGGATTTATAGACACAAGCACCTGTAGAAATGGACAGGAAAAATGGGTATTTAGAAACGAAACATAGGCGTTTAAAAGTGTAAAATAGGAATTTAAAATGGCACTATACATTTTTCGTATTCTTATTTCTGTACTTGTTTGCCAAGTTTCTGAAGGTAACATAACATAGTTACATTCATGAAATATTTGCTTTCATCACTATTCTGACAAATCCTCATAAAAAACCTTTCTATCATTGTCAGGGAAATCCGGACAAAAAAAGCCCTTTAATCTAAACATAACTGAAACATTGTATGATTTTTTCAATCGCCATGTATAACACAAATGCAAGTAATGGAGCTACTACAGCACATATTTTCTCGCATTATTTCTTTAAAAATCAACATTTTGAATTTTCAAAAATTCAGGGTGTTCAAAGAAAATGAGACCTGTATCGTTCTTTTAAGCGTCCCTCGTTCGATTCGTAGACAAAATGAAGAAAATTGTAGCAGTTTTTGAGAATTATTTTTTTTAATTTCAATTAATTTCAAGCAGAAATTATGCACAAAAACACTTTAAAGGAATATAAATCACCTTTTTTAGATCTGATTTTTTTAAACAGATTTCATTGAAATAAAAATAACCTATTCCATTGTACTTTGCAATGTACTTTTGCCATGTTAACTTTTTGCAATTTTCAAAAATACAAAGAGTTCGCAAAAAATGGGACCGGTGCTGATTTTTATGCCGCCCTTTGATACATGCGCGGAGAAAATTTTAAGAAAAAATTTGAAGCTTTAGTGGGGAAAATGTTTAAAAATTCGAAGTAAAAAATAACTCCACCACCAGTGATTTTGCACGTATTTCACAATATGAAATAAATGAAATACCTGCGCTGTAGTGGCAGTAAAACGGAACATGTATTTATGGACAGTTTTCGATTTCGATTTCGAACGACAGTTGTACTCTGCAGGATAAAAACGAAAAAAAAACATTTTTTTTTGAAAATTTTGATTAATAATAATGGCATTTTGATCAATAAATAAGAGAATAAGCCACATTTAGGCATTTAAACACAAAATAGGCATATATTGCTGAAATTGGCATTTAAAGGCACTATCAAATTCACATATAATGCTCCTAATGCCTCAAAATGAATAAGTATCACAAAAGATTGCGTTTTCCATTGAAGGAAAAAGACGAAGTCGTAGGCTTCCGCGGCCAGATTCATGTGGGTGATCTGGGCTGTCCGGGTGACGCCGCGTCGAAGGCTGAGTTGCCGACGTTTCGACCATTCTGTCGTGGTCTTCCTCAGGGCTGGTATGACTAGCCCAGATCACCCGAAGGAAAAAGACGGCAAAAAGGCACAAACCACAGCTTAGTAAGATGTGCGAGAAATATGTTTTAACACGCAATTTGGTGAGAACATTAGCAATTTAAATTATAAATAAAACGTTGATCCATCAATAAATATTATATTATTAAATACTTTTTTGCACATATTCGCTCCCGTATGAAAGAGGTGCATTCTCTAGCAGATTCGAACAAAAACCATCATCGTTATCTTTATCATCTGTATATAAAGTATTTTAAGTATTTCTTTTTTAAATACACCTATTTTATGTATTTAAATACATCTCTAAACTACATGAGAAAAACTCAAAAATTCAGTTTTTCAAATACAAAAAGTATTTCAAATGCGTATTTCAAATTCAAGTTTGTAAATATTGCCCAACCATGCTCACAGGTCAGCGCTTGGCCAAGGCATCCGAAGTGAGCTACCCTGATAGAAAGTACCCTCAAAATTAAAAGAATAGGGGCCCAGCAGCATAGTGGTAAGGGCACACCTTTGCTAATCTGAAGCGCCCAGGTTTTTTTTCCCCAGTCATGTCCTATTCCGAGCTGTCCTGACGTCAACTCAGCCTCCTTTCCAAACGAGTATCAGTATTTTCTAGCCTCATTAATTCTAAAAATCGGGCAAAATATTCAGCAGAAGCATGGTGTTAGCCTAGATTATTTTCCTTCCGAAATCATTTTAAAACCTTCTACCCGTGAAGTCGGTAGATGTGGAATACCCCTCCTCCCCAAAAATGAGGATTCCTAACATTCATCCAACCCTAAGCAGGTGTATTTCTACAGTACAAAAGGAACGGTGAAAAATACCCCCTCCAAAAAAATCCATTTCGAATTCTAGTCATTCAAAACGATAGAGGAATAACGAAATTGGGGAAAATGCTGCGTACTGTTTTTGAACGCTAGTGTTGTTAACACACGCACAGACAGTTGTTTTAAGAAACAATTGTTATTAATGCCCCAAGGGCGTTGGAAGGTTAACACCCGGGATACATGTAAGATATTATATTGTACTTAATTGTAATGATTCAGATTTCCTTATTTACTTATTAACTTGATCTTAACTCCAGTCGGTTTTTCATTTCATATTTTCCTCTCACAATTCTCTTTCATAATTCCCCCCAGAAGAACGTGAAGCATCATGCAACTGTTTTCAGATTGCTCTCGTAACCACGGGCCTCTCGATCCAAGTTATGCAAGCGTATATCGAAGGCAACAACAAGCACTAACGTACCAGTTAAAAATAAACTTTTTTCTACCTATATAAAAACGAGGTTTCTGCTCATCGCTATCCGCATGTGAAGTCGTTAATTTTTAACACCCATTAAAAAGACGCTTCCTAAGACACTTGTTTTGTGACCATAAAAAGTACTTCACGCATAGCTATTAGATACTATTATTCTCGGTGGGGACGGTTCTACCAACTTACAAACATAAACATAATATACAAACTAGTGGTTCTAGAGCAGCACATCCAATCTTGCACCAATTGTAACATTTGTAATTTTCGAAAAATCGGGGAATTCAACGCAAATGTGTCTTGCCACTTTTTTAGCTCCCTTTACTCTATCGGAGGAAACAATTTAAAGAAAGAGTTGAAGTAGAGTGAAGACAATTTTGAAAATGTTGAAGATTCATGTAAAGTACCACCAAAATGAAACTACCCGTTCCAAATTCAACGAGCCAAGACATCAACCAGATCGATCGGGGAATATCAGTTTTGGTGAATATCCTGCATACAGTTTAGTTGCTGACGTTGTTGACAAACCGACAGTCGCGTTGGCAGACGGACAAGTGGATAGACATTTTTGCGTAAACCAATTTTTCGGTACCAAGGACCCACAAAACATCGCGTCTAATTACTCAGCATCTTAGACGTTATAATTTTGTACATGTAAGAACAATAATCGGCCCTTTTCGCAGATAGGAATCTACAATGCGAATTTTGCTGACACAAATTGGTATTTTCCGCTTAGTTTTATGGTAATTGGTGCATAAAGTCGAAATGAGGCCATGGTTAATAAATATATTAAAGTAATAATAATGAATATACAAAAATAATTTTTTAAAATGTTATTTGGTATTATTAACCAAACAAACATACCAAAAGTAAATGTTATACGAATCCATTGTTAGAGCTAGCCATGGCCCCCATTACCTGCTCTCGCAGTCGCTTTTACCATGATCCGCCATGAATGGCACTAATCAACTTTATGCTATTTGCTTTTGCCTGCATATATGAGTATCTTGAAATTTCTTAGGTGGGGCCTAAAAATCAGACGATGTTAATAATAAAACATATATTTATAACATAATAGTTACGTAAATGCTTGTGTCAAACACAAAATTAATGTATGTGTGCTTGGTATTAATAAAATATAATATACAAGTATATAATATAAATCTGACTGCATGATGAATTCCAATCACCGACCTGGCGAAGCTGTATTAAAGCTACAGTTTCATTTTTGCCCGGACCGGGAATAGAACATGGGATCGCCTTAAAGATAGTGCACTGCCCATAAACCAACGAGGAGCCACAATTAAATAAAAAAATTAATAAAAAATACAATCTTAAGACACAATTTAAAAATATGAGTTTGACAAAAGTACAAATGTAACTAATATCTTACAAAAAGTATTTATTATAAACTGATTGAATGTTAGTATTTCCAGCCGCGTCAACTGCTAAGGTCATTAGTTCCGTAAGTGTGGTGCATGTTTTCGTTCGGAAGGTGACGGTGATCTTCTCCCGCTGGATGGAGAGATCCGGCGTCGACGTACCGTCAGCTAGCGTGGTTTTCCCCAACCAAGTACCTCTCACCAGCGGGGCACTGCCTCAGTCAAAACAAGCTTTAAGCTCCCGACATGTATAGTAGTGTAGTGCGAGTTAGTGAATGTGTGTAAGTAAGAGGTGAGGATAGGACGAGGAAGAGGAAGGAAAGATCGTGCTCGGTCCGGGGCTCGTTCGTAAGGATACTGCTCCAGCATTCGCCTGGTGTTGATCGGTGAAGCCACGGAAAACTACCGAACAGAGCAGCTGGCCGCAAGAATTTTCCTTCAGACAGCGACTGAATTCGACTTAGCTGTGAAGCTAGTGTAAAAAATCCTGCCACCATCGGCACTAGAATATAGGACCTCCCGGTCGGAGGCACTGCAGTGACATGAGTTGATGTCCTGAGCCAACTCTCTCAGTATTTAATATGAACTAAACTTTCTTTAACTATAATTTCTATTAATATATTTTTAATATCTATTACTAAACTAGCTGACCCGGCGAACTTTGTTCCGCCTTAATGGCAATAAATAAGCAGATTGTGTTTTTTTATTGGAAAAAATACAAAAAAAAATTAAATAACTACATTAATCATTCATTATTATTTCTGTATTTTAGTACATAGGTTGCTCTTCACTTAAGTACCTTGTGATACACGACATTTTTTGTTTTATTATCAGGCGCAAAAACAAACAACGCAGATGGTCTTCCGACCCGTGAACATGCCACGTATAATTGACCATGGGAAAAACATGAATGTTCTAGATTTAAACCACAAACTTTTAAGGATTGGCCTTGTGATTTGTTGATGGTCATGGCAAATGCAAGACGTATCGGAAATTGAAGTCTTTTAAATTCAAACGTAATATCGGTTGGGATCATCGGGATCCTCGGAATGAGAACTTCCTCACCTTTGAATTTTCCTATCATTATCGTAGCGTAAATTACATTGTTTATCAATTTACTAACCACCAAACGCGTACCGTTGCACAGTTTTGGTTGGTTTATGTTTCGAAGCATGATTACTACGGAGCCAACCTTTAGGCGTAAATTGTGCGGTGGTAAGCCAGGCACGTCCAAAGAGTTTAAAAATTCAATTGGATAGTTGGTGGCTTCATCTTCATTTGTGACGCAGTCAATAGATTTGAATGAATGCATTGTTCCAATGATCTTATTTTGAATTATGTAGTTCAGGTCATCTACATCTTTATTCTTAGCCGCTAAAATTGCTCGCTCACTCAACCATTCATTATTTTTGTAGCTAGAAATAATATTTGGAAATACATTGTTGATAAGTTCGTCTTTTGATGAGACAAAATTACAGAAATTATTTGGAAATGATATTAATCCGCTCGATTCATCGACAGGTACTTGACCATTACCGATAGTCAGCAATTGCTCCGAGAAATCTTCAGCAGATGTATCATTAAGCAATGTAACTCTCATGTTTGTTGTCAGCTGCAGTTTCTTCACATAGCGCCATAGATTTGACGATTTGAGGCAAGCGTTTATTTCATCGGCAGCCGTAGATCTTGGAATTACTGGCAGTAATTGGCGGAAATCGCCAGACAGTAAAATCATTGCTCCTCCAAAACATCTCGAGTCATTGCGTAAATCTTTTAATGTTCGGTTAAGTGCTTCTAATGCACGTTTATGCGCCATTGTGCATTCGTCCCAGATGATGATTTTCGATGCCGCTAAAACTTTGGCCATTGCTGAGTGTTTTGCAATATTACACGTTGGTTCTTCAATAGTTTGAAGATTTAACGGTAATTTGAATGCTGAATGAGCCGTACGGCATCCATCTAACAATGTGGCTGCTATTCCAGAAGAAGCAACTGCAACCGCTATGTTGGATCTCGCCCGAACAGTTGCTAAAACTAATGACATAAGGAATGTCTTGCCAGTTCCACCAGGGGCATCTAGGAAACATAAACCACCATTTTCATCAGCGATTGCCTTCATTAAAGTATCATAAACGTCCTTTTGTTGGTAATTCAACAGGGGTACATTCCTTTGAACTACTAAATCTAATTCCTGGTGATCATAATCACGTTCCCGTTCCAATTATCGATTAAATGCGTCATTCATTTCACGATTTGGCGCTGGCATTCCTAACCTGATTAATAAATTACCGCACATGAGGTAACACATATCTTCGATCAAGAGTAAAGCACGATTATGTATCTCCTCATTCATCTCAATATCGTGATTTCTGGAACTGACACGACTTTGATGTAAAATATCTTCTGACATACTATCCTTGTATTTGTGCCACAGGTTACATGGGTTTGATGGAAAACATGTCGAAATTATGATAGCGAATAATGTGCGTATCTGACTTGGAGATGCAGAGATAATGACTTCAGCGATTGTCGTATCCCAATGGGTATCGTTTTCTAATAAGTTCAATTCTTCACATGCAGCACGATATGTTGGGAATATTACACCATTAACAGTTCGTAGTGTCTCAAATGAAGTTGGCCCACGCACATTTACCAGCAACAACCGCAAATAGAAACATTCATCATTCTTTGGATGAACTGTATACATACGACCAAGAGCATCAGTAGAACGCACATCTGGATACCCAGGAACCGCATCACCTTGCTTCCGTCTTTGAAAATTCTTGGATGAAGCATTCCAAGTATAATAACGTGGCATCTCCGAGTAAAGCAAAGTTCGTGCAAACTGATCGCTTTGGCAGATTGCAAAAAAACTGGTCAATGTAGTTGCTGGAGATGTTTCAGCACGTTGCGTAGCATTCGAAGCCGTGAAATATACTCGTTGACCATTCTCCAGATGCACCGCCAAATGTATAACAGTAGGATGACGTTCGTGAATTGGAAATGCGAATATACGCCAAATCGCTTCATTACAGTTCACATAACGACCAACTTGATAGCGTGAAATTTCATCGTTGGTATTTGAGGATTGCAATCCAAAAACCGCCATATCACTGCCTTTCGTGACATATTTGCAAATATATTTTATGGACTTAACTGAATTGCAGTATTCAACGTTGCAATGTGTCTTGAACGTTTTAGAAATAAGTGGCGAATATGGAACAATCCAACTGTTGTCGACAACGAAATCCATTCTTTTCACTTTCGTTGTGACAGTTCGACCGTTGTCATCTGGTGATCGACGCCGATACAGCGGATACCCATCGTTGCCAGTGACAGTCTCCGCCGTTAATTTCCGTGGATATCGTTTAGAGCACTTTCCATCGACCATGCAAGGTGATTGGGGATTGATGGCACCACACGGTCCATGAATCATATTAGTAGTAACAACATCATGTAGGTCTGGATCGACTTCATGATCAGGAATCTCGGCACATATGATATCATCTATTTGGTCAGGCTGAATTTTTTCCACTAACCAAATAAGAATGTGTGCGTGCGGCAGGCCTCGCTTTTGCCATTCGATTGAATACATCCAGCATCGAGTATCTCCAAAGACGCGTTGTTTAACAATAAAGTTCATCAGGGACAGAATTTTTTGCCTGAATATAAGTGCTGTGATGTCGTGTCTATCATTTGATGTTTGTCCGGGAAGCAGCAATTGAGTAATTTCTATCCATTTTGGATTACAGGTAAAAGTAATAAAGAGATCTGGCCGGCCGTAATGACGAACATATGTCATTGCATCTTGTGCATATTCATGCATATGACGTGGGCTACCAATGTACGTCGCCGGCAGAATAGTTAATCGACCAATATTAGCTGCATTTCCTTCAGTACTAACTGCATCACGTAAATGGATGTACTCCTCAGAACGCAGTTTGGCTTGGTTCAACCTAATAAATGTTAAACGTTCCGTTTCTATTTTTACATACATGTCAACGCAATACTGCTGAAACAATCGACGAAACCGCAGCAAATAGATGTCAGCATTTTGACGAATCATCAAACGATATGCATAATAATTCATTGAGCTAACTTTCTTTGTAGTTTCTTCACCTGAAATTAAAAATTTGATAATTAACCATTTCAAAGACAAATAATAGAGACATTAACCATTATTAAGATACTGATACTTTACCATTCAATGGATTTATCATTTTAATATTAAAATAATATCCATCTTCTCCTTGCCAAAACATCAGTGGGTATTGCAATGCGTCATATGATCGATGAGTTTCAGATATTTGTTGCAGTTGCCCAGTATCGCGACGTGTAAGCACAATATCGCGTTTTTCCAATTGTTCACCAACAATCAGGATGGCAACTTCGTCTACTGTTGGAGCATTAAATGTGCGTTCGTGTGTTCCAGATGGTCGTTTATCTGCTTTGATGACAACTTTATAGTCATCATTTGGCATGCGCTCTAAAGCACTCTTAAACAACCTGACCAACGCATGATGTTCATGAAGCAGACACTGCAAGTCTTGAATAATTGCTCGCTTCATTCCTGCATTGATCCCTAGGCGTCGATCAAGTTGTTCTTCCATGTTGCCCATGAAATATATTTGTAAAAATTTATTCTGTGTATCTTCGAAAGGTAGTAATGATCCAATTCGATGGTGAATCTGTCCTTGTATCTACAAAATAAAAACCAGACAGTATTAACTGGGTTATAAACACTTTTTCTGTGGGAGAGTAGAGTTCAGTATTAGCAAATATAATACATACCAATAGATAAATTAAGTTATTCTTTAACTACATTCTATGTAAATACAAAAATAAATACCTTAAATGTCGGATTAAATCCTCCTTCTTCGATAATGTCTGCCCCAAATGACGTCATTTGGAAACAACTATTGTATTTTCGAGTATTTGCAAGAAAGTGGCGTGATTCTTGTGTTGCGCCACAAAGCAATGAATACAATGGCTCATGTGGCGGAGTCAACACTGGCAATTTCACTTTACCATTAAGGCAGCATAATCCAGGCGTTTCTCCGAAAAACTTTAATGCACCACAATACTCGCAAACAACGTCCATTTGCCCAATGCAAACGCTAGGATGCAAGCTGTAATCATTGCTGCAATCGTATCGAAACGCTGCTCGATTCAAATCAGCTAAATATCTTGTTCTGCGTCGCAAATTATCTATTTGTTGCCTTCTGTTGTTCGCTCGACGATTCTGCATTGCCAACCGAGCTGTTTCACGGGCTGCTTCACTTTGCTCTCGTGATTGAGAAGCACGAAGTTGAGCCATACTATCACGGCGCTGTTCACGTGCAATTTCTTGTTCTTCTTCAGTCCTTTCATTTGCAGTATTTTTTATTCTTCTTGCATTACGGCTTTGTCGGGAAAGATTCGATCGTCTTGGTCGCGGCATTATTAATTAAACTTCACTTCACTTCAATCCACTTGTTAATTATTTATTTAATAGAAAAAGTTTTAATATTGATTTCTTACAAATATCAAATTGTCATCTATACGTCATTACATAGCTGTCATTTTACGTCAATTACATAGCTGTCATTTGCGTTTTGTTATTCCAAGTCTGATTCTTTTTTGTTATACCACGTTTTATAGTGACTGACGTTTCATGTCAAGTCACACGGGAACGCTGTCGAACGGGATAAAAAGTATCCTATGTCCGTCTCCTGGCTCTAAGCTACCTCCCTACCAATTTTCAGCCCAATCTGTTCTGCCGTTCTTGAGTTATAAGTGGTGTAACTAACACGACTTTCTTTTATATATATATAGATAATTATATGTGTAGACTTTCTATTAACGTTGATGAACCTGTACAGATTTTCGTTCATCCTGCGGTATTGTTGCTTGCGCTTGCGCGAGAGCGAGGGCGTTGCTCCGCGGCGGACGTCGATTCCCGGAGGCGTGCGTCAACCCAAGCGCGTGACGCGCGCTCCGCTTTGGTCATTACCTGCACGTCGCGGCGCCGGCCGCTCCAAGCGCCGCGCGCGCCCCACGCCCCTCTGACGCGCACGCGACGCGCATCTGACGCGCACCCGACGCGCACCCGACGCGCACCCGACGCACACCCGACTTCGCTCGTCAGGTTCCGCACAGAACGCGACTCGTGGTGCTGAATGCAAGCTGTCAGAATACCGATTGTCGGTTGGTTTTGCCTGCAAATTACGTTTTAAATCGAACATCTGAATAAACGTGGCATTTAGTTTGATGTAGTGTCACAGTGGGTTGGTGAGGTTTAGTTTCGTGGATTGTGATTTTATGGTGGTTGTTACTAAGCTGCAGCTTTAGTTTTATGTTGTCTGTTGTTTAAATGATATAATATTTTGTTTTCAAAATTAAAAGGTAACTTTTACTTACAAGTATTGTATTTTGTTTTGTTAAAAAATATGAAAATGGTTATACAGGTGATAGTTTCATGTGGAATATTAGTAAGTCATAATTTTACGTATTTTTATCAAGAATTTTTCTTAATTTGTTAATTCCCGACCATGTCATACGTTCGCTCTTGGACCATGTTTAGGGGTCGATCAATCTCACGAACCGTTCCTTATGTCATGATAACCATCGTGTGCCCACTCAAAGAACCGTGAAACCAATAGCCAGCTCCTTATTGATGCATTGTTTCATTTCTCTTCGGGTTGATATCGTGACGAAATACAGAAATAACGCTCGTTATTTCTTCTCGTGTTTCATTTCAAGATAGTCTTGGAGGAGGCATGACCTTTCAGCATGACTGTGATATATTACAACCGGAAGAGACCAACAGCAGCCTGATATGTCAAAGTACCCGTGGTGTACGGAAGTTTTTTTTATTCAGAATGTATCAGGTTCAAAACTTTATCCAGTGCTGTAGTTTTAAGAAACATGCCATTCCATGAGGCTTGCAAGGCGATGAAGTGGCAAGTTTCCTCGAGGTACTCCCCTGCACATCATTCCATCAAATAACCGTTTGTTACATTACCGCCAGTCATTAAATTAATTATTATCGTGCCAGGGAGATACAACGGCCGCGATGTCATGATTGTCTGCGACACAGCGCCGTAAGTTCTGTCCGCCTAATGGCCTCAGGCACCCTTAAGAAACCGTCTGGTCGTAATAGCCCAAGAATAGGCTCTAAGGACTAAGACCATTCGTGCCCTAGCCAATGGCCGGAGCCTGGTTGTGGCCAAGCAGACAAGACTACAGAGGACGAGTGCAGACAAGTGCAGACTGGATAAACAAGACTACAGTCAATCGTCTAACCAATTCTCATACATTGCACGAAAAGATTAACAACACTAACACGGCGGCGTCTCGGCCGTGGGGACATGTGTTCGGGTACGTGTGGTTAGCACATATGCCTCCCTTACACCGTATTCTGGTCTTCTCAACCAGAGAAGTGAACACAATAAAATCTGTCCATATACCCAGGTCATTCAAAATACTCGACCGTGGAAGATATCACCTTATTGGCAACCACACACTTTTTCTTTAAGTATTATAGAAACACCCAAAATCATTGTATCTGCCCTTTGAGAAGTTAGAATCTGGAGTAAATTTTAAACTCAATCGAAGTATAATATCTCCAGTAGTGCATTTTGGGCATGGTAATAATGAGACACAGAAAATGTGTTTATTTAGTTATGTTTAGTGCGGGAGAGTCGGTATATCAGGCAACTCTCATTCACAAATCATTAAAATTAAGGAATCTGCAGTTGTCCTCTTCGGTTTTTGTGATACTGTTTCATCTTAAATCACTTGATTTGGCTGCTTTCGATGCTTTGGGGTTGCATGAAAGTTATACAGCGTACAAGAGCTAGTACGAAGGAACACGTAACTTGCTTATATATCTTGTTAAACCCGTCAGCACAAATGAGAACTTGCTGCAATAAGCAACACTGCATGCTCTCTTACGCCATTGGAAATGCTTAGAAGTCAATTAGGTTGTTTGAAGTCACTACATTTTTCATAATTATTTGATACAGAAAAGGTGACCTTGTTACATATTAATCCTGCATAATCCTTTGTGGCACATGGTATTATACTAATGAGTGATGGGATCAAGGGTATGAAACATACAGTGTGAAGTTCATCGGAAACAATAGTTCAATATAAATGTTCATACAAATTAATTCTAGATCTCTCTATTTTTACATTTTTACATAGCGAAATATTCGTCATATGTATTGTGGTTGCGCAAAAGTGCCAACTCTGAAATAGTTTGGGGAAACAAATCAATGTTAGAAAGTGTTACTGGTTTATAGGATATTCTTTGTTTATTTTATTAATTTCATAATATATATATATATATATATATATATATATATATATATATATATATATATATATATATATATATATTACTAATTTTCAATGCCCGTAGAGATTGAAAGATAACTATGCACCTCCGGCCATGTGAGAATGTGTTTGTGGTTTCGTTAGACACCCAGGAAAATCCAAACACGATGAAACGGTTTCGATTTTTAACAGAAAACATAAATATTTGATTCTCATATTCCACATATTCTAATACTGTGCGTGCCTGAATTTTCATTCATAGTGCGTCACTGTTTAAGACACAGTTAACGTCATGTGATAGTAAGGCTCCAAGGAAGAATCCGCCTGACATTACATATTTGCTATTCATGTATTGTGTTTACTTTTTACTTCCTTGCCTTATTTCGTTGTTTTTTTGTTTATTTATTTTCTTTCGGAGTGTACGACACAAAGGTCAGTGTATAAAACACATTTGTTATGATTGCTAAAATCCAGTTCAAATTAATTTCCAATAACCTTACTCACAACTAGGGTGATAAAGGAATCTTTACGTGATAATTCTATTGTTTTTTTTTTCTTTTTTTTTCATTTATTTTCTTCTTGTTCGGCCATGTGGCCTTTCAAGGGCTTGGATACAATAGATTTTTCATTATTAGGAATAGGCATCCTTGGCATTTTGGGCTTGACATCACTGCTCCGTTTTTAAGGTGTTGGATTGGGATTGGAATGATTTGTTGTTTATTTAGAATTTACATGCTTTAATGTTAGGTTGGATGTTTGAATTGGTTTTATCATGTGCTTACGGAGGGCGAAACTTATCTTTTGGGAATTTGGATTTGATTCGGCAGGGGTGCACAGCATTTCGTCCTAGGTTAAAGTTATTTGTTAAGTGAGAAAAGTTGAGTGAAGTATAAAAGCATTTCGAAATTGTAGAGATGTGATCCTTGATTAGTTCCATACGTAGCTCCCCATGTATCTGGGAATTTGGTATAAACCAAGGTGCTTGTATGATTTTCCTAAGGCATTTGTTTTGTACCGTCTGAAGTTTCTCTATTGATGAGGGTGCTGCATTTCCCCAGACAGGACAAGCGTATGTTAGGGTGGGTAAAATGATCGATTTAAATATCATGAGCTGGCATTCGATTTTTAATGAGGATTTTCTATTTATTAATGGAAATAGTTTTGACATTTTCCCCTGAGCTTTATTTACTAATGCAAGGATATGGGGTTTCCATGTTAATCTTTTATCAGTGATAATTCTACTGGATCGAGATCTGAGAATTTGTTTAGAAAAGTGTGAAACGGGGATATGTTCTTGTGTGATACGGGTTTTGTGTATTGGATTTTAGCAATGTCTTCGAGAGATGAGATTCGGTATATTTGAGTTGTTTTGGAAGAAGTAGGTGGTGAAAAAAAACAAGTACTTGTTTAATGGTTGAAACAGGAATTCTTTGTGAAGGTGTGTATTGAAGATGTATCATGAAGCGTTCGCGATGGTGCGGAAGAAATTATTTTGGACTACTCAGAGTTTTTTGATTTTCGATTTGACAGCGCTGATGCATACCGGGCATGTATTTAAAAGTAGTGGTCGTATGATATTTTTGTAAAGTAGTAAAACGGTAATTGTATGGTAATTGAGCAGATCTGTAGATTATTAATTTAAGTTGTGTTGTATAATTTTTGCTTAAATAACTTTATTATTATTATTATTTTGATTTTTTTCAGTTGAGGTGGGTTTCTATTAAATGTCTAGATATTTTATTGGTTTGTCGTGAGGGTACGTTTGTACAGATTCTTGGTACGTGAAGGGGGTGGAGGGTGTAAATTCTTTAAAAAAAATACAGAGCTGCGGTTCTGGTCGGATTGATTTTTATTTTGCTTTTGATTGCACAGCTGTCGATTTGATGTAGGTGTATATGAAGATTGATTTCTATTGTGTTTATGGAGAGACCTAATGTGTAGATAGCCGTATCATCCGCAAATTGGTCCGTTTTTATATCACTATGTTTCGAAAGGTCAGCTACGTACAAGTGATATAGAGCGGGAGATAAAGGAGAGCCTTGAGGTAGGTCTGCCTTGAAGGCTTTTGAATTAAGTGTTTATGTTATCAACGGCAACGGCTAAATTCTTTTAATGAGGAAGCTGGAAATGATTTGAGTATGATAGTGCGGAGCGCATATTTCTTTTATTTTGTAGTTTAAACGTTGGTGCCATGTTCTATCGAAGGCTGAGATATGTTGGGAAAGATTATTATGGTGGGGTAGTGTTTTGAAATGCCATATGAATGTTTTCAGTGATTCTGATTAGTTGGCACTGCGTGGACACTTTATCTGTGAATCTCATTTGCTCAGTAGGTATGTCCTTTGCATTATGGAGGTGGGTTTTAAATCGTTTCAATATAATTATTTTCTAGCAGTTTAGTTAGGGTAGGAAGCACACAGATTGGGCGATAACTGTTGATTAGAGATGCATTCTTGTTTAGTTTGTGTACCAGAAGAGTAATTGCGTTTCCATAATTGCGAAAAATAACATATTCTGAGGCAAGATATTGGTTAGATATGCATTTTTTGGATGATAAGAGGTTTTTTAATATTAAATGGTTGATTTGATCACGACCAGAGATCATCATGATACGTTATTGGATGATTTTATTTATTTCATTATGTGATGTGGTGTATTGTAATTTATGATATGAACCATATGTCTGTTCGTTGACTGTTTGGCTGATTGTGAGATGACTTGGGTGCGGTTTAATATTATTTAGGGACAATGTGGATGCAAAGTAATTTGCTAGTTCTTCGGTTTCTGGGCCGGCGTATACACTTTTGCCGTGGAGATGAATAGTGAGGGGGTGGTATTCTTTTTCTTAATGCAATGCTTATGAAACGCCAAATGTAATTGTTGATAGTGTTTCGCGATTGAAGTAAAGTTTAGAATTATTGATTGTTAAAGTTTTGATTGATTTTCGTTCAATATTGATTAGGATATTAAGTTCTAGTTTTAGCCTTGGGGTTCTTAGTTGCGTCCATATTCTGCGAATTGTCTGTTAGATTTGTATTAGTATATTTTTGAGAGGGAGTTCGTAAGAAGAAAAAGTATTGTAATCGAACGGTGAAAAACGGCGAATTTTCAACAGAATAACTCGTATTGCCAGGCTCTGACAACGAAAACGTAGATAAATCTTATTCCTACGTATAGCTAATGGCTTCCTCTAACATTTAAGATTCCATCTTTTGTGAGACATTGATACCAAAAGCTCAATGGACGAAAACGTCTGTTTGTACGTCTGTCTGTGGTCAACGCTAGCGCCTAAACCGTCTCATATTTCAATCGTCTCAGCCGTCTCGTATATCAATTTTAGAGAAAATCGGCTGAACGGTTTAGGCGCTTGGGTTGACCACAGCCGGAATTTTTGCGGGCAATCGATTCTTAAGTATTAAGGACCCATAAAAATGGACTCTGCCTACATAACGCATTATGGTGTATAGGAACCTGATTTATCCACATTTTCGTTTTCGGAGCCAGGCTAAGAGTTTATTTGTTGATAATTCGCCATTTTCCGACTCACGGTTTCTCTTCGGACCAAATAAGGAAGTAAAAATATATGGTTTCATTTAAAAAAATCAGAGGTGGTTAAATTTTTGTCAAACTAAAAATATTTAAAACAATATTTCCATGCGATTTTACGTGCCGCATGATCCTACATTGTTGAACAAAATCTGCATTTCGACATCGTGAACCATTTTAAAGTCATGGAGGTGTCGCATAGTTGGAGGGACACTCTATGTAACTGATTGAACCGAAACTTCAAAACTTAACAGATATTTGTAGTTATTAATATTATAAGCAATTTCATAGGTAATTTACAACTAATTTCAGAATTTAACAAGATTGTAAATATTCCATTTGTCAATGTAGAAAATTGAATGCCTAGCGATAGAAACAAACACATGTTCTCGAAACATTGATTGTTTCTTACAATTTCAAGAAGAAAACTAAAATAAATTACAATATTGCATTTTTATTCAATGATAGTGTAAGGTGCTTTATGTGAGGGTTGGGGCAGAAGTGATGTGAACTAATTTTTTAAAAGGAATGTTATCTGATCACACAATTTTATTTGTCGCGAAAAATGCGAAAGAAATGCTTTTCTAATGTGCGTTCACAACAACAACGTCTTTGTTGAGTGTCTCTATTAGCTCCGAGAGCAATGTGAAATCAGTTGTCCGTCTTCCGCCGTGCAAGATGAATGTGATCCATTTCGAGCAGCGCTCGTGTACCAAGATAGCCATTCTTCATGGAATAAATGCCTGAGAATGTCACAAGGAATTGGTGGAAGCTGTTGGGAATATTTCCCTTTCATACCAGACAGTCGCGAGATGGACAGGAGAGTTGCTGCGAGGACACGTAGCACGTGATGTCCTGTGAGTGTGCGGACCGATGTAGCACGTGCGGAAATCGAGCATCAACCAATCGGGCCTTTAGAACGAGTATGTAATGCTTGTGGGATGTTGTGAACTCGTATATGCTAGTAGTATGCTTTGGAACATGAAATCAGTACTGTAATTTCAAATAATAAATATGAGCAACCCACAATAAATATGAGCAACCCAATTTCAGTGGTTAAATGTCCATGCACTTAGTTCATACCTTCTCATACTTTCATATGTCTTCTTCTTCTTCTTCTCCCTCAAGCATTAGACCGGTTGGTCCGTTGCGCCTCCTTGATCTAACCATCTTCTCCTGGGTCTACCAACGCTTCTTCTTCCTTTAGGGATGTACTGAAGCACTTGCTTTGGAATACGGTCGTCTTCCATTCTTTCGAGGTGTTTTTTCCATTGTTCTCTGTATTCCTTAATTTTTTCGTTTAAGTTGTAAATTCCTATATTTTTCCGGATGGTCTCGTTTTTTAATCTGTCCATTCTTGTTACTCCCAGGACTGATCTTAAAAATCTCATCTCGGCTGCTTGAAGTCTACTGTGTGTTCTGGAGTTCATAGTCCAGTTTTCGCTTCCGTAAAGTCCGCAAGGCACTGCCATAACTTTATAAAACTTTAGCATTGTGTCTTTACGGACCTTTCCTTTGAGCGCTCTTTTGATGGTGCCACACATCATATTGAATCTTTCTATCTTCCTTACAATATCAACTTCGCCGAGATATGATACGTCACATCCTAGAAATCTAAAGGTATTAACCTGTTCAATAATTTTGTTTTCTAATATGAATTTACATCTTAAAGGTTGTGAGCCTTGGAATGCCATGGATTTGGTTTTATTTGTAGATATACTTAGATTATATTGCTTTGTTATTTTATATAGTTCATATAGTGCCCTTTGCAGATTATCTTCTTTATCTGCAACTAAAATCTGGTCGTCAGCAAACATAAAAGTTTTAATAAAATTTGTTCCTTTAAAATTGTCTTCTATATTAAGTTTCATGATCTGTTGTTTCCATTCTCTCACAGCATTGTCTAGATATAGATTAAAAAGTATAGGTGAAATACAACACCCTTGTCTGACCCCTTTATTAATATTTCCTTGGGCAATAATTCCAGATTTTAGTTTTATGTTTATCTGTGTTCCTAGGTATATATTTCTTATAACTTCGATCAAGTGCAATGGTATTCCTCTTTTTTCCATAATTTTCCATAGTTTTCCTCTGTGTACACTATCGAATGCTTTACTGTAATCAATAAAGACTATGTAGGTCTTTAGATTGTATTCTCTTCTTTTTTCTATTATTTGTTTTAATATAAAGATATTATCCGAGCAGGATCTTCCTTTCCGGAAACCTGTTTGTTCTTCAAGTAAAATACTGTCTACAATGTTTCTCAATCTATTTGCTATTATCTTCCCATATATTTTATATGCCGTATTCAGAAGACTTATACCTCTATAATTTTCGCAGTCAGTTCTTGGTCCTCCTTTAAAAATGGGTATTACTACTGCTTTCTTCCATTCCATTGGTATTCTTTTTTGTTGCCAGCATTGATTTAGAAAATCTTGAAGCCTATTTTTGGCTTCTTCTGGTAGATATTTAAATAGTTCTATATTTAAATTGTCTGAGCCAGGAGCTTTTCTGTTTTTACAACTTTGCAAGGCTTCCTGAAGTTCATTGAATTCTATTTTATCAATTTCTGATATACATCTGTTATTTTCCTCCTCTTCATCATTTACATCTTCTCCCTCTTCTTTTGTCCACAGATGTTTACAGAACTTAATCCATTCTTCTCTATCTAGAAGATCTAAATTTGCTGCGTCTTTTTCTTCTCTGTTTAGGTGTTTCATAATTTTGTAAGCAGTATATTGGCGACAATGTACATCTCTTTCTATGTTAGAAATGTATCTTTCCCAGCTTTCCTTGTGTGCAGCTTTTACTATTTTTTTTGTTTCTCTTCTTTGTATTTTATATTCTTCCAATGTCTCAGGAGTTTTCGTCATGAGCCACTGTAGATATGACTCCTTCTTTCTTTGAACTGCACGTTTCAATTCTTCATTCCACACATTAAGTCCCTTTTTTGGCTTATATTTATTCCTTTTCCCTAAGGTTACAAAAGCTACACTTTCTATCAGTTGGGTTAGCTTCTGCCATTCTAATTCAATATTCGTGCTGATGGGTTCCTTTAGCATATATAGTCTTATGCGTGATTGAAATAAATTTCTGATGCTAGGGTCTTCTAATAGGTTAGTTTTCCACACTGTTTCCTTTATTGTGGTCTTTTTGCGTGTTGTTCTTGCCCATTTAGTTTTAAGGATTACTTTCCCTCTTACTAGGAAATGATCTGAATTTATATCCATTCCTCTCATCACTCTCACGTCCTGAAATAGTTTTCCCATCTTTTCATTTGCAATTAAATAGTCAATTATTGATCTGTACCCTCTGTTCACCCATGTAAATTTATGGATATCTTTATGTCTAAAGAACGTATTTTCTATTCGTAATGAGTTAAAATTCACAAAATCACGTAACACTTTTCCATTTTGATTAATTACTACTTCTCCGTTTGTTCCAATTATTTCCTTAATGGGCTGTTGTCCTATCCTAGCATTCATATCTCCTCCTATGACTATATAATCATTTTTATTTGTGGAATCTAGTACACTTTGTAGGCTTTCATAAAATTTATCAGATTCTTCTTTTCTACCCTCTTCAGGAGCATACACTGATATAATACTCATATATCCTCTAGCTATTTTGAATCTGCATGTTACAATTCTTTCATTTATCCAACTGTAAGAAGTTATCCTATTTCTCCATTTCTCATTTATTAGAATAGCTGTTCCTGCTACTGCTCTATTTTCGATAGGTACACCGCTATAAATTAATGTATAGTTTCCCAAATCACATGTTCCCCTCTGCTTCTTTTTAGTTTCAGATAACATAACCAAATCGAGTTTAGCACTCCTGACTTCTCTTAGCAATTCGTATTCTTTGTTAGCTATGCCTCGTACATTCCAAGTTCCTATATTGACATGTTCTGATATACCAAGACGTTTGTCCTTTAACTTTGCCAATGTCGTTACCAAAGGATTTCCTTGTTTACAATCAATGAGTGAGCCAGTAATAAGAATCTCCCCTGGCCGCGCTACGAACGCTGCGCAGGGAAAGTTTGGTAGTGGGGCTGCCACCTCACTGCTCCCAAACCCGCAGGATTTGTATAAGGTTTTCTCCCTAGACAGATTGCTTTCACTTCAGCTCTGAGGTCTGTCCCCCCATTAAGAAGCATAAGAACAGGATCTATAAGAAGATAGAAAAAGATTAGTAGTTTACAGAAAGTAGAAGATCAGAAAGGAAAGACTCCCTAGCCCTCGCAACCTAATAGCATCGGGGTCGAAAAATACAAGGGGTCGAGAGTGACCAAAATAGGACAGTTAAAAGAAGTATGGCAAAAGTAAGTGGAAGCATTGCCATACTAGTGAAAAGACCCTCCTCCTTTATCCGGGCTTGGGACCGGCAGTGCCTGCAAGCAGACCCAGGCGGAAATGTGATATATACTTTCATATGTATATATCACATTTTTCACCAGTGCGCACATTCTCACAAAAAACAAAAACAAAAAAAAAGAACACAGTTACCATGACGTATTCCTCAACCCTCGTGCATAAATATCAATTTATACAGAGAAGTAATATGAAATTCTCATTTACGCCTTAGATCCAAATTCTCATTCGTCCATTCATAAACAGATTTCGTTATCACGCAAGACCTTGCTTTCTTTATCATATTTGTTATAAAAATGTAGTTTTGATTATTTACTCTGCTAATGATAAAACTTGATCTTCTTACAAAAATGTTTAAAAAATCATGTAACTTCCCTTATGCTGCACTGGTCATAAATTGGTCAATGTCGCCTTGCATGTCCATTCTATTTCATCTTCTTAGCCCTCGCGCTATCACGTCACTTGCCACCGTATCCCCCTTATGTTACTTTCCTAACTGTTTGCGTGAATTCTTATTAATTCGTTACTCCCGTAATTTCTTTTGCCAGCGAACTTCCAAAATCTCTACCACCCACTCGCTCTATTCATCTCTATCTCTACCTCGTTCATCCACGTCTGACTCCTTCGACCTCGACCGCGTGTAGCCTTCGGCCGTCTTCTCTCTCTTTTTTCTTCTCTGTATTAGACAAAACAATCGCGATTCTTTTCGCGATATATTTGTTTAGTTCACCTACTGGCACGAAATGTAAGCAAACGTTACTTAAATGTCCTATTGTTTTCAATACGTAATTATCAATACTTTTGACACACCGTTCTATTTATCCCTGAAAGCTCCAATATCATGTCCTCTCTTCACCTTCCTTTATCACTGTCTTGTTTTTCTCTTCATTGTTTTATCTCTTACATATAAATTAGTTTTAATATTTTCATATGAAATGGCTCATCTTAAAGTACAGATAGATAGATGCATCGGTGTGTATGTTTGACAGTAAGCTCCCGTTGAAAAGTGAATCTGAATCACCCTGTGAGTGTAGACAGGAAGTCACACCAACTATGGACCATCCCCATAACTTCTAAACGGTTCAGGACATCGAAGTGCAATTTTCGCTTGACAATGCTGAATCATGCGGCAAGTAAAACGTCGTAGAGAGATTGCCTATAATATTTTTAGTTCTCGAGAAATGTTTTCATTAAATTTAAATAGGTTTATTTGATGGAACTATATATTTTTCTCGACAGCAATGGATAGTTCATGAAAAGAGGAATAAAGTTATGTATCTTATGTTAGTACTTTAATAGTAATTTGAGTAAAAAATTAGACTTTTGGCATGTGCTTTTGAATTAAACTGACAATATTTTGTGTAGCATTTTATTTGTTGTTGTTAGGGAGTGAATGTGCTACTTAAAAAAATTAGCAGTATGTTGTTCTTGTGTGCACTTTATGTGGTTTTTTCTACTAGTTATATATAATTTCAGTAAATCATGCATATTTATCTTGTAATGGAATAATGCAATTTGAGAGTTCTTCAGTTGTTTTTCATATATTAATCTGCAGTAAATTTTGACAAAATTTACCTTAAATGGTTAGATTGTTAAAATTTAACGCAATGAACGTCATATGTTTAGATCATGGATCGCCTTTTCTTGACGTAGCCCGAATGTCTGTGGTATGGCTGAATGGTTTCTCAGAAGACGCAATAAATTAGGACTACCACAAATCACATTCCCCCAAAGTTTGCAAGTCTTGTCGTGCAATGTTTGTTTTGTGTTTGATGAACTTGTTCGCTGTGACCACACTCTCATTACCTGTTTACAATCATAGTTACGCCTCCCTATCTAACATCATCCCGACTAACCCATGTCATTGAGTTTATTCAACGCAGTAATGTTGCCTACGACCTCTCTCCAATGACGTCTTTTACACTGCTGCAGTTCTTATGCTAGGTTGACATAATCGACATCACCGAATTATTTCTTTTATAGACTCCTATGCCACAAACGCAATCGTCATTGATTGGATGTCCGTCGACGAGCACCTGTCGTGTATGTTTTGTCCTTGTTTATTTTTGTGAATTGACACTCTGTCTTGTATTCATGCTATGTTTCCGCTGCTATCTTCACTCAAGTGATTCACTTCATTCACGATTGGTTTCATCCGTTTCAATTGAACACTTCGATTTTATTTAGCCATGTAGGAATATCAAGCGACGTCTTTTATCTTCCCCTCATGTGTGTAATCGCTCTTTTCCTATTGCCCTAGTTCTTGCACTGGGTACTGCTTTTCACCTATACTACATTTCACAGTAACTTCCTACAAAGGAATTACCTCTTCCGAATCTCCGCCGCACAACAAATACGCCTTACCTTTGGAGAAACATCTGCACAAATGTACAGTTAGGCATTAAAAAAATATTCTCGTTCGACAGGCGTTTTCCTTGGAGAACGTAAATTATATAATACATAATTTGTAGCTTTTTTGTAGCCACCCATAAGCATTACTTTTTATTAATCAGAAGAACGTAAACATGATGATAAATTAAATGAAGCGATGTTGAGATTGTTTCAGTTTTTAGATCAACTTACAGTTTTGGGGAATTATAGCAGTTTGAATCGGTCTTTGGGATACCTGAACAAAAAATAACCTGAAATGAACTTTACGTCCAATTGAAGAGTGAAATTAGCACTACCCGTACGAAAAGTGCGAAGAAAAAATTTGGAGCCATTTTTTAGAAAACGGCGTTTCAGCATTTCTGAAAATGCGGAATTTGGAGCTAGTTTTCACAGAAAACTGTTTAGTATGACATTATTTAAAGGACAGGTACTCATAAATATAATAATGTGAACAAATTGCCGCGAATATCAATATTTTCGACGTTAGAGACAAGTACAAAAATTAAATTACGTCTATGTCATCTTATAGAGCACATTTAGCACTATCCATTCTAAAAGTATAAAGAAAAAACATGAAGCCCTTTTGAAAATATCTTGTTTTGTCTTTTTTTTAAATTTGCGCATATTTCTCACAAGAATGCGCGAAAACTACAAACATTTTCAAAAATGTACATAACCTTAATGAAAGAACTCACCATGGAGAACAAAATTTATTTGAAAGAAAACTCTCTAACTTCAATTTTGTAGTTGTAGGAATATGCCCAAAAAAATTTTGAAATTTTGAAATATTCGCAAATTCAGAGTTAACTCTGAAAATCGGACTAATGCCACTCCTACAAGTGTATTTTACTCAATTCCTACAAGAAATTTAAAGAAAAAATTTGCAGTCGTTTTTGAACTAAATTTTGAAAATGTCTGGTGTGCTTCATGTAAAGTACCCCCCAATTGTGAAGATTTTTTTTCGAAATCTCCAAGTTTTGACTCGATCCAGATAGACAGGGGTTTCTTCAATTTGGAGAGAATGCTACGTACAGTTTAGGCGCTAGCTGTGTTCACGGACGGACGGACAAACGGACGGGCAGACAAACGGACCGACAAACGGACAGACGGACATTTTGAAAAAAATACAACACTTTTTCAGGATCAGAAAATCCCAAAACGTATATTTCCTTTGAAAGGTCGAAATCGATTTTCCGCGGTATTACATAACTTTCTCTGTACTACGTATAATAAAAATGCTCTGTATATACGTACGTATACGGGTAAGTAAAAAAAAAACTATTAAAAATAGTCCTTTCCTTTAAAGTTTAAAAATGCCTTGCTTAAAAAATGTTCCATCCTTGCCTTCCTTCTCTCCTTACTCCTCTCCCCGAAATCGCCCCACCCTCATCAGGACCCCCCCCCCCCCCCCACTATCCCCGCCCCACGTGCGCGCATCTTTTCATTCAAAGTAACGCTCGCCGCCATTCCGTTTGTTTCCTGTCTATTATGCCTCTTCGCTCCCTCCTCTACCGCTGCAGCCGTCACGGCGGGCCTCAATGTCGTTGATATCATCCCGACGACCCTGAATTGACTTCCTTTCAGGCCTCATGGCTACTGACCCCATTACGGCCTTTTCGGTATCAAAACAGCAGCTCTATTATCTACTTGTATACTTATCGACACCTTCGTTGAGGACTTCTGTATCTGTGCAGAATTCTATTAAAACAATATCCCACATTTTTTATTCCAAACTTACCCAGTTTCCACTGCTACACACTTCAACCAAAGCTCTAAACTTCGCATACAAAAATATTATTTTTCCATTTATTCCTTCGCTACTTGACCGACATTAGATAGCGTAAACAATCATTCTGTTAGTAATTCTCACCGGGCCGGACTTACGTACTTGTAAAATAAGCAGTTGCTTGTTCTCGTCCCGCAAAAGTTCATAAAATATTCGAAGAATGTCAACATTTTTGTGTATGTAATATATGTCCAATTCTATAATTAGTCGGTTAACCCTCCATCTCTACTGTGAGGTACATGACCTCAACGCTACTATTAGGCTCTAACATAAGCTCTGAGGGTATCAGATCGAGTCTCGGCCTCGCGTACAAACTCACCAATTCGCCATCAAGCCGCGTCGCAAAGGCTGCACCTGGAAGTTGAATCTCGCGATTTTTTATTCAAATATGTCTATCGGTCCGTTTTGGGGCCACTAAGGACCCCACATTAAGGTTTTTGTAATAATCTCGAAGTTTCTTTTCAATTACTTTTGTGTGCGTCGGCACACCTGCCCATCCGCACGTGTGCGTGTGAAATGACGGAAATATTGAAGAAGAAGAAGAAGAATGTCGTTCATATGTGTAGTAATTTACTTCCATTAACACGGTCACATTCCAGGTTTTGTGAGTCCTTGATACCGAAACTAGGGGTTCTTAATCACACACACTTTCTCGGAATATTAACAACTTCTGCAATTTTCGAAAATTCAGAGTGCAACGAAAATGGAACTTGCTTCATTTTGTAAGCAAAGTTTATTCTACGCGACAAAATAGTTATTAAATGTCTCTTATTTAAATATATAATTTTTGAACAGATTTTATTAAGGAAAAATCTATTGTCAATATTGCAGTTTTACAATGATAATTTTTCCAAAAATTCAGAGAGTTTACCAAAAATGAAACCTGCACAAATTTTATAAGAGTGCTTTGCTCTATTCGAGAAGAATTAAAGAAACAATTTTGGACCGTAGTTGATAAAGCATTCTTTAAAAAAAAACTATATTTGACGCACAATTATACAAAAACGACTAATATTTTAGAATAATTGTACATGACACTATTTAAAGATGTTTTTAGAAAACAATAATATTAACGAAAGTGGGATCGATCGGCGAATCTGAATTTTGGAGAATATTTTCTGAACAGATTAATTGTTGACCACACATGGGCGAAAAGGGCCCTACATACCTGTCAATGTTTACTTTTTGAAGAGTGCAGAAAAGAATACCGACTATACCGAGGATTGCTCTCTATTCTTGCCTTGAATACCCCTTAATTTTAGTTTACAACAGGCATGTCAGGGTCGCGGGCAAGGTAACATACGTACTAGATCTCGCGGGCACTGCGTCTAGAGAAATTGGCGCAAGATTTAAAAGTAGGGGTTGTACAAAACTACGGAGTGGCGGTACGTCATTGGATACACTGTCCATGACAGTCTTTGGGAGACGTTACTAGGCAGTTATTGACACAAATTTAGTTATATTAATTCCCATTTTCTCTTTAAAGCAAAGAAATGATCAGTTAAAATGAAATAAAATATCCGTCCGATTTCAAAATCTTAATTGAGAGAAAAATGTTAAATAAACTTGAATCAAAAGTATCTTGATTTTATAATCCTGTTTACTTAAGATTGATACAAAAGCGTGAACTTGCTACGTTCAGATTAGAATTTTTAACAGACAAGTATTATTGAATGTTTATAGCGCTGTCCGTCCGTTAGCGAGAATTGTTAACTCACAGAGACTTGTTAATTTATTTGACACTATTGCTAAATAAATAAATAATTAAATGATTTAATAACAACACAAAACGAAAACAAGAAAATAATTCGCCATTCAAACGTTCCTGCCACTTAGCAAAGATGTTTATATAAGGGAGAATTTAGTAAGAAAATAAACATCAAATGGTAGTAAGTAGTGAAGAATATAAACATAATAGAATTGAGGGAAATAAGTGCGAAGTCAGGGAATGTTGCCCATGCTAGGAGATCCGGGATCCCCAGGCGGGCACGTAGCTCGTGCGGGCGCGATTTGACGTGCCTGCTCTACAACTTAAAATCTGATTGGCTGATTTGCAATTGTACAATCCATACCAAATGCAGGATTTGAAAAAGGAGGCCAACTGGTTGACTACGCATGTATATTCTCCAGAACGCTAATGATGGATTTTCCCTTTTCCTTTCGGTTGAGGCTACTTTCCGGTTTTGTCCGACCCTTTCCCGGTTCCCTTGTATCGGCGCCTGAGTGCCTTGCCAGGTCTCCTGCGTCACTACGGAGCCACCACGTGCTCCCCGAACGTCACGCCGAGGCAGCACTTACGCCCACTCGGTCTTGTACCTTTACACTTATGCCCAAAAAATCCCGGTGGACCCATGTTAGTGCTTGTACCATTAGTGTGGGCGTAGGGAGCCAGTTCCCCATTCACGCACACTGACAAATCATACAAACATAGATCACGCACACTCTTTGATCAGGGCAAGGAAATATGCCAGGATTAGGGAGTATATGTCGTATAAGTTTTTTTAATGTACTTCAAGGCGCAAACACAACTGAGGGATCTAGGAGGCTGGCCGTTCCGGAGAGAACGGGTAGCTTGCCTTAGGCAAGCTCATCCACCACGCGGGCCGAGCAGGAATGACAGGCCATGATAGAAATGGTGATGCATGAAAGGTGAAAAAGCCTGTCATAACACAACATAAAGGTGAGAACATCCACGGCTACGCAGGATCGAACATACGTACCGGACTCCCGTCGATGGTTGTACGTCCGAGTCCTATTAATGCCAAATTTTCGACACCAACGAAACAGCTGTGCCGGACGACATCACAGCCAGGATAAAAATTCTAGAAGGTGCTATGATCCGAAGATTCTTTTGGTTTCCGAGGTCAATCCCAGGCGGATGCCGGAACAGTGGATTAAGCTACGGAACACGAACTGTTCGCGAACTTTCCTCCGCCTCTCCCTGTCCTTATTCCCTTGCGATTGGGGCGGCCTGATCCCCTATTCCCACATGCCTCACTTCCATGATCTATGTACATAGTCCCCGCTTTTTCCACGAATACTAGAATATCAAAGGGTCGATTTGGGCTGAAGCAGCATCAAAATAATGATGAGGCGTTTCTCGTTTTCGTATTTCCGGAACTGCTGCTGCCCTTCGACACTCGCCCGCTCACCCCCTCCGAACAGTCCAGCCCTCGGCCACAGTTGCCGGTACTAGACGTGAAACCTGAAGTGGAGGCACCAGACGAATAGTCAAACTAATGAACTATTACAGGTAGGCGACGGTCCCCAAATGTGATTGGCTCCTTCAGGCATCCATATTATGAAAACTTTGTGATTCGGTAATGAAAAAAATCTAGCCGGAAATCGTCGCGTAAATTATTATGACAAATTAATCGTATGTTATGGAAAGGAGAATTATCAATAAAATATATACGTTCAAAGAAAAAGTGAATTTCAATGTTGTACTACACATTGTCGGACAGTAATACGGTGTTCAAGGATTCGAACCACGTCAAAACTACACGGGCGTGAATTTTAAGGGAGGAAACATTTCGAACGCCTTCGTTGAGAATGGAAGTACCTAATGCCTACGAAACGCGTCTCAGCTTAATTCTAATAGGATTCATAAAATGTTGTTGTATATCCATTCCCTGCTAAATGGATTGTACACAGGCCTGCCCCCTACTCCACGGTCACAAATTCTGCGAATGAAGCCACGCAAAATTCTCGGCTGAAATGAAGTTCGTTAGATTCCGGGCGATAAACAGCCTCAACTCAACACAAACATTGAAAAACGTAATTAACTGAAATATATAAATTGTTGTTTTATTTTGAAAACTCAATAAAAAAGCTTTACTTTAATTATTAGTTTAAATTCACATGCCAAATACGCATGAAAAGCATAAAATATTTTCCTGGATATACATTTTCTGCATGGAATGTCTAAAAAATAGACTCATTTTTAATTTCCTTCGTTACATTTGAAATATTTTATTTAAAAACGTCGAAAAACTAATGGCCCATCGTTTTCCGTTCAAGCTAGGTCCTTCATGATCATCCTAAACGAATGATATTTTATGCGCATTATGAACCTTTGGGCGCACACGTTGCAAACGTCCGTTAAGGTTGCAAAGCCCCTTCAGCAAAACTATTTTTCTTATAACCCGAATTTTGTGTGTTGAAACATTATCACCTAAATTATAAATGTTTGCCAATTGAAAATTAATAAAGAATATGTATACATGGGCATGTTCTAATTTAAAATTTGGTTTAAATTGAATGGGGGCTCCTATTGTCCTACACATCGAATGTTCTAAGCACGTGCTTCGTCTGGTTGTGCATGAATACGCATGAAGCGCGCTCCAGCGCCCGCTGACCCGCCGCCACCGGCGCCTCTTCTCCGCAGCCTCTGCCCGGCGGACATCCCTCCTCTCCTCCTCCGCTCCTCCACTCGCCGCGGCGGCGACAGGGCGTGTGGCGGCCGCTTCGGCCGCGGGGCCGCGTTTCGTAGCTGGCTTTGACCTTTCCGAGGTCGATGGATGATGAAGGACTTTCGCCGGCAGCTGATAACATGGGGGACCCGCGACTGTTGCGACCCGACCCCGCTGCCCCGTCGTGTACTGCCGCCCGTGAACAGCGCCAACGGGTTGCTACTGCCGGCCCCGGGGCTGCGACGTGCGCGCGGGGCTTGGCAACGTCCGTCCGTTGGGCTGTCAAAGCTACTGGAAGAGAAAATTCTTTATGTACAAAATGGTGTGCTATTTTTGGGTTCTTCAAAAATTAGCATTAATTTTTTATTATAAACATAAAAAACTCGTGGCTTTGCGAACTTAATGTTGAGCAGAAGTTTCTAATGTCGCTTTATAATGGTTGTTTTCTCTGGGAAAAATACAGAGCACAAGAATTCAGTTTTGAGTTCTATGAGCTCTTTAAGGAAAGAAATGAACACAAAAATGGCAGAAAATTATGTTTTTTAGTCAAAGAGTATTTGTTTTTTTTTTTTTTCGAAGTGGCTATGACAGCTTAACGGAAGGTTACAACATTCATTATGCTTTTAACGTTCATCAAGCTTCTCGCCTCCACTGAAAGAATTGGATCACTAGTTTTGCGAAGTTTCCTGATATAATATTTCAAACCTGACGGATATAAGTTTAAAAATACATACTGTATTATATTGTAAAGTTACCATATTCATATTGTAATGTTGTATGATGTAATGACCACAGTTGTTGATGCGACTATAATAAACATAAAAAAGTATATATGAGATAATTGTGTAGTAATTTTGGAAACGATTATCAAGGAAAATATATTACGATTTTCATACGGATTTGTTGGACAAAGAAGGGGATGTAGGTTGAGATCTATGTCTACAGTAAAAACAGAAATTGCTGATTGATAATTCATGTTTCCGGTCGCATGAACTGCTATGGTCATTAGTCCGGTAAGTGTAGTGCACGTTTGTAATAAGAAGTGGCGGTGATCTTTCCCCGCTGCACGGTAAGATCCAACGCCGACCTACACATCGGCTTGCGGGGTTTTCCCCCAACCAGGTATCTCCCACCAGCGGAGCACTGTCTCTGCCAGAGCAAGCTCTGAGCCCCTGACAAGTCTGCCAGCATCTGAGGAAAGATCGTTCACGGTCCATGGCCGGTTTGTTAGGGTACTGCTGTGGCATTCGCCTGGTGTTGATCGGAGAAACCACGAAAAACAGAAGGTTCCAGACAGCGGCCGAATTCAATTTATCTAGCTATTGTTGAAAATCCTACCACCGTTGGGACACGAACCGGTATTGCTGATTCAGTGTCTGACATTTTTGACGAAAGGAATTTGAACCTACTAAGTGAATTTTCTCCTTGACTGTCGAATTCTTGATGACTTAGAGCAAGGAGCGGATCCACGAGGCGAATAAAGGAAATAACTTGAGTAGTTGGCAAAGAAAGGGCTTACTAACTTGGCTAGATGAAATGATACACATCACGACCAACAGAAATTTATGTTGTCCATTATGATATCAATCACTTAGTCTGAAGGAAAATAATAATTTGGAATATTACACGTTTTCAAATAAAAGTTCATTCAATTTTACAGACTTCCTTAATTATAATAAAAATCGCCTTATGGAGATGTTCCCTACTATAACTATCCAGAAATTAGAACATTTTCTTATCATTAATTTGTTTTCTTATTTTAATACACTTAATATGAAAACAATATTTTAGAGTAGATGAATTAAGTTATGTGAAACTAGTGTTGGCATTATCTTAATATTTCAATACTTATTGAAATATTAAGATTTTTAAACACTTCCCGTTTTCGCTCATTTTTTTGCCCAAGTATTTAAATGTCTAAACCATTCACGGGATATATTCCCATAAGAATGTTCGACAATCGATCTGGTTCTACTCGAGGCCCTTCAAATTTGAAACGAAATCTTTGAATTTTAGAGGCATTTTACGTGTTGCCCCCTGCACGTTCTCAACATTTTTTGCCTGGCTGTTATTAGTATTTAAACAATATTCTCTGAAAAATTTCGAGATGATGAAATGTTTTCACAATATTTAACATTGATGTATTTTTATTATCATCGCTCATGATTTCCTGATCATTTTTCATTATTTTTGCCTTCCTTTCCTTAAGAAGGTTTTGGACTCGCGGAAGTAGAATGGAAATCGTGTGATAGGATACGATTTTCAAATGAAATAATTTTTTTTACATGCTATGCTAACCCCTTGCTTTCCCGAAAATTTTTAATTATTTTTTAATGAGAAAAGCACTATTAAATAAAAGGGAGAGCACTAAAAAATTTTTTTTTTCATTTATGAACAGCGTTGTAAACCGTGTCCCATGATTCCTGCAACAAGTAGTCCATTAACAGTTTTGTTTTACCTTTACTAAATAATTTAGTTATACGTGTATTATTTGAAATGTTAGTGTTCAAGTAATAATAATTTAATAGCATACTAATAATTTATGCTTCGTGGATACTGTAACTTAAGCCATTCATTGTTATTTCACGTTTACTAGTTGTTTGTTATTTATGATTTGATTGTTATCTTTGATTCAAGAGTATCCGTATAGGTAGTACATTTACTGTATCTACATGGAAATAATAGATTATTCAGAAAAACTACTCTTCTCAGCGGGGTTCATCCAGAAAATCAACGTTAACCTCTGCACATATGCCATGCATTCAAAAGAGCGGTTACTGTATTTGTTGAGAATTATTTCGAAATTTTCTAAGAATATGATGTAATACATAGCTAGCTTTGTTGGAAACCTGTAAATGCAAAGTAAGGTATTTTTAATCGCAGAATGATGTACGATTTTAAACACAATCGCAACTTCACCGAACCTCCCAAGGAGGTAGAATCAATATGAATTCTAAAGTAAATACACGAACCTCCACAAGTGTCTCTCTTATTGGATTCATTCGCTCTATAATAGGATCCTGCAAGATAAACTAGTGCTAAAACAGCACATACTTTGTCCCCCGTAGTTTTCCACAAATTACGCGAAAAGTACTCAAATTCCAAAAAATTGTACAGGAACTTATTTCAAAATCAATCTTTAAGGAACAGATTTCATTAAAGGAAAGAATCTTCATCATTAATATTTTAGCTGTAGGAAGACTCTGAAACACGTTTGAATTTTTATAATTTTCGTAAAATTAGAGTTTTCAACGAACAGGAGACCTGCACCATTTTCTTAAACGCTCTTCGCACTACCCAACCAAAAATTTAATAAAAAATGATGGAGCCATTAAAAAAAATGAAATTGCCCCAGGGGTTTCATATAAGGTACTCCCAAAAATTACATCTGTTTCGAATTCACGGAGCAGTGACATTCATCAGATCGATAGCGGAATATCAATTTCGGAGAAAATCTGCTAAACGATTTAGCCGCTAGCGTTGTTCACAGACGGACAGACAGACAGACAGACAGACTGAAGGACTGACAGATAGACGTTTTCCCGTCATTCGATTTTTCGATTTCAAGGACCCATAAGACATGAATTCTGGCTACATCACGTGTTAGAAGATATTGTTCTAAATTTAGTGACTGGATTTATTCATTTTTCGTAACCAGAGCTCTGTAATACACGTAAGAGGTTTTTCTGCCGAAAATTCTGCGGATTTCGTTAGACTAGTGCGGGTCAGGAGAGCGACGAGACGAGTTTGTATTCCCTGATTAAGTCTGAAAATATGAGGAAGGCGTGATCGCTCGGGGTCGAAGTCTAATTGGACGCTTCATAATTGCAATGGAAATGATGTTACAAAATGATGACAGAAATGACTTTATCGTTCTGTTGAATGTAAGTTTTAATTGCAGCCAACTATTTGTAATTTTCTGGGGTTTTTGTGACAATGTCTACTATTATATGTGAAAATTTGTTCGTGGGAATCTATGCAGAAATATTGAGCTATTTTTCGTCCCCTTAAATTATTATTTTTCTTATCAAAAACTAGGCAACAAAAATATGAAACTAGTGGTGCTACAATAGCACACATTTTATCGCGTCGCCTGTAACAGAATTTTCGAAAATTCAGAGAGTTCAACGAAAATTAGCCCTACGCCTCGAGTTCTTTGTTCTATCCGAGGTCCAAAAAAAGTCGCCTGTAACAGAATTTTTGATAATTCAGTGAGTTCAACGAAAACTACCCCTACGCCACGAGTTCTTTGTTCTATCCGAGGTCCAAAAAAAGTGTACAAAAAATTGAAGCATTTTCACGCAAAATCAATCCAGAATGCCTCATATTTTCGAAAGTTTGAAGTACGAGACTTTATTGCAAGATACGAGTCTTTGAACAACTGACTTCATTAAGGAAACATTTTCTGTCTTCAATATTGAAGTTGTAGGAAGATGCTGAAAAACTTTTGAGATTTTGTGATTTTCGAACTTTCAGAAATTACTAAAAAATTAGTTGTGTTCTATTGTTTTAGATCTCCTTTCTTTTACCTCAGGGTTTCTTACTATTGAAAAATCGCCAGTTTTTTTTTTTGCAGAAATACAATACTTTTTCTTTACTTACATAAGTACGTGGTACTTACATAAGTACGTGGTACGAGAAAGTACAAGTGATTAGCTGCCAGAAACATGCAGCTAATGTGCCCTGGCAATTATTTATCGTTACTATTTATCAAATTCGAAAACAGTCTTTTTTGTTTTGCTTTTAAAGGCTATATTTCTAACATTATCTCCAATGGACTTATAATTTTTCTTGGACACTTTTTGCGAGTGGTGCATGGTGCGAGTAGTGTAAAAGTAGCGAGTGATATTTTAGTGAGTTACACTTACGTGCTCCACATAAACACACATCGGTCGCTTGTCCTGGCTGGGACGGTGCCCCGCTGGTAGGAGATACCTGAGAGTGGGAAACCCCGGAAAATAACGTGTAAGCGGGCGCCGGATCTCATCAGCCAGCGGGAGAAAACCCAGCCATCACCTGTGCTACAATCATGCACTACACAATCGGGACTAACGACCGTTAACTAAAGAATAATGACAGGTGACACGCTCACTCCGAAAAATTATTCATTCTTCGTCTTTCCTTGGGCCTTTATCCAGATGAGAGCCGGTTACCTTTTACGTTCGGTGGGACGCACACACTAGACACCAAAACACTTGCGGGCTCCTCTGATCTGGAGTCAGCAGAACGCGAGGCCCTCCACAACACCCACATGAGAGACAAGGGACAAACAACCATGCCGAAGGTGGGACACGAACCCACGACCCTTCGGACCTAGGCGCTGACTCGGTACATGCTCTTAGCCAACTTGGCCTTCCAGGTCGGCCTCGAAAAATATTTAATAAACAAATTTGGAGCCATTTTTTTAGAAATTTTGAAAATGTGAAGACTACCTTCCAAAATAGAAATATCAATTACAAATTCGAAGAGCCTCGAGTTCCTCCAGACCGACCGGCCTAGGTAGATCAGGGCATCAGTTGATGTAACTGCAGTACAGCTTGACTGAGATGACCTAGGGTTCCCGATCCCGATGGTGTCAGGATTTTCGACACTAGCTACATAGCTAAGTAGAATGCAGCCGTTGTCTGGAGGAGAATTCTAGCAACCGGTTGCTCTGAGAAGGAGTTTTCCGTGGTTTCTTCGATTAACATCAGGCGAATGCTGGAGCAGTACCCTAACAAACAAGCCATGGACCACGCGCGATCTTCGTTGTCTTATCCTCACCCCTTTCTTACACACTATACACTTACAGAAGAACTCTATCATACATCGGAAGACTAATCGGTAGCTAAGAGAATGTCCCTGCTGGGGCGATATGTCGCTAGTGCGAGATGCCTGATTGGGGGAAATCCCGCTAGCCGAGTCTAGGTATGCGCCGGATTTCGCCATCCAGCAGGAGGGGAGATCACAGCTACCTCCCACAATGAAACTTGCACTACACTTACGGTTCTAATGACCCTAGCAATTGACGGGAATTTCTAATCAATAATTGTTTAGATCGATCAGGTAATAACAACTTTGGAGAATATCGCTGTTGTTTTAAAGGGATTACGCACTACCGTTGTCCGCAGATTGACACAGGGACAGGCAGAAGTTATGACGTAAACAAATATTTCAATATCAAGGGACCACAAAAAGTGGGTTCTGACTACACAACGTGTTAAAGCGACTTATTTACTATGTGTAGGAAGATGTATCCAATTTTACAATAGCATTCTTTAACATGTACGTACGTAGTGTGGCGAGGAAGTAAAAACGCATACCTGAACAATTTCCTAAATAACCACATCGGGTACAAGCTCCTTTCGTCACCTCATTACTTACTCGTGCACCAAATTCAACTGGGAATTCCTTCCTCGGCCAAGAAAATAGATGTTACATATTCAAATATATACTCGGACATTTCATATGAACAAGCATCATTATGAGGAAAGCATTTTAGGACATATTGACGTCAAGTAAGGTTACGAACAGAATCCTGTAACATAATATGACTCCAGACAAAGCAGTTATTTTTATCGTAGTTATGACAAAAAAATTACAGCAGTGTCTATGAACAAACAAAACAATTACACGTCCATTACATTAACTATATTTTGTAATCTCCTTCTTTCGAACATTTGCCAATTGTTAATATGCCGTTAAAACCAACTAAGCCATCTACATTTCAAAATCATTGTCATATTATTGTAATAACGCAAATAGGAAACAATCAACTTCAGTTTCATTGCTTACCAGACAAACGTAAGATTTTTCCCACAAAGTTTAGCGAAAATGTGGTTGTTTCGGGTTTCCCCTCTATTTTAATTTCGGTCTTCCATGAACTGACAGCTCATTAGTTCAACAGTCGTCGGTCTTGCTTATACATTGTAAAAATCAGTTGTTATTAGTTTTTAATTCGGAGACAATCAGTCGATTAAAAAACTGGCTAATTCATTTTTAAGACTATTTTACGGTTTTACGGCTACCGTATTTTTAACGCCATTAGAAATTGATTTTAAAGTAACTATGAACAGTACTACACAGTTGTTGAACGTTACGTAAACAAACAAGTATTGACGTTCTTGCTTCTTGTGAACAAATGTATTTTTGTGAATAAACTAGTTATATATCGTATGAAAAAAAATGATTTGACAATGATTGTTACCTTATTTTCGTGGAAAACCGAATGGTTATTAACTTTACTATCAACCTTAATAACATTGATAATAAAATGCTTATTTAAAAAATAGTGTTTTCAAACAATGGCTCTATCTGGTGAGAAAGAGGGCCATGCATACATTCTCGTACCATTTGTAGTTAGCTATTTTTCTTTGTTATAAAAAAAGTAATTTTATTGTATAATATTAGTTTTTGTACCTTGGTTTAAAAATTAATTTAAAATCTGCCCTAAATGAGTAACATTTATTGCTTCTCCTATGAATGTTGTTTCTTCCTATATTTATTATTAATATTATTATTATTATTATTATTATTATTATTATTATTTCCTATTTTCTGCGGATAGATACTGGTACCGAGTTTCTAGTTCACCCAAGGCAACAATGGTTTGCACGTAAGTAGAACAAGAAGATTATTGGTTTTTTATATCCGCCAGTTCAAGCTTAAGAATTTAGGGACTATACTTGCTGTTCTCAATGATGCAGCTTTTTGAATGGTCCGCAAATGCTTCTCAGTTGATTTTAATTTCTTTGGGGTCTCTTGCTATTCCTTGGTGACCAATCCATTCGCTGACACCACCACTGGAAGCACTTCTACTGTGCGCAATCCATACATTTCCTTCAATTCAACAGCCAGGTGTTGGTATTTCCTCTTTTTATCAGCACCGGTTGTTACAAGCCTGTCATCTGTGGAGACCGCAACATCAATGATGCATGGTGTTTTAGATATTTTATCACACAGAACAATATCTGGTCTATTTGCTTCCACTTTTCGATCAGTGATGATTGTACTATCCCACAGAATTGGAGCTCGATCATTGCTTATTACTTGCTCTGGTTTGCACTTGTAATAAGGTTGCTCACTCTCTACGGTGTCGTATCTCTTGGAAAGGGCTTGGTGAATTACTTTGGCCACGTAATTGTGTCTCTTACGGTATTCTGTTTGAGATAATATGGTGCTTCCACAACACAGCAAATATGGTGGATTGACTCTTTGGTAGATTTACATACGCGTCACCGGCTACCAATTTGCCGACCCATTATGAATTTTGAAATGCTCTGGTTTTAACAACTTGGTTTTAAATGCAGAAAAGAAATCCTTCAGTCTCGCCGAAGAGGCCCCCGCTTCGAAACCACTCCACTGAACTTTTCTTATCAATGTTCTCCGAAATTGAAGTTGCAAAATTTCTACCATGAAGTTCCTTTCTTTGCCAGATATTCACGCGGTCTTCATGATTGAGGTAATCTGTCACCAGATATTTGCATATATTGTTCTCCGTTTTGGACTTGCCCGCGGACAACATAAAGGGTAGCGCACTTGTCAATCCCAAACACCATACAAACTGCGTCGCTGAAACTCTTGACAAGTTTTGTAAGTGATCTCTATTAGAAGCATATTGTTTGAAAGTATCTATGTAGAGCTGGTGCGAGATACGGACATCAAGGGTTTTCTTCACTAATACCTTGATTGTCCGAGCATTCTGCTCAAAGCGGTGAGTACTACACAAAACCATAGCGGGCGTAGACTGTCTCCTTGAAACGACGAATTGCACGACGAATTGCAATATATTCATTCACGTAACATCAGATTTTCTTCTTTATCTGCAAATGGGTTTTCCATTCTGACATGCAGTTCTTCAAGAAATGGATTAATCTTCGATAGATTTTATACGAGTTTAGAAGCCATGAGTAAGGTACCGAAACAAAGGTCTATCCAGCCTACAGAAAGCGAGCGAGCGCTTTCGTACTTGCTATGTAATTACACTATCAATTACTAATAATTCTTTGCATCCCATATGTCCCTTGCGACAGACATTCTGTTCAGCAGCCAAAATGTCGTGGTAGACTAAATGACTATACGTTCTTCAACAGAGTATGAAAGTCAAAATTTTATATAGTGTTGACAAGCAAGTGATCGGTCGGTAATTTCTTGGCCGGGATCTATCACCGGAGTTAGGCTCCATGAACGTTATGCCTGTCAATAAATTCTTTGGAAATCTAGTTGGATCTCGCAAAGCTCTATTGAACAGTCGAGTCAAGCATAGATGCGTGGCAATAAAATATTTCCACCATACACTTTGGATACCATCCGGGCCTGGCGACTTCTAATTCTGGGTTTTCGGGTACTGTCGTTTTGATATCACCAAGGACAATTTCAAAGAGAGGCATCTCATCGATGTTGCGAGAAGTTTCTCTTTCCACCTGCAGCCAGTAGCTTTCACCGTGTTGCTTTGGTTTAGCCCAAATATCAGTCCAATACTGAACTAGGGATTCGCCACTGAGAAATTGCCCTTGTTGGTATTCATTGTCATTCTGTAGCTGCATATAAAATTTCTTGTCGAAAGCGTAGGTTGCTTGTTGGCGTTTCTTTGCTGCTTCATCATAACGCCGAATAAACGCACCGAGTGCAGCAACTCTCTATTACAGACGTTTCTCTTCCTCTTTCAACCTCATATCCAGATCTTTCAGGTTCTTTTGCAACTTCATTCCTTTAGCAGTTGATCGTATCCCATTTCTCACTTTCTTAGGTACTTTTCCTTTTCCAGCGAAGTAAGCTGTCAGATAGTTCATTTCCTTCCTGGATTTATTGATTTTGGAAATGATTATTTTCTTCCAGGTTGATATGAATTCGTTTCTAGAGCTGGAGACTTTGAATGTTCTGTCATTTTGCCGGCTAATTTTTCTGCCCAATATAGAGCAAACTTTAAAAGCAGCGCAGTGCTCTGCGTCAGACAGTTCTTCCAAAAAATCATTTGTGATGATGTATTTTCAACAATGGAATTCATTTCTTTACAAGCAGCGTAAAACTTTGCACTCCCGATGACCTTAGGTATACAAGGTCGTTTCTGCAATGGGAAACCGTACATAATACGGTCTTTCTGGTAGATTTTCTTAAATTTATTGATGAGATGTTTATTACAATTAGGACTAACTTGATTTTCAGCTACATGTTCCATTTCAGGTAGTCCTCCTCTTCCTCCTCCTCCTCCTCCTCCTCCTTCTTCTTCTTCTTCTTCTTCTTCTTCTTGTTCCTCGCCAAAGAATGGAGTCTCTGCTGGTGTGTTACTTTGCAGTTGCGCAGATATCTGTAGTCTATTCAATTCGGCATCTGAAAATTCACATCGCCTTTGAATAGAATTTAACTGACTGCAAACCCGCTGCTCATTCAGTGTGCTGCCTGAGTACATTTTTTTCCATTCCGCATGCATTTCTACTCTAAATCCTACATGCTTTGTTTCCACTTTTGTGCTAATATAGTACGCATGCTTTATGGAAATGTTAATCTCTTTCATCCACCTCGTGCGTTGGCTGGTTTTCCTTGATACGGCGGCGGACCCTGAAGGTGGGGACCTCAAGCCACTCCGGACTTCCGCAGATGAAGTTACTGTCTCTTCGGTAGTCATGAGTGGTATGGCGCCGCGCCTTGGCTGCTGATCTGTACTAGGTTCACCATTATCCACTGGCACAGGAAGCTCATTTGACACACTTGGCCCGGTGTCAGAACCTACTGCGGGGTCTCGCGAGGCCGATCGGCAGCGACTATATTCCTTAAAAACCCACTCATAACAATCTTCTCCGGTTTCCCGGTACCAGTAGAAGTAGAAGAAGTATACCAGTAGAAGAAACTCTGGTATTTATGCCTTGCATCTACGTGTCAGCCGTGCACGGGAGGTAAAATCCTCCCCTGCGATCCAACTGTAACCTTATAGGCTAAGAAACCAGATGCTTGTTAAGAAAAACGATATTGACCATTTCAGTCACTCTTCCATCGCCTCTCTAGGTACAGGTCCAGTTGGGTGACCTACACCATCCTGATAGAACTTTCCGAGATTTACTCTCTAGAAGCCCTATTAAAAGGTCTTCTTATTAGTTCGGCAGGCCACTTTGCTCACTCTGCCGAAGGGGCTGGTTACCGCAACCTTGGAGTATGTTTCCGACTTAACAGGGTGAGGGGTGAGGGTTCACTCTCCGCGTGAAGGGTGAGAGTGAAGTTGGCTGCGAAAGGGTTTTGTCTGTCACATCGCATCCCTTAGGCTTCATTATTATTATTATTATTATTATTATTATTATTATTATTATTATTATTATTATTATTATTTGTTAGTTTGAAGGCTTGGCATCTAAGGCCTTTAGCCTTTTTACTGATTGACGTTAAAATTAATCATATATTAAATCTAAATTTTGTACAAAAGATTGGCCTCTTTCAAGAACTGTATTGTTTTGTCAGTTGCTGTTTTGTCGGTGCCAAGATCTATCTTCATGTTGCCTCTGATGTCGTATCTGTATCTAAGTCTTGAGAGATCTACGCAGTCTGTCAGAATATGTTTCACTGCCAGAAGTCTTCCGCAGCTGCAGATGGGTTGTTCTTCATTTCTTAACATGTATGAAGAAGTCATTCTTGCATGGCCTATTCTTAGTCGGGTTATGCACACTTGTTCTCGTCGAGGGTATCTGACATTTGGTGACTATTTACTCATAATCTGTTTAATGGGGTGTGGTTTCGTGTGAAGACTGTTCCACGTGGTCTCTCATTCCGTGAGGATGCACTTCGAGACGTATACCAGTAGAAGAAACTCTGGTATTTATGCCTTGCATCTACGTGTCAGCCGTGCACGGGAGGTAAAATCCTCCCCTGCGATCCAACTGTAACCTTATAGGCTAAGAAACCAGATGCTTGTTAAGAAAAACGATATTGACCATTTCAGTCACTCTTCCATCGCCTCTCTAGGTACAGGTCCAGTTGGGTGACCTACACCATCCTGATAGAACTTTCCGAGATTTACTCTCTAGAAGCCCTATTAAAAGGTCTTCTTATTAGTTCGGCAGGCCACTTTGCTCACTCTGCCGAAGGGGCTGGTTACCGCAACCTTGGAGTATGTTTCCGACTTAACAGGGTGAGGGGTGAGGGTTCACTCTCCGCGTGAAGGGTGAGAGTGAAGTTGGCTGCGAAAGGGTTTTGTCTGTCACATCGCATCCCTTAGGCTTCATTATTATTATTATTATTATTATTATTATTATTATTATTATTATTATTATTATTATTTGTTAGTTTGAAGGCTTGGCATCTAAGGCCTTTAGCCTTTTTACTGATTGACGTTAAAATTAATCATATATTAAATCTAAATTTTGTACAAAAGATTGGCCTCTTTCAAGAACTGTATTGTTTTGTCAGTTGCTGTTTTGTCGGTGCCAAGATCTATCTTCATGTTGCCTCTGATGTCGTATCTGTATCTAAGTCTTGAGAGATCTACGCAGTCTGTCAGAATATGTTTCACTGCCAGAAGTCTTCCGCAGCTGCAGATGGGTTGTTCTTCATTTCTTAACATGTATGAAGAAGTCATTCTTGCATGGCCTATTCTTAGTCGGGTTATGCACACTTGTTCTCGTCGAGGGTATCTGACATTTGGTGACTATTTACTCATAATCTGTTTAATGGGGTGTGGTTTCGTGTGAAGACTGTTCCACGTGGTCTCTCATTCCGTGAGGATGCACTTCGAGACAGCATTTCTTACATCTTGAGGTCGTACTTCTTTTACCATTTCTGATTGGAAGTTCCCGGCATTTTGTGCTGCAGAATCGGCTTCTTCGTTGCCTAGGATACCCACGTGTCCAGGGCACCAGATGAACGTAACTGATGCTCCTCGCTGCTCTAATTTATGGCATGCTATGAGAATCATTTGTAGCAGTGGGTCTACAGTTTGGCATCTGTCTATTGCAGTGAGAAGACTTAGCGAGTCTGTGCAGATGACGAACCTTCCTGAATCGAGAGTTTCACAGTGCCGCCAAGACTGCAATACTGCATATAATTCGGCAGTGTACACACTTACTTCAGGTGGAAGCGCCCAAGCTCTCGACAAGTTCTCAGTTACAAATGCGCATCCAACCCGATGTTTTGTTTTTGAACCATCTGTGTAGATAATTATGTGATTTGCCATATATTCTTCGAGAACTGATCGAAATCTGACTTTTAAATCTATGGGAAGTCATTCTGTTTTCTTTACACTGGTAATGTCGAGTCTTACTTCTGGCATTTTCAACATCCAAACTGGAATTTCATATGGTTCGTGTTTCAAAACTGGTGGTAGGACGATGTTGTAGCATTTGGCTATCTCGATTGCGCGGATGTTGGCTGGACGAGTAGCTGAAGGTCTTTGATCGTAAATATTTACTAGCTTAGGTCGAGTCATCAATGAGTGGTTTAAATGTTTCGGTAGAGACAGCAATTTTGATCTATAGTTGAGTAGCATTGTTTGTCGTCTGTGATGTAGCGACATGGTGCTGGTTTCACAGTAGAGGCTTGAGGAAGGACTAGTGCGGAACGCGCCAGATGCATATCGGAGGTCTGCATTGTGAACGGGGTCTAGTTTCCTTAAACTTGATTTTCTGGCTGAGGAGTACACTGCACATCCATAATATATTTTGGACATCACCATGGATTTGTACAGGCGGAGTAAGATGTCTCTATCTGCTCCCCAATTTATATGAGAAATGCATCTTATTGCATTCAGAGCTGTTTTGCATCTACGCAAGTATATTCTATATGCCATTTCCATGTTAAATGCCTATCAAAAATCAAACCAAGGAATTTTGCCGTTTCATTGTATGTCAGTTGAACACCATTCAGCGCCAGCTTTGGATCTCTGTAATTTTGTCTTTTCTTACAGAAGTGAACGCATTTGGTTTTGGCTGCTGTAAATGAAAAACCAATGTTTTTTGCGTTCTGTACTAATTTATTGATGGCATTTTGCATTTTGATTTTGATCATTCCCAGTGATTTGGCTGAGTAAAATATAGCAATGTCATCTACATACATGCATTTTCCTATTGACGCTTCTATGCCGTCAATCATCTCGTTGATCGCTATGATAAAGAGCGTGCCACTCAATGGAGAGCCTTGCGGTACACCGTTCTCTAGTACGTAGCTTTTTGAGATGGACTGCCCAACTCGAACTTGGAAAGATCTGGTACTAAGGAAGCTGGATATGAAGTTTGGTAGATATCCTCTTATTTGCCAGTTACATAGCTGTCTCAGAATGTTATGTCGCCAGGTTTTATCGAAAGTTTTTTCCAGATCAAAGAGTACGGTAACCATATGTTTTCTTTTGATGAAGGTATTCTGAATTGCGTTTTCCAGATATATTAGCTGGTCTATTGTAGAGTGATGTTGTCTGTATCCGCACTGGTGTATGTTTAGCAGGTTGTTTCTTTCGAGACACCATGTTAGCCGGGTGTTGACCATTTTTTCCAAGATTTTTCCTAGACAGCATGTCAGCGATACCGGGCGATAATTTTCAGGTTTTAATAGATCCTTGCTTGCCTTTAAAAGTGGAATTATTATCGCTCCGTTCCTGACTTTGGGGTAATTACTTTGTGTCCAAATGTTATTGTATATGTTTAGCAAAGTGGACAGTATTTTCTTCGGTAATCGACGTAGTATGCTGTAAGGGATATTGTCTGATCCTGATGCGGTGTCTCCAGCTGCATTTATGGCGTCTTGCAATTCTCTCCATGTGAAAAGAGCGTTATATGGCTTATTTATATTGGTTGTAAAGTCAAGTACTTGTTCTTCTTCTTTTCTTTTTCTCGAGAAAGTCTTTAGGATAGCCGTTTGTGTCACTGGCTCTGGAGTATTGGGTCGCTAATGCATTGGGTATTTCGTCAGGGTTGCATATTAGTTGTCCTTCGTGTTCTATGCATGTGATTAGGACTGAAAACATTTTTCCCAGCTATTGACCTGATTTTCTGCCATATTTCCGTGACTTTGGTCGTCCGAGTTATGGTGGTTACGTACTTTTCCCCGCTTGATCGTTTTGCTGTTAGTATTTTTCTGCGAGCGAGCGCAAGCAGACGCTTGAAAGCAATAAGATTGTCTTGGGTTGGTGCACGTCTATATCTATTGAGGGCTTTTCTTTTCTCCCTTATCGCTTCTTTGGTTTCCGTATTCCACCATGGTACTGGAATCCTAGATGAGCGGCCACTACTCTGTGGAATGTATTTTACAGCAGAAGATATGACAGTGTTGGTGAAATCGGTAACGTCTTTCTCTGAGTTTCCACTGTCATTTATTGGCGGTATGTGTCTGGTGAAGCTGGACCAGTCTGCGTGGTTGGTACACCAACGTTTTGGTAAATGTACTGTGTTCTTTGGCATGTTTGATGATATCAACAGAGGAGAGTGATCACTCTGATGAAGATCTGGAAGTGGTTTCCATGTCAGCCGTGTTGCAAGATTTGGACTACATACTGAGAGATCTATGGCTGAGAATGAGCCATTTCTAGCATTAAAATGAGTGCTTGCTCCTGTGTTTAAAAGTACGTATTCATTGTTAAGTAGCAGGTCATCGATTCTGCGACCGGAGTCATTTGTCCTAGAACAGCCCCATGTGGTACTGTGAGCATTGAAGTCGCCTAGAATTAGAAATGGAGGCTGTAGTTCATCGATCAGGTCTTGTAGATCTTTATTTCTCCATGAGGCATCGGGTAAGTATATGCAACATACCATCATCTTCAATGGCTTGTATAGGGTTACAGCTACTGGTTGTAGAGGTGTGTTGAGATCAAGACGACTAGCAGGATGTGTGTAGCTGATCAATTTGGCAACACCACCTCTAGCTCGTCCATCCGGTTCTACGTCACTGCGAAAGGTTTTATATCCTCTAAAATTGAAACGGTCTTCTGGTTTAAAATGGGTTTCTTGTACGCACACACACATTGGTGTGTGATTGACCAGTAGCAATTTCAGCTCACAGTAATGCGAGATACAGCCGTTGATATTCCATTGAATTATATTTTCCATGGTTGGAATGGGGTTCTTCTGCTATAGGACGCGTAGATCTTGCTTATTTTTTTGGTTTTCCTTTTGGCCATCCTTTCTTCTTTTTCTTCTTACACGGGGTTTTGCATAGATCGATGGACTGGTAATCATTGTTTTCAGCACTTACCATCGAACTTGTCTCAGAGCAAGGGGTTGTGTCTTGATCATTGGTCATTGACTTCATTTTTTGTTTGAGGAAGTTGTCCTTGATGTGCTTAGGAGAACGAGGCGATCGACTTCGATAGCCTGTTGTCGATACTTCTTTGCTGGGTATGGCTGCAGGAGCAGCTACTGGATTTCTTTCTGCCTCATTTGGTGGGGGTCTTCAAGATTCTTTTTCATTTACCATTTCACTTTGAGTGTTTGTGGTTAAGACTTCTGTGTTGATTTTGTTATTGTGAATTTCATTAAAGTACTTTTCTATGCATCGGGTTATTGCAGGCATTAGTTCTTTCACTACTAAAGAAGGTAAATTTGTGCTTTTAGTAACTGCTTCCGCGTATGTAATATTTCCTTTCTTTTCAGGACACACAAGTTTTTTGCTTCAGGATAGCTGATCTTCTGTGTGGCTTTCACTTGTTGTATTGCTGTCTCCTGCTTATATATTGGGCAGTCTCTTGACCTCGATGAATGTTGTCCACTGCAATTAATGCATTTGATAGGATCAAGGCATGGATCATCACTATGAAATGGCTTACCACAATGACATACTTTGATTCTCGCACATCTAGATGCTGGGTGTCCAAATCGTAAACATTGAAAATACTGCATTGGTTGCGGAATGAACATTCGTACGGTTAGACGATGAATGCCTGCTTTAATCTTCTGTGGTAACGTACAACGCTTGAACGTCAGGACATGGGACGCTGAAGGAATTATCTGCCCATCCCGCCTCATTGTTAGCCTACGACAGGCAATGACTCCTTGAGAAGCTAGTTCTTGAACTATTTCCTCTTCACTGCAGTTTAGTAAGTCACTACAAACTACAACACCTTTGCAGGTATTCAGTGTGCCGTGAGCACTTACTTCAACATCTATAGTGCCTATTTTCTTCAATTCTAGTAACTTTTTACCTTGATTGTCATTAACTGTTTCTACCAAGAGTCCAGATGAAGTTTTCTGTATATCTTTTACGGCAGATCCAGCGCAGGTGCTAATACTCCTCTCTATTATAAACGGGCTCACTTTATCAAAATTTCCTTCAGTTCTTTTTACTGTAAGGTACTTTAGTACCGCTGCGGTGTTCTTGAACAGGTCATCATAATTTGTTGATTTTCCAACTTTCATTCTTTTAGCATTGAACTCAGGACTTTTTTCTGGACGAGGGTTTTTAAGGGTTCCCTCAACCCTAGGTTCGCAGACTTCCATTTGAGTCCCGCGAAGCTTGCTATCACTCGTAGCACTATCTGCCAGCGGTGCCGAGTGATCCGCACCCCTGGCATTGCAGTCGCTGGGTGACGACGCCCGGTGGCCTGCTTGCGCACCACCGACCGCCGGTACTGGGGCTCCGATCCCCTGCACCGTAACTGTCGATCCTCCATCTTGGTTTTTTTCTTCAGGGTCACCTTCCCCTAGCGTTTTTGAGTTACCGCCAGCTTAAGGAAACGGAAGGAACAAGGGGGGACAGAGAAGACAGAGTTAGAATAGAAGGGTAGAATGGAAACGACTCCCTAGCCCTCGCAACCTAATAGCGTCGGGGCGGAAATATAAGAGTTGACCGATACAAGATTGGCCTACAGGACAGAAAACAGATGTGTGCCACAAGTAAATGGAAGCAATGACACACAGAGTTTGTGGGAATGACGGGATGTTTAGGGGAGTGACAGCGGACAGCTGCCCCGATTAGTCGCCTTCTACGACAGGGGGAGGTCCCGTGGTGCTATTCTACTAAAATCCCCGACACCACACGGGGTATTATTATTATTATTATTATTATTATTATTATTATTATTATTATTAGCGTATTTCCCAATAATGGAAAACGTTAAGCAAAGATTGACTCGTTTTTGTGTTCTAATTAGTTTTTGTGGAGTTCTTCTTAATTTTCCAATATTCTTTCATTCTGTTGGAGAATGCCAGTTTTCTTTCTTCAGACCATTTCGGTCTGTAGGGTTTTGATTTAGGTTGTTCTGGTTTGACTTCCCATTTGTTCACTTTGTTGCGGAAGGTGTTTTTGTCTGAGGTGTCAGTTATGTCGGCGTGTCGTATGTCTTTTTTTGTTTCTTTCATCCATGGTGTTGTACTTTTAAGTGAGGATATATAGTTTAGTATTCTTTTAGTTAGTCGAGTATTTGGTAGCCTGTCTATGTGTCCGAAGAATTTCAGTCGTCTTTTCCTGATGTCGACTTCTATGTTCGAGTACTTTTCAGTTGTCTTAATAGATTGTAATCTATTAATTATTATTATTATTATTATTATTATTATTATTATTATTATTATTATTATTATTTTCTCGTATAGATACGTATATACGGAATAATATACGTAGTATTGAGAAAGTTATGTAATGCTGCGCGAAAAAAACGGCGGATTTTCGGCAGAGAAGTATTTATTTCCTCGCCTTGATAACGAAAATGCGGATAAATTCAGTTGCTAAATTAAGAAAAAAAATCCTGTAACACGTGGTGTAGCCAGAATCTCTGTTTTATAGGACCTTGATATCGAAAATTCAATTGACAGCAAAACGTCTTCCGTCTGTGAACACCACTAACGCCTAAATCACGCGCAGGATTATTTTCAAAATTGATATCCCCCGGTCGACCTGGTTCGAGTCACAGCTTTGAGAGATTTAAAAACATTCTTTAAATTTTAGGGGAACTTTACATGAACTCCCTGAGACATTTCCAAAATTTAATCAAAAAGGCTCCAAATTTTTTTCTTACATTTCTAGTAACAATAAAGTCAAATACACTTATGGAGATCATTTTTTCGGGGTTAATCCTGAATTTTCTAAAACAGTTTGATTTTTTCCGGTGTTTTGTTACAACTACAAAATTGAATAAATAGATATTTCCTTCAAGTAAATTTTGTTGTCCACAGTTAGTTCTTTCATTAAGGTAATGTAGATTTTTTTGAAACTTTTAGTTGTTTGCGTGCGATATTTGCATTTTTAAAGTATTAAAAAAACAGATAATGTCAAAATGTTTTTGATGCTATGGTGGTTTTAGAAATCTTGCGTCTGTGGGGAGTTTTTCCGTCCGTTGTCTGAGTGTTAAGAGTAGTATTGGATATACTTTTCAAAAAGTGTATTTAGGGACGGGTTTGTGATGATTTTGTGAACTTCTTTGGAGGCCATGTCGAAAAGGAAGTTGTAGATTATTCGAAGATTGTTGTTTTTTAGTACTGTGTTACAGGTTGTTACAGGTACTGCGAGAAAGGCTATTTTAATGAATCTGTTATCTGCCTTTTTGAGTTGGTCTAGGTTTATTTTTGCTGCTGTCGTTCAGGCTTAGCAGACGTAAGTACCTACGCATCTGATGCAGTCTGTGTAGAGCAGGGATTTTGTTTTATTTCGTAGCTTTGCGGCTCTTAGACGTGGCGTGAGTTGTGCTATGCCTTGTATCATGTGTTTTGCTGCCAGTTTACATTGCTCTGCGTATGTAATTTTTTGGTGGAAAGTGATGCCTAGATACTTGATATGGGCCATTACTGCCTCTCTTGTCTGCTGTTACGCCTCCCCCCTGTTGCCTCTGGATCCGCCACCGCCCCTATGGAAAGCTCCAGCGCCCAATGGGGGAAGGTATTGCCGCCGTTGAAAATGTATGTGTAAGAAGTAATTAGCCATTATTAAAATAAGTGTACCAATTATTCATCTCCCTTATAGCCGCGGGTCAGTGATGGAGTTGCATAATTAATAATTAGAGGCGGTGAATTGTCATAGAATTTCTAAAAAATGAACATAAAAAATAAACATGGAAAACCAAGATATGATTAAACAAATTAGTTTCCCATTGAATATTTTGAAACAATTTCCACTCCCATTAGTGGGGATGGAGTGCGTCGGTGGATAATGGTGCTCCAGGATATCAATTTTGAAAATATCGTTTACATTTATTTATATTATTCTATATCATGTGTTGTTTTTTTAAATATACCCATTTATTGATGATTTTTAACGGATTTAATTTTTGTCGATTACAGCGCCATCTGTCAACCAAAATCACAGGTCACATCACAATTGGGATATTTTTTCTGGGTAATCCAAATCTTCAATAAAAAATGGGGACCCTATTTAAGGTGTTTTCTCCCCAACCCTAAGGGGGTGTGGTTAGGGGGTGGAGTTTGGTATTATTAGATGTTTCCTGTCGAAACAAACAACTTTTACTACCCTTTTTTATTCGATGTGTAGTTTTCGAGATATTTGCTCCGATAGATTAAAATGGCTCACCTGTATATGAACAAGATTATCCACTCTTTCATTAAATGGGCCGGGCAATAAGAGATTTTCTCTTGAAATATCGCCGTTGTCTGGCGCACGTTTCAATATTTTATTTTCTTATGAATAAAAGCGAGAAAAAATATAACATCTTTACAAAACAGTTTTGAATATATTTATTTTTCTTATCTACAATTTTTTGTTCATATTTGATACAGTAATGTAGTCATTCTAACACAATTTATCATTTCATACGCATTTCCATTCTGTTTTAATGAATAGTGTTTCTTTCTATGAAATTTAAGTGGCCCAATTTCCGCATCTTTTAACTATTTTTGGTGCGTATTTTCAGGAATGTTTTATTGAACTTTATTACGTATATATCATATCTATATCTGTAAATAACAAGATTCATGTGTTATTTGTTGTTGTTTCATAATATATGTTGAACATGATGCTATCGCGCAACATCTGTCCGATTTTCCAATGCCTTTTGCGCCGTTTAAAGAAAAGTAAACAAAAGACATCCTTTTTTGCACGTTTTCCTGTAGAACAGCGCAAATTTTCACCAATTGTTTTTGACGTTGGAACATTATGGACATAAATATTAACGAAATTTCTTTCTGTCTGCTTCTACCGTGCACTGTTTCTTCAGAAGTCGTACAGCTTGACTAACAACTTGGAGGAAACACTCGATATGCGTGTGTGTCTTTGCTTGTAGAGAATGCTCTCTACTTTTTCATCACAAAAGGCACAGGCGGGTGCAAGAAATGACTGTCATTAAGTCATTTTGAGCGGTCTGGGCTTTGTGGGAGGGTGGGTGCTGTTGGGCCTTGCCGCCTTCCGCCGCCCGCTCTGCCGTCGTCTAATTGGCAGCCGCGTCATAAACACGCGAGGTCACGGCCAAGGAATACCTGGATAATACCACCTGTCGCTATGCACCCTGCTGTTACGCAATAGATATAATTGGATGAAAGCACGACCGAGGGCTTCTCCAGAGGGTCAGTGAAGTCCGAGGCGGAAGAACTACCCCACGAACTATGAGGTTGGTCGCGGCGTAGGAACTCTGGTGCCGTAAAAATAGTTAGTGCCTTGGAAATTGGTCATTTTCATCCCAGCCTCTTGTAATTATGTCTAAAAAATGACGCGTTCTCCTGAGGCTTTATTATAATGAGGTATCTAATGTAAATAGATGGAACAAAATATTTTTGGAAGAGATTACTGGCCACAACCGATAATTATTCATAATTTCTTTCATTTAAACTAGTTTTAAATTCTCCAATGTCTTATTGATCTGAATGTATTTCGTCGTCGAATTATTCCCATGAACAATTGTCGTTTCTTGGAAAAGGTTCTCGAGTTTCTGGGTGGGTGGCAGAAATATAATTAATTAACTTCGATAAATACTGAATAAAATCATTACTTAGAAGCCCCTATGGATATTATTATTATTATTATTATTATTACAATTATTATTATTTTGCGAATTGGCCATCATGGGGCCACGTGATACATGTATCCCACCGGAGCTCAGACAGATAATCGGGATAGGTGCACGTTACTTTTCAATAAAAGACAATCAGTGTTTCAATGATTCCATTTTTATACCCCAAGGTTGTTAGCCCTGGACAATGGGATGCAATTATGATGATGAATGATGAAATATACATACACAAAAATACAGAGGCACACACAACACAATCATGCCCGAGGTGGGACTCGAACCGGTGATCTTCTGGCCTGAGACCGCTATTATTATTATTACTATTATTATTATTATTATTATTATTATTATTATTATTATTATTATTATTATTATTATTATCATCATCATAATTATCATAGCATTTTCTAAAATAGTGAATAACCCGTTTCCGCAGCAAATTCACAGAACAATAATCATTTATCAGTGATTGGTACTTCAGCACTCCGTACATAGATAGAATGTGATCTCCACATCTGTCACACACTCCGACAGGACGCGATTAACTGTGACTCCTCTTATCGAAATAATCTCTTAAGCCGAACTGTCGTCTCCCAGGAGCTGAGACTGGGTATTAGAAATTAAAATTGCAGTGACGCCGCAATCATATTTTGTATTTAAACGCATTTAAATATTTTAGGAATTTGTGAAAATTCAATCCTCAAAGTTTACAATATTGTGGAAGTGGGGATTGCTCATCATGATGTTACGCCTTTGTTGCAAACGATTTCTTTCTTTGAACTTTGTTTCAATGATTACGTTAATTCACCACGATATTTTTCTATGCCTGTAGGTCTCCTCAATAGCCAACACAGTGTAGAATACAGTTATAGGATTTGCATAATTTAAGTTTTGTGCTTTCGCGGATAATTAAGGAAGTAGTATAATTACATTTGACTACTGCATTTCCGTAAGTGTTTGGCGCGGCCGGAGTGGCAGTTGCAAATATTAACCGGTTTCGTGGAACTTGTTGGCCTTCCATTTGCTTGAAGGACGACACGCAAGAGTTGGCAAACTTTCTCTCACGAATTTCCAAGTTTAGAACAAAAACAAATTTTAAAGGAAAACATTCAGAATGTCTATTTGGTATAATTTTTATAATTTCTAGTATGATTTCGGAATATTATTCTGATCTAATTTTTAATGGTATTTCCAGAAAACACAGAGCGTTCAACTTCTTCTCTGAAGCTTGGTAGACTGTCTCAGGTTCCGCATCTAAATAAACGAAATGCATTACGAGAGAGATTTGGGAGAAATTACTACAAGAATATAACAATCCAGACAATTGCAAAATACTTGTAAGTTAAATTAGGAAAAACGTCTCTGAGAGATATGAAAATAAAGTTATGATTTTAACTGGAGTACAACGTACGCAGATTAAACTTCCCCTCATATGTCATTCACAGGTTTTATTGTTCTGGCGATAAATCAAATCAAAGTATACCAACATAGCCGTATACCAACATAGTACATGCAGAAGAAAGAGAGAAAGAAAGAAAGAAAGAGAGAAAGAAAGAAAGAGAGAAAGAGAGAAGGAGAGAAGGAGAGAAGGAGAGTAGAGAAGGAGAGGAGAGAAGGAGAGGAGAGAAGGAGAGGAGAGGAGAGGAGAGAAGGAGAGAGAGCGAGAAAGAGAAAGAGAGAGCGAGAAAGAGAAAGAGAGAGAGCGAGAAAGAGAAAGAGAGAGAGCGAGAAAGAGAAAGAGAGAGAGCGAGAAAGAGAAAGAGAGAGAGCGAGAAAGAGAAAGAGAGAGAGCGAGAAAGAGAAAGAGAGAGAGCGAGAAAGAGAAAGAGAGAGAGAGCGAGAAAGAGAAAGAGAGAGAGAGCGAGAAAGAGAAAGAGAGAGCGAGAAAGAGAAAGAGAGAGAGAGCGAGAAAGAGAAAGAGAGAGAGAGCGAGAAAGAGAAAGAGAGAGAGCGAGAAAGAGAAAGAGAAAGAGAAAGAGAGAGCGAGAAAGAGAAAGAGAGAGAGAGCGAGAAAGAGAGAGAGAGAGAAGTTACGTAATGCTACAAGCACTAAGGAGTAGCACTGGCTTTCTCATAATTGATATTGTCAAATTTATCTCGACGATCTCGAGTCTCTGAAAATTGCATTTGAATCTTTCAATTTAATGAGAGTTCTTTATATCCAGCCCCTGTAACATTAATACATTTTGTTATGATTTCATTAATGTTTTTGCTCCAAAGATGAAAGTGCTCTTAAAAATATGGAACGGATCAGATTGATTAAACCCTCTGAAATTACGAAAATTGCAAACGTTCATTTTTTTTAGCCTTTTCCAGCTTTATTTACAATAATCTAAATATTTTTTCTTAATGAAATACATGATTAAAATCCAAGTCTTTAAATGGTCTCGTGTAGAGCTGTACATAAGAGCAAAACAAAATATGAGTATTTTTCATGTTATTTTATGTCAAATCACAACGATATCCAAAAAAATTCCAAATAATATTTTCTCAAAAATAGCTCGATTTTTTTCTTTATGATTTTCGTATGAAAAGAGCACATGGATTTAAATCACACGTCATAATCTCATCTTCACTACAGCGTTTGTATTTGCAAAAAGAACAGTTATCGACCGCCAAACTGACATTTTCATGATAATATTAAACATTACAATGAGGTAATATTTCGAAACTTATAATTTTGAGTCCAGTTCCAAAACTTAGCCTTTTGGAATTGAGTTGTCGTTATGTAATTTTTTGACATCTCGTGGGTTATAATTTTCACTACATGCTACTGCTGGACCAGGGCGCAACACACTGACTTCGCAATTGGGACGCCTTGGTTCGATCCCCGTGCCAACCTGATCAGGGTTTTTCGTGGTTTTCCTTAGACATCAAGGCGAATACTGAGATGTTTCTACTGAAAAGGCAACGACCGCAAAATCGGCGTCACGAAGCCGATTTCGTTAACTACGTGAAGTCACGAAGTTTGGTCCCCGGTCAGGCTGACAGCCAGTTATAAAATTCACAGTCAAATGATAATAGATCGTGTATTTTCAGCACTTTTTTTAAATTGGGGTTCTTTCAAAACACGGACGTGTTAAATACATCTTATAAGCTATGACGTTATGTCCCTGTTGATAATATACAAATAGAAAACGTTATTTACATACCTCGTGAGACGCTAATAAAAAGCGAATTTAACACAATTTGTCTGGGTTGCACCCAATAACAATTTGATTATGCATAGCGCAATTGCCTTCATGTTATATGTTGGTGAACGATGTCGTCAAGCCTTAGCGTACATTCATTCTCACGTTGCCGAGTAAATACATTTAGTATTTAGCATTTCTTGCAAGCAATAGTTAGTCTATGTTCGTTAAGTTGCTCGTTAGCGCTTTCTGTGCACTGAAAATACCGGTTTTTATAAATATTATTGAAGAGATGATGAGTTACGGTCCGCAGATTCAGAACAGGCCAGGAACCGCATAAGAACTGCTGACAATACGAATAAGGAGAGCTAGTGGCAGAAATGTCTTCCTTCAAGAATTGAAAGTCAGTGGGAAAATGACATATCAATCGAGGTTTGAGATACGATTAATTTAATGTTTGACCGATGTAAATCAATGGAGAGCCAGGAAAATAAGTGAGTATGTTACAACTACCTGTAAAGAATTTGGAGACCTCTAATCCTGAAAGGAAAGAGAATTTCTCTCGTAATATTATGGATGGCTCAATTCGAAAATCTCAACATTCTGGCGTATAACTCTGATGCATTCGATTATGCCCTCCAGGAAGGCAAATCCAGTTAATTTCTCTTAATGTTCTCTTATTTGCATTTGCAAACTAGTTGAAGATACTCGGCTTACCCGTCTTATCACAATCACCCATTACAACAGAAAATTTAATATTCGGTCAATAGAATAAAGTGGAATTAATTTTATGTACATCGTCACCACACCAGTGGCTTGATCCGGAGGGGGGGGGGCAAGGGGACCATGCTCCCAAAAGGTCTAGAGTTTTCGTTTGTTACTTTCCTTTATTTGAAAAAATTGATATAAATATTTATTTATGTTAGAAATATGTAATTATCTTAAAAATATTGTATATTATCATTGTACACTACAAAAATAATATACAATATAATACATATGTTTATTATTTCACAGGTATCGATTATCACCATCCCCAATGATCGGCTTCTGCGCCACACCCGCCCCGCTCAACTCCTTCCCCGCGCCTCTCCCCATCCACTAGACGTAAAAATGACAAACCAAATTTAAAGGCTTTTATCTTTACATTAAGAAATCTCACGAAATGAATAAAAATGTTCACATAAAAATTTTCCTACTTAACGAAAACTTCACTCTTAACAAATTTTGACCAAATCGTAAATGCTTAAACTTCCGTTAGGCCGACTTCAAACAGAATTACTTGTAACAATAAGTTAGTCGCGAGACATACGACCAGATTTTTCGGGGAAAGGTTTAGTCGCTCTAGGCTACACCTTCGGCTGCATTAATACGTAAGCAGGCTAAGAGCGTGCTTAGAGCTCCGCCGGATATATGATATTAGAGTTTTATAAACAAAATTTTATAATAGTTCATAAATATTGACAATATTTTTATATTAATTTTTAAATTTTCAAAGGTTAAATTTTGTTGTTGTGTGTACATTTTTCACATTCCTATTGATTACTTCTGTTCAATTTTATAAAGATTATTAAGGAACTCCATCAGGGGCATATTTACTTAAAATAAAATAAACACTTGCTTATGGGCCCCATCCATTGGGGTACGGAGGAAAGATTATTCGAAAAAAGGTACAAAATGTTTCTGTAAAATAATTGTTTATCAAATAGTCTACTGTACTAAAAAGTTATTCCAATATAATTAATATTTTTTACGAAATCTGCAATCTTTTTTCGGAGAGAGGAAGCGTATGCTTGGGGGCTTCACGGTATGAAAATCCGGCTCTGAGCCACAAACATGCTTAGGGCTCTTCAAGACAATGAATCGGACCCTAATGCCTCCGGACGTTGACCGCTTTCACAAGTAGTTCATTGCAGTAGCCATACTGCAGATGAAACGGGTTCGCTTCCACGGATGCGCCACAACAAAGAATCCCTCGTGTTATCTGGCATGTACGTGCCAGCCGGCGCGCGCCCGGAAATCAGCAGAGTCTTTCCGCGTCCGTCGCCTTGTCCCGGCGCGGCGGCCTTCGACGCCTCCATCGCCTCTGCCGCCACCGCCGCCGTCGTCGCCGGACGCCCGTCACATTCACTCTTCTCCATGGGGCGCCGTCTTGCACCAGCTGATTCGACCAGTTTCTTTCACCCGGCAGCCTCTCGCCAATTAGCGCGCCTTGCAGTGGGCCAGAACTTGTGATAATGGAGTCGAAACTTGTTAAATTTAAATGCTGCCCGAACTGTAGAGTGGATATATTTTCGAATAATTAACGTCACCACCATGTCACTTTATTTGCTGGGAAATTACGTCAGAAATATGTTTTGCACAGTGATTGTCTTCCAATATGTAACTTTGTTACTGTGTAACAAATGTATTTTAGGAATTAATATTGCAGAAAGAATCAGTCACCTGTCCGAAAACCGAACCCAGAATTCTTAGTTTACGCTCAAATGCTATCAGTGAGCTACCAAAAAAACTAATGCATTGAATAGTAAAAAAATGCAAAATATTTTAAATATGTAATGAAATAATAATAATAATAATAATAATAATAATAATAATAATAATAATAATAATAATAATAATAATAATAATAATAATAATAATAATAAGAAGAAGAAGAAGAAGAAGAAGAAGAAGAAGAAGAAGAAGAAGAAGAAGAAGAAGAAGAAGAAGAAGAAGAAGAAGAAGAAGAAGAAGAAGAAGAAGAAGAAGAAGAAGAAGAAGAAGAAGAAGAAGAAGAAGAAGAAGAAGAAGAAGAAGAAGAAGAAGAAGAAGAAGAAGAAGAAGAAGAAGAAGAAGAAGAAGAAGAAGAAGAAGAAGAAGAAGAAGAAGAAGAAGAAGAAGAAGAAGAAGAAGAAGAAGAAGAAGAAGAAGAAGAAGAAGAAGAAGAAGAAGAAGAAGAAGAAGAAGAAGAAGAAGAAGAAGAAGAAGAAAGTTGGTGAAGATGCCATCTTCACAACCTTTCCAAACCTTTTCGACGACTACTACGCACTAACTTGTAATTACAAGTAAACGTTCCGTTATTTTTTTCATAAATATAGCACACGCCAAGTAATGACGTAGACCAAAATGTCATGTGTGAGAAAAAGTGAAAATGCTGCTTTCGCAGATTCAGGGCTTCCCCTCAAGATAACGTTATCAACACTGTAATGAGGTACTATGTTACGCTCGCAATTCCACCATGTGGCGAAGAGATAATTTTGAAATTCTCTGAACTAGCGTAAAGGAAATTGCCCTTTCGCTGATGGAACATTTTATACAGAAAAAAATGCTGTCATGAGGACGTCAGTCATGTTTTCGTTTTACTTACAGATAGAGAACAGGTATAGGAACGTATCTTTAGTAAACAATCATTCATACATTTTATCAATATGATTTATATAGTAGACTGAAATAAATTCTTGGAAGACATTTTTATCACTGAAAAATGCGACGCAAATATTTCTGTGAAAAATTAACTAATACCTTCTTTAAAGTTGAAATAGAACCTAACAATTTAAAATGTAGTGTGAGAAGGAAATCCTGAGTCCGTCTTATTGTACCGCACATTTGTTGGAACCGATGGAGTTTAATATCAATGTCGTTCTCACAATCGTAGGTCAAATCCCAGCCAAGGTAATTAAAATGTCTTACTTGTTCCAACGTTGAATTCTAAATACATTTTTTTTATTTGATGGGGAATTTGCCTTGGAAAACCGTCACTTTACTTTTTTGATGGAGATTTGGAGGTTTTAATCTTCCAAGGTATTACTAAATATATGAGTTTTTTTTCTGTAGTTCATGTGAAAACGTTGAAAAATATTTTTATGAAAAATGTACAATACATATTAATAATAAAACGTATTAATATTTTCTTAAACTGAATGTCACTATATTAATAAATCCAACTTACGTCATTTTCGTAGACGATTATTTAAAAAAGCACGTCGAATTATATCGAATTTTTGTTTTCACAACATAATTTTTTTTATTTTTAGTAAAATACCTTGTGAGTCGAAAAATATTTAATTAAATAGTTGCATGACAGTTAATACATATTTTAAATAGGTATACATGCTGTACGTTTAACTCTTGTGTTTGTATTGAACAGTCATGCCATTATCCGGCCACATAATGATTCGGCAATTCTCGAATTTACTTGTAAAATAAAATATACTCATTAGTTCTTATGATATACTTATTAACAGGGCTCTGATTCTGGTGACATACCATTTTTTCATTGATGTATTGTAGACGTAACTAACTTGTAAATGAATGTTTATCGGTGATGACATATAAGGGATAGAAATATATAGTTATTTGGTAATTTCTTGTCATTTTTACGCATTTTCCCTTTGTTTTCTGTGAATATTTCATGAATTTACAATCACTCATTAAAACAAGGTTTTTATTTTATTATCAGTTCATGACGAAATTCAATACTGCAATGGACTGTTTTTTGAACTTTGAAAATTACTCGGATCATCGACAAATTCCTTAACCTTTCAAAGCCGACGGATGGAAGAACGGAAATTTTCTATTAAACAAAATTTTATATAAATATATTTTATTTCAAATTGAAAAATTCATTCAGTAAGTATATATGTTCATAAAAAAATGTGAACTTTTTTAAACTTATGTCATTTCCACCTTATTTTTAAATTTTTAGGAGGCTTATTAATCTATCATAATATTACTTTACTGAGGATTTAAAATAATTTATTAAAGAAGGCTTTTTCGTAAATAGGGACGCGAATTTGTTGGACAAAGGCCTAAATCCATTGCTTGTCACCCGTCTCTGGCACCAGGCTACAATGGTGCCTTGACGCTGCTTTTGATGCCCTTGCGCCCGCCAACAGTACGGCAACACTGTCTCTTCCACCCTCGCTGCAGGGCACCGGGGAGCGCCTTCACAGCCTGCCCGGAGCGTCTTCCCGGGTGCTTTGGAGTTTCGAAAGAGAATGGAATGAGCAAGAAATACCTCTGGAACATGAAATGTGGTTGATCAAAAAGTTCATCACTAGGGATACGATTTTCAGCACTCAAGAATCTTGAAAATGCTTTTAAAAATATGCATTTATGCCCTAACAATTCTCAAATTTGCATTTTATTATGCAATTAAAATTAACAGTTTTTCATTTCCTCGATAAACCTTTCTTGATAAAATTGAGGAGAAGCACGCCACTCTACCCCACTTCACGGCAGAAATAATTGAAGTAAATATTCAGGTGAAGTACATTGTATGTCTTGTATTTCTTATCAAGAAATGTTGTCAAGAAATATCTTTAATTTTCACAAGTTTTTTATCATCTGTAGAAAAGAAGAAGAAGTAGAAGAAGAAGAAGAAGAAGAAGAAGAAGAAGAAGAAGAAGAAGAAGAAGAAGAAACGCAATCTGCGACAATATATTTTGAATCAATGAACACTCACAAATAAATAAATTCTTTGAAACTATGAATCGTTTTATAGAAAAGTATCAATTTTAACGAAATATGCAAAAGATGCGCCTATAATTATACGAATATGCACAACAGGGAAAATCTGCCTAAATATACACAAATATGCACGAACATATTAATCTATAAAGCATCATATTCTAATCAAATGTCAAGAAATTTCACTTAGCTACGCCTTGAACCAACGGACAAAAAGTATGCAAAATCATAGAACTCCGCTACCTATTCATCACAGTTCGCGAACGTTAGATGAGGCAGTGAATCGACCATGAATATCATGGCTCTTAGGATGTAACAGTATCAATATATCGTTCAAGAAATACAAAACCGACCCAACTCAAAACATAGTTTTGACTGTTATTTAATGATAATTATTGTAAACAAAGCTCCTACGAACCATTTTAGTAATCCTTACTCGAAGATCTACAAATTTTGTGTGATACTTGTATTTTAAATGACTTACTGAATCACATGCAGCCGCGATCTTTAAACCTGCGTTCCTCTAGGGAGTCACACTCATATTTTTTTAAGTTCGTAACTACTCATTAGGCTATACAATGAGTGGGATATAATTTTAAGGTTCACATCCTTTGTCGTGTCCCAAGTGTAGGAATCGACTCATTACCACGAGAACACCGAGAATGACAACTCTAACCCCCGAACGTAATTGCGTCTTAGGTGAATCAGTTGACGCTTCTGTACGCGTGTCCAAGTTGCGAACGAGGCTCTTACCTTCGGCCTCCTCGGTTATCATAAAAACTTGAATCTGCATACTTTCTTATACTATTTATTTCAAAATTCTCGGTTGCGAAACTGTTTACGAGAGAAAAAAAGAGAACAACATTTAATGAAGAAACCAACTCACAATAATTGTTAATTATTAACTATCGAAAATGCATTTATGACGCAACTGCTTCTAAAATGACTCTTCTTGCAAAATACGAAAGAATCTTCTTGCTATATCTTGGTGAGTTCACGTGTATCTTTTCACGATTATCTGTCATGTCAGTCACATACCATTTAACTGTCATAGTCAACGGAAGGGTCTCGTTTGCGTGTTTCCGTCTGTTGTTCTCCGCCTCGGTTCTACGACTTCAGGGCCGGGAGAGATTCATGTCGAGGGGCATGATAAGGGTTAAGAGAAAATTGTAGGAATGGCACCATAAAATTACAGATTCAAAATCCTCTATTCTTACATATTATATTTGTCCAATATAATAGATACGTAAATGAAATGGCCAATTTTAGCGGAAATCGATAAAAATATAGTGGGTCATTTGTTGTCCTCCGTTCTTGCTTCTTTAGATTAGATATTTCTTCAAAAAGATGCTGTACAGTACGTGAAAGAGTGAAAGTCTTTGAATTTGTACGCCTTCGATCTCATAAGTTATTCGATTGGAATGAATTCTTACGCCAACAGAAAACCGAAATGTTCTTTAAAGACAACCACACCTGCGTGATTCAGAGCATGCCTCAGTGTTGTACAACGAGAGGACTCATTTTCACACTTTCTCGTTGGGGCTGTCCGTCTCTGGTCGTTCTTGGGTTCTACATTGTGCCTTTGCTGCTTCCGTACATGGCTATGACCGCATTCCAGAAAACAGCGCTGCATTGCTGCAAGATGGGAGAAGACGAGGGAAAAGAAATCGTCGCAGAAGGAGGAGAGGTAGAATAGGAAATGAGAGGGGAGGCAGATGTGGAGTCCGCAGATTCCAACCTGTTCACCGGAAACGTTCGAGTCAACGCCAACGTCGCCTGTTGGTAGTCAGAATAGCCTGGCACCGGTGTGTGGGCGCAGACGTCATGGTGCGTCGGCACGAAAACACACACCACAGCTGCTTGGCTGTCGCTTCGCGCAAAGCGCTTGGTAGCAGTGTGGGATGTGGGTGCATGACCTTGTTGCAGTCGCGCAGTTCGCTGACACGGCAGGAGAGTAACATTTCAAGACCAATGCAATCAACCTGAATTGGATAAAACAACTGCACATGTGGCGTTGATATATTGCGATCCTATCCATAAACGTTACCAGCAACAGATTACACAAGGGAATACAATTTTTACCTCAAGAAAGATAGAGTCTGCAACATATGCAATTTTATTCGCAGATTACGAATATCACAATAAAAAAGCCATATTACGTCACAGTTTTTAAATATACGGTATATTTATACCGTAATATACCGCTAAATGCAATTACATTTAAATTGCACTTGTTAGATATGTAGAATCAATACGCATAAAATCTATGTAAAAATGAAATATTTGTTCAGATCATCTATGTCACTTTCATGAGAAAGCAACAAAATCAGGCTTTCGTGTTCTTTGTTTGTTTTTTTTTTACTTTCTGTATTCGACTATTGCAGTATTTATTATCGCGTCTGCTAGTCAATTACGAGTTAGTCTAAGTGGATGTTTTGAAAACAAGTCACGTGCACCCTAATATTTCCTACTGCACATGAATCACCGAAAGGAATAATTTTTGCCCCTTACCTTATCGCAAGTATACAAGGATCAAGATGTTGGGGTGGCAGATTTTGAGTCAGTCGGTATCTTGCGGAACTGTACTCGCAGTGCGCGTAAACTTTGTGGTTTGCGTACCTCAAATACATTAATACGTTACAGTTTTGAGATTTTTATAAAGTGAAATTCGCCACATGATCTGTAGAATTGAATTGGTTCGATAAAATGCAAGTCGACAGTGCGTCGCGAATCTACCCGATAACTTCTGTTACAATTGTGGAAGATTTACACCGAAACTTCATAGGAAAAAAAATAAATTACAAATCTTTGCGTTTTATTTATACTCTGGCTCTCGTGTTAGTGATCAGAACAAACCTTGGGCTGCTCACCAGTGTTGTCACATGTAAAAAAGGACCTGAGGTTGTGGTTGTATGAAAAACACAAATCATTGTCATTCGCTGTACCAATGTGTGGAAAATACAAAACAAACTATTTTAAAGTCTGTATATTATTGCAGGAATGTGCGTATTCCATTTCAACTTATTCTTACCTCGTATAAAGCAAGCTCATAATTGTGTAGTAATATAAGCGGGGTGACAATGCGAAAATGAGTATAGGATTTTGTTTATTTCAAATATTAAATATGTTCATATCTTTTGAACCTTGTGTGATAGAAACTATCTATAATGATTATTGAAATCACCATGATCGTTTCCTTTGAATTCACCTACATTAATCCTGGAGGTATGAAACAATTTTTTTATTCCCTAGTGTTATTAGGGGGACGATTCAATAAATAAGGTACCGAGAGTCCGCTCCAAAATGTAGTCTGAACTCCATACGTAGAATTTTTTATAAATCGAGTTTTTTACGTCCCTTGAAAATTCTGTTTCAATTATTTCTATACATTGAACTCTGTTCTGACTTGGCTATTTTTCCTATGAAATAAAAATGGCACGATACCCAACAGATTATGACTTCAGAAAATATGAATGTTAATGAAAATGTAGAAGATGATGATGTTGAAGAAGAAGAAGAAGAAGAAGAAGCAGAAGAAGAAGAAGAAGAAGAAGAAGAAGAAGAAGAAGAAGAAGAAGACGACGACGAAACGGAGATACAAAAATCTTGAAAAACAAATGTTTGAGACGATTTGGCAGGGTTTTTGATTGAAAGAAAATGATCAAGATGAAGTGTTTCATTGGGTTAAAAAGTGTGAATCGTATTTTGTACGAAGTACATTATAGACAATTAATTTTTTTAAATCTCAATTCCACGATTTGGTCAGGCGCGTATTCAATTCTAATTTCATATTATTATACGACAACTAATATCCTTTTAAGGGCACGGGCCTACTGCCTTTTGCAGGGAATGCTGAATGAAACGACAGGATGATGAGGGGTGAAAGGACTAGTGTTGGGAGGTGATCATGTCATTTTTTAAACATCCCAGCATTTATTCGCCTAATGGCCAAGGGAAGCCACAAAAACAAACCTATTAAGACGGCCAGCCCGGGGATCGAACACGGATCTCGGGATTGCGAAGTTAGCGCGCTACGCACTGAGGCACTCTGCTCTGTAATATCAGTTCCTATTACTAATGTACTAAAATGTGGTATGAATGATTAAAACATTTGTAAATTATGTATTGTTGAATTATCCATTTTACCCATTTTTTCTAAAAGTCTTTAAAAGCATTTGCATGTGGTATGAATGATTAAAACATTTGTAAATTATTTATTGTTGAATTATCCATTTTACCCATTTTTTCTAAAAGTCTTTAAAAGCATTTGCATATTTTGAAGAAATTATCGATGGGGAATTTGGCAGTTGACGTCGCGGAAACACTAATCAAACAATCTTGCGTATACGAGAACGGTCTCCGTTTCACTCATCTAATCTGTTTCATCCTCTCCTTACGTTTTGAATGTGCGCTGCCGGAGAAAATTGCCAATTCGCGCCCTGATTGAGACCGTTGAGTGGGTTAGCCTGTGTAAATAAATCTGCCGCGAGTGTGGGGCCGCCGCGCCGGCTAATCCCTTCTCCGGCAGCCTCGCGCGCAGCTGGGCGGCCTTGCAAGGTCGCGGGCGGACGTGACTGCGACTGCGCGGCGCTGTGCGGCGCGCCAGCGGCAGCACACAATTGCGCCGGAAGCTGCGGCGGAGCGGCGCGGCGCTGCGCGGTGCAAAGCTAGCAAAGCTGCCAAGGGTCGCCGAGCCTTTATCGCGAGGAGAGCGTTGATTATGAACTTCCCTGAGCAGGATTACGAATATAAGCCCTCTATTTTTTCTTCATTTCCATTTTCATTTTTTGTGCATTATACAGGAAATTAGTCTTTTTTCTATACCTTTACTATTTAATGTACAGAAAGAATTGTTGAATGACAATAAAGAAATTAAAATATACCTTTTCTCTCTTTATGTTGAATTTTCATGGAGGAATATTCTTTCACGATATTCTCCTTTAACTGGCATGTATTCTTTATTTCTGGAAAACATGTCTGTATTCCAGTATAATTCCATAATACAATATTTAGTATATGCATATTTTTGTTGCTTATTATTCTCATTTTAAAAATTTACAGACGTCCGCAAGCGACGGCTTTGCCACGGTAACTAGTGCAGTTCCCGAGCTTAGCTCCTACCCATGCATCACCTTCTCCGTTTCACATTTTGCATTTCGCTTACTCTAAATTTACATTTCTTTGTCCACAAGACTATTTATAAGATTGGTTAATTTACATATTAACATGTAGAAAGATTAGTAGAAGCATAAAGAAAAGATTGAAATTCCGTCTGAAACTATTATCTTTCCGCTATGATATAAGAATGTATGTCACGTAGACATTAATAAACTCCCGCCTCCTCAGGTCTACTGACAAAGGAATATAGAAAACAAAGGATGGGTCTCTTTTACCGTTCATTTTGCCGTAACAAAAGGTCTAAGGGACAGGGAAAAGGACAGGTAGTGTCAGGGAAAATGGAGCCCTCTGCAGCGTGGTAGTAATCATGTCTGTGGTAGTCATCAGGGTGGCAGTCATCATGCGACGATGGCGATGAAGTAGGCGAAGACATTGGGAATTAAAAAAAACGGCGATGAAGGCAATAAAAGCGATGAAGGTTTCGCGAAGTCTCTACAGCTGCAAGATTTAGATGGACAGCGATCAATTCTAAATAGTGGCAATTCATCGGCAATTAATCAACACGTAATTCTCATGTTATTTTCATGAATGTTCGGATCATGTGACGACTCATATGTGTGCTGTGGTGGCGTCACACTAGCACACACACACACACACACACACACACACGTTTTTCATAATGATAATATAATCCAGTCAAATGATAGAAAATAAGAGAAGGTTTTAGTGTAGTTTTAAAATTTGGTTCCTATTGGTTCTTTGGATCAATGAACACGAATATCAGATTTGCCAGCAAAAATGTTGTTCGGAAACGCGTTTTTTAAGCAATAAATATGCACAAATCATGGATTTTTCAGTTTTTTAAACTAATTCAAAAGTCATCCACTTTTCGTAAATAATGGTCCTACATAAATCAAAATCTCACCACATTCAGTTATCGAGGGAGGCCAAATCAGTTTAATATAGACGTACATGCATTGTGAAAACGAATTAAATCTATGGAAAATGGACAGTCGTGGGTCCAGATGTCATTTCAACTGACATAATTAAACTCAGTGGAGAGACAATTTTACCGTATCTAACAAGATTATTTCATGTTTCGATCAACAATTCAAGCGTGTCCGGAGATTGGAAGCTAGCTACTGTTGTTCCGATTTTTAAGAATGGTGTCAGAACTGCTTTAGTGAATTACAGACCGGTAAGTCTTACGTCAGTTGTATGTAAGCTAATGGGCCATTTTATAACTAGCTATATTAGACAAGAATAGGAACGAAAATAATGGCTATATTAGGGACAACATGATTTTCGGAATTGTTTCTCATTCCAGAGTCAGATAGTATCATTGTTTCTGGATACAGCAGATGAAGTTGATGATGGTGGGAGTGGGAATAATTTTTGATAACAAATGAGTTGGAAAAATCAGGTAAACTTTATCGTAGGGAAAGCTTGGTGGTCTTTTTACTAAGCGAATAATAAAAAAGAGTACTGTGAAAGCAAATGAATCATGACTCTAGTTCGTCCATTAATGGAATGTGGGGCGATTTGTTGTGACCCTTCTAGAAATTCACAAAAGGAATATTTGAATAGTATACAGAGAAGAGCGTGTAAACTTACTTTCCGAAGCAATATGAAGAAAGTAGAATGGGATTCTCTAGAAATGAGGAGGTTTAAGGCAATACTTTGTGCCCTGTACAATGCGCATGTCAGTTATCCAACTTGGAAAGATATCTACATCCGACTCCATAGACTCACTTACTTTAGTATAGAGGGGTTTACAAGTCCAAAATTCAGTTCAAGCGACAGAAAACAGATGTCGGGAAAATTTCCTTCACAAATATAACAATATCGGTCTGGACTAAGTTGCCTGTGACAGCCAGGGAACCCTATCCTCTAGGTGTACGAAAATTTAAAAGTATATTAACTACTGATATCTGTAAACTTCATCAATTATTAAGTTGGCTTATTAAAACAGGTGTCATTTTATTATTGTTATTGTTATTATTAGTATTGTGAAAATTACTATTAAATACATTGCTTTATTAAATATATAATTATATTTAAAGAATTAGTTGAATTTGAGTGTCATGACGTGTTATGAATTGAAGTGCAGTGTATTTAAAAAGTCGTGCATTTATTTGTTAAAATATCTGTGCAGGACAGCCATAAAATGTAGAGTTAATGTTATTATTGTTATTATTGCCTTTACGGTTAATATTATTATTGTTATTATTACTATTATTATTGTCTTGAAATAAATTAAATACATTGTATTAATATACCTAATTATATATGTAAATTGTAGTGTTCTGCCACCAGGTTGTGTAAACGTTCCTGCAGAAATAATAAATATCTACCTATATAGAATAAAAGAAGATAAAATTACCTACATTTGATATCAGTAAGGCTTTTCTGTCTAATTAACGGTTTAGCCGCAGAGCACCGCTAAATTTGATGATATAATTAATTATAAATTGATAATGATTATATTAATTTATAACTAATATTAATTATAACTTTATATTATAAAATACTAATTATTTATTATATTAATAAGTATAAGCGGAAATTATGTAACTTTATCTCAATATAACTTAAAAAAATGAAAGCTGATTTTCTATGAAATGAAAGAGGATTGCCTACATTTATTGTATACAAGTTTTTTTTCTAGGATAAAGAGTATCGCCGTTAGTGTGCAAAATATGTCTGGATGTTAATGTGTAAACGGCTTCACTTAACCTCTCTCACTTACTAACTACTATATGTAATTTACATCCAATAAGTTGTGTACACAATAATACAGCGGTTGTAAACGGGAAAAAAATCTTCTACAGACATGTGGCATTAGCGGTTTTTCACTGAATGACTAATAAGTTGTATTGAAAAATCACAAAAATATCCTGGTTTTACAAATTTTGGCTTTAAAAACGTTTTTCCACACAAAATTATTGTTGGCCAACCTGAACAGTCTTTAAAACATTCAAACTAATAAAAAAACAATGAATTCAGTGTCCAAGTTCAGTATGTCATCAATATCGGTGTTCTTCCTCATCGTTTTTTGACAAAAGAGTCTATCCAGGACAATTATGTTGAATATGTGTCAAAATATCTATCACAAGAAGTTGTTTTATGTCCACTCTGAAGTGCTAAACGAAGTAAAATGTCTATAAACCATTCGTATATAGTGTTAGTGAACACTGTGATGCAAAAGATACCCAAAGAAACATTTCTTGCTAAGATGAATAACAAAAGACTCTTAATAGCAATGTTGATTACAAAGTTTTTATCAGCAAGAATGACGTGCAAACAAGCGAAGGAAGACGCAGACACTTCCATTATAAACACACGTTTTTTCCTTAGATCGAACAAATAAGTTCATGGCTGAAGGTGGTGAGGATGTAGTAAATCTGTTGGTAATAATGAGAGCTCTCTGCATGCATGCATGCGAAATGTGTCCTTTTTGAAACAAGAGAAAGACAAAGTATTTACCCACATTTTTCCATATCTGCTATAACGGAAACAATTACCCATAATATTGTTTTCTCATAAGCAATTAATTGTTGCGAAACCTCGGCATTGGCCAAGGACTGAAAAATGAATATCTTACTGAACACTGAACTTGCGGACTATAAAAGTAATGAAACTCTCCAACACAACTAATGAAGAGATTGCTGATACTGGTGAACTTTTTCTGGTTTCACTATTCGGCTCCAGTGCGAAGAACGCGCCTTTACTCAGGCAGTTGAGATGTATCTACTAAATCTGCTTTCAGTTACCAGTCAAACACTGTTGCACTACCACCATCTGCAGCTGCAGCACAGAAACACTTTTTAATAATTTATTATCAGGTTCAGCAATGCCTATATGTAGAAAAAATCCAGAAGAGTGGTGAAGGAAAAATGTGAAAAATGGCCTTGCGCCTTTGGCAACAAATTATTAGTACCACCAGCTCCACCTGTTTCATTAAAATTTGATTCCTGCAAGTGTGCCCCTAACTGCAAAAAACTGCAAGAAGGTATGGATGAATTATCTAACTTGTGTCTCAACTGCGAAAACTGCTGCGACAATATTACAGTCGTTTCTAAAAATGACCTGAAACGCGAGTTACGAGCTGGAACAAGGTCAACAAAATCAAGCCATTGAACCTGACGAACAACAGGAAGAGGAAATTCTTCAAGATATTAGATAACGCTAATCATTACAAACAATATAATACACAAAAGCTCTAGTAATAGAAGACATGCTAATGCCATTAATTTGTATGTAGCAAATGTCTATGAAAACAGGACCTTCCAAACCTACGCATCGGTGAAGGTGCAGTCCATCTTCTTCAAAATTATTAATTTTCTATTTCACGTTATAAATTCCCTACTTTTCATTTTCCAATTTAAATATATATAGATTCATAAGGCGCCGTATTTATTTGTTCACAATTTTATTGAATGTAAATTACGTAGTGAGTGAGGGAGGTTAAGTGCAGTGCCGTTTACATATTAACATCGAGACATATTTTGCACGATAACGGCGATACTAAAAAAATATATTGTTCATATAAAATGTGGGAAATTTTATCCTCTTTTATTTCATGTCAGGTTAGTATTTACGAAAAATGAATAGCTTTTAAGGTAAGTTATACTGAGAAAAATTCGAATAATTCTCACGGTTCTCTCACGGATAAAGTTTTAACTAGAGAAAAAAGCCTTAATGATATGAAATGTAGGTAATCTTCTTCTATTTTATATAGAACCATTATTTACGAAAATGGATAGCTTTTGAGTTATATTGGAGAAAACTTAAAAAAAAGGCGTGGTATTAATTTTTTTGTTGCTAAAAAAGCTTATTTTTGTTGGCAACATTTTTGTTGGAAACCTGATATTCGTGTTCAGCGACCCAAAAAACATAGAAACTAAATGTCAAAACTACACCAAAACTTTTCGCTATTTGCCCTTTTTAAGCACCGTTTGGCTGGACTAATAGGTGACGATGCAGACTTGAAATCAAGTCAGCACATATTTGTGTTATTAACAAAATTAGATAGCTAATTTAGCAATTCATAATTAGAAATTTTTGGTTCAGTTATGCTGACATGGTTGTTCCATCTAACTAGCCATATTGGTGGTTGCAGAACAGCAACATTGTTTTCTGTGAAACCGAGTCACCGGTTACGGGCGTTGGCGGCGGTGGCTGTCACAGTTACCTGTGCTATGTGCGAGGCGAACTTTGGCGCGGCCTTCCCTCGTGCAGCACTAAGAGGAAAACGTGTGACCAACGCCTTCCGCGGAAGGTGTTTTCGCAAGCTCCTCGAGTCTCAGGCCAGCGGCAAGCGCTCAGGCGCGGAAACGCCTCCTTTGAAGAGATTTACCCGTGATAACTGAAACGGGTGTTGTCATTCTCGTCAAAACTATTTACATATACATCGTGATAAATGTTTATTGAAAGAAATCATCTAAGCATACCTTCTCGCGAGCAATAACAAATTCAAAAATGGAATTTGTGGTCAAAATATATTATTTGAATAATTTTATCAACAAATAAATATGAAATATGTGAATCAATATTTCAATAAATAATGAGTTAAAAATATTAATATTTCAAATATACTTTTACATATTAAATTATTTTCCATGTCGTTCACAATAATTATTTAGAAACAAGAAAGCAAATGAAATCTAGTCAGTTTCATTTATTTAATTACCGAGAATACCATATACACAATCATAATTAAAATATCGACAAATAAGGAAATCTGCTTTCAATAATAAACAATTCTCATTTTGTTCCTATGAATTTTACGTCACTTCTTTCACTAACTGTCTTTCTTCCATATATACCTAGAGACAATTTTCTAATCTCCACTCCCCGATAAATAATTTTCTTCGGAACCCTCCTCCGGTAGTTATTTATTTAAAAAGCTAACATATTGTATCATAACCCGCACTGCCAATAATATAATTTTAGTTTGAATTGAGCATTTCTGTGCGAAAGCGTGCACGTGTCGCGTTCTCTGGTGCCTGGCGGCCGGAGGGGGAGGGGCGCAGGTATTCGCCTTCCTCCGAGCCCTCTGCTAATGAGCATCTGGGGAGAAAGGGACGCGCGCTAAGCAGAACATTGATCTTCGAAAGGGTTGGGAACGCCCTAAGCCCTCGAAAAGTTCTATTTTCAAGGCCTCTTGTTCAGAGTTTCTGAAATTATCTTTTTTAACGAGCTTTACCGTTGCCTGTATTTTGGGGCAGTGGCGCTCAAAATATAATATACAAAGAGCTGTAGAGTCACAGGCTTCCTCACCCTCCATCCTCATGCTTGATTTGTAGCAACGTGTGATGAAACGCAAGATTCTGATTTTTTTTTTCAAAACTAATGTGATATTAAGGTTAAAAGACAGCTATTGATGATATAATAGATATCGTTGAAATATAAGATATACATTTTTTCTTTTTCTGCAAGTTTCATCGCGCTACATCAAATCGTTTGTCCTTTCATAAGAGTATCAGTTGTTATTGCGAAACCAACGAAGTGATATTCTAAAGTTACTTAAATACTTGTACAGTAAATATTTAAATAATTGTTTTAAAAAAGCATAATTCATCTTAAACTGTAGTGTACTTTACGAAATAATAAATATCTACATTATTTTCATCTTGTCCTGACTGTATATTGAGATTACCTGATTTTCATACTGTGATAACTACGTGTAAATAAAATTACACTATTGTCATGATAATTTACACTGTTCTAACAAATACTGAAATAATTAGGCAGGCCGTAGCAATTTAAACAGTGTCAAAATATCGCCGCCCTGCTATCACTACTGCAATCAATTTATAGTATTTGTGCATCTTCTTGATCAAGAAAGTGTTAGTGTTTCAACGATAGACATTTTTAGAACGCTATCTCTAAAGAACATCAAAAAATTCGGAGCTACTTTGAGAAAATTTTGAGTGTTGAGAATTTGCGTTAAGTACCATAAAAATCAAAATTTTAGTTTAAAACTCGCAGAACCAGTTCGACCAGATCAGTCAAGAAACATCAATTTTGGAGAAATACTCTGAACTGTTGAGCATTAGGGTTGAACACTGATGGACGATTGGGCGTTTTGCCGTCATCCAATTTTCCGGAAACTAGAGGACCCGCAAAACATGGATTCTGACCACAGAACGTGCTAGAGGAAATAATTTTGCTACATAAAGCAACAAGATTTATACACTTTTTCGATACCCTGGCTCCGCAATTTAAGTTTTTCTGCACTTTTACTACTGAAGTAACGAGAAAGTAAAATAGTTAATTAAACATAAATTTTAGATCAAATATTTTGACCAGATTGCATTCATCATATATTATCTGCACTATCCGTAACATTTTGTTCCTGACCTATATCTTCCTGATATTCATCTCCATATATTCCTCCTTATATCCCTCGCGTATATTCGCTGTAGTGAAAATCACATCTCAATATATATATATATATATATATATATATATATATATATATATATATATATATATATATATAGTTTGGTTTGCAACCCGGACGCAACAGTTTTAGTTTTGCTGCCTCAGAGTGCGTCCTTAGTTGGATGAATGACATTGCGTACTTCCCAGTGCTGACGAAGTTCAGTTTGAGGAAGACGTGAGAAATGCGTAAGAGCATTCAACGAGGACGGAAGGAACACGGAGAGTTGCATTGATAGCGTTCTGGTCACAGTGTAATAAAGAATATCGCAACTTATCTTATGTTAAAGGATGTTCTCCGGGAAAACTTTTGTTCAAGCCTGTATTTGATTACCGACCACTTAAATGGACTGACGATTTCTATTAGTCTCCATAATGTGTTAAAGATTAATGTTGAAGATTAAATGAAGCATGAACGTCAATTTTTTCAACACATTTTCAAAATAGTTAAATATCGACTTTTATTTCGAGTCTAACGGCGCTTCTTTCGCAATTTAATAGGTGGTTTACTTTCCCACCATACTACGTTGTTACATAGTAAATATTACTGTGGTAAAAATCGGCGATCTTTCCATAGAAAAACTCGTATTGTGGAGCCTTGATTTCAAGAAAGTGGATAAATCATGTTCCTATATGTAGTAAGTCACTTCGTCTAACACGTGTTCTCAGAAACCACATTTTATTGGTTCTTGATACAGAAAAATGGTTTGACGGCAAAACACCTGTCTGTGCGAAACGATAGCACGTAAGCCGTTCGCCCGATATTCTCCAAAATTGATATTCCCTGGTCCATCAGGCCGAACTCGAGGCTCTGTGCGTTTGTAATGTATATTTTGATATTTAGAGGTATTTTACAGAAATCCTCAACATTTTCAATATTTTCTCAGAAGTGACTCCAAATATTGTGATAAATTTTCTTCTGTAATCTTCTTCTGCTTCTCTTCACTTCATGGATTAGGCTACTGCCTGTTCCGTCCTCACAGTTTCTCTCCATCGTTTCCGTGGCCTTCCCAAGTCTCTTCTTCCTCTCGGTGCGTATAACAAAGCTGCTTTGGGAAGTCTGCTATCACTCATCCTTTGCACATGTTCTACCCATCTTTGTCTATATTCTTGCATTCTAGTATTAATTGATGTCACTTGTAACTCTTTTCTTATTTCTTCATTTCTTATTCGATCTTCTCTTGTGCATCCTTTTAGTCTTCGCAGAAATTTCTTTTCTCTACTTTGTATTGTTGTCAGTGTTTTTTGTGTTAATACCCAGCTTTCGCAGACGTAGAGTAATGTAGGAACTGCCATGGTATTGTAAAATTTAATTCTTGTTTCCGGTCTTGTCTTATTCTTTAAAGTGTTGTGTTTCGTTCCACATATTTTTTGATATTTCGTTAATTTATTATCAATATCTTTATCCTTTTCATAACTTATTTTACACCCTAAATAATTAAAGGAGAGAACTTGCTCTATAATTTTGTTTTCAATGACAATTTTTGACCTTTCCTTGTCCTTCCCCCTGAATACCATCACTTTTGTTTTTTCTTTTGATATATTAATGTCATAGCTTTTGCAAATTTTATTAAGGTGGTGTACTATTCTCTGTAGTTCGTCTTCTGTTTCCTGGATAATAACTGCGTCATCAGCATAGAATAAAATCGTTAATATCTCTTCTTTGGTCATTCTTATACCAGTGTCAACTTTCTGTTTTAAAGACTTACTTATCTCCTGTACATAGATATTAAATAATGTAGGTGATATAGGACAACCTTGCTTCACCCCTTTATTTGTTATTACCTCTTCAGATACAGTGTTTCCTATTCTTATTACTATTTTAGTATTTTCGTATAGGCTTTTGACCACCTTTATTAGATGTCGTGGATAGCCTTGTTTTTCCATGATGTACCAAATTTTATCTCTATTTACACTGTCGAAGGCTTTTTCGAAATCTATAAATGCTAGATGAGTTTGCAGGTTATATTCCCTTCTTTTCTCCAATATTTGTTGTACTATGAAGATGTTATCTGTGGTCGATCTTCCTTTTCTGAAACCATTTTGCTCTTCTCCCACCAGTACTTCTGCAATACTTTTCAGTCTTTTATTTACTATTCTGGCATACAATTTATATATGCAATTGAGCAAGCTTATCCCTCTATAGTTTTTACATTCGTTTCGGTGGCCTTTTTTAAATAGCGATATAACTTCTGCTATTTTCCACTCCTCTGGTATTTTACCTTTTTGCCAGCATTCGTTTATTATGTGTAACAGTCTCCATAACAACACCATTCCACCATATTTGAACAGTTCTGTATTTCACTTATCTCTTCCTGAAGCTTTCCTGTTTTTCATTGTTTTCAATTCCTCTTTCAATTCATGTATGTCAATCAAATCGACTGTCTCATCCTTTTCTTGGTAATCTCTTTGTTGTTCTTCATGTTTGCTTATTTTCCTGCACCAAAGTTCTCTATAATGCCTTATCCATAAATCTTTGTTTATCATACCTATTTCTGCTACATCTTTTTGTCCTTTATTTATATGTTTTAGGACTTTGTAAGCAATATTTTGTCTTCCGTGTATGTCATGTTCTACTTGGCTTATAAATTTATCCCAAGACTTTTGATGTGCTCTTCTCACGATTGTGTTAGCTGCATTTCTTTCTTCTTTATATGTTTTTCTTGATTCCTCATCTTTTTTTTGGATCCATTGGAAATATGCTTTCTGTTTATCCTTTACTGCTTGCGCTATTTCTTCATTACAGATCCGTAGGCCCTTTCTACTTCTGATTTTATTTTTCTTCCCTAGGGCTTCCATTGCAGCTCTTTGAATACATTCTCGTACGTTTTCCCATTCTAAGTCTGGGTTGTCTTCAGTTGGTTTTTCCAGAAGGTACTTCTGGAGTCTGCCTTGGTAGAGATCTCTTACACTTTCTTCTTGAAGTAAATGTATTTTCTATATTTCTTCTTGAGGTATTTTTTGTCTGGTTCTAATCTTTCTCCATTTTGCCCATATCCTAAAATCAGCTATTAGAATATAGTGATCTGAGCCTATATGGCATCCTCTAAATACTCTCACATCATTCAGCTGAGGTCTTAGTTTATCATTTATTAAAAAGTAGTCTATTATCGATCTATATCCTCTAGCTGTCCATGTGTATTTGTGAATATCTTTTTTTCGAAAGAAGGTATTTGTCACTTTAAGATGCTTCATGGTGGCAAATTGTCTCAGCTCCCGACCGTTCATGTTTAGGTAATATTCTCCACAATTTCCTACAATATCTGGGATTGGTGAGTTTCCCACTCTAGTATTTAGATCTCCACATACTATTAAGTGATCGTTTTTATTAGTTTTGTGTACTTCCTGTTGTAGTTGTTCATAAAATGTTTCTGTGTCTTCTCTCCTGCCTTCTTCCGGAGCATATACTCCTATGATTGTTAGATATCCTCTACATATTTTTATTCGAGCTTTTATTATTCTTTCATTTACAAAGGTGTAACTTTCTATCTTATTTTTCCATTTCTTATCTATAAATAAGGCTACTCCTGCTTTTGCTCCGACATTTTGGGGTACTCCACTGTACAGCATGCAGTAGGTATCCAAATTTTTAGTTCCTTTTAACTTTTTCTTTGTTTCAGTGGCTACTAATATATTTATATTCTTCTGTAATAACGTAAAGAATTCTTCTTAAAACGGCGTAGTTTTATTTTCGTTGAAATCTCTGAATCTTTAAAAATTGCAAAAGTTCTAACTTTTTCAGAATCTTCTTACAGCTACAATATTGAAGTGTCGCGAGTTGAGATTTTTCTTGAATGAAATAGTTTTCGAAGACAGATTTTTTATGAAAGCCATGCATAATTTTTCAAAAATGTTTTATCGTACAATTTGGAGTGAAATATAGGCACTTTCTAAACAATTATCTTCTAAAACCGGTGCCAATTTTTAAAAATGTTAATAAAAGATACTTAAAAGTAGCATAGGTTTAATTTTTTGCGTACTGTGTATTTTCAAAAAATGGCAAATTACAGGTGTTAATAACCAAAATAATAATAATAATAATAATAATAATAATAACACTGCAAAATAACAATATTGATAGAATTTTTTCTTTTACGAACTATTGTCTACAAAATGTATTTAATAATATCAGGTACAATTTTTTGAAAACGGGTAGTTTTACGTGATTTGCGCTTGAAGTAAAGACAATATATAAGAATTTGTTCTTGTTCTGGGGCTCTCGAATCAGACCACAGGGTAAGTTTTTGTAAAGGTGGATTCTCTTTCACTACTGACTGAAGACGTCCAACCACAACATCAGCTATATCATTGCCCGACCGATTGCCAAAACCTTTATACCATACTTTACAATACCCTTGTTACTATCAACCCCGTTAAATTATAAAAATGATTTTTTCTTCCAAATCTGAAAGGCTGAAACACTCATTAATTTCTTTCAAATCTGAAAGGCCGAAATCACTCATGGTATTGTTCAAATTAGCTTAATCCACACAGTTTCACATCAGTGTACATACTGAAGTTTTAAAGTAGTCTTCTGCTGTGACTTGCCTCTCATTGACTGGCTTACTCTCACCATATTATTGGATTATCATTGGTTGAAGGAGTAAGAACAATTTGGAATGAACATTAGTCCATAAAATGAAGTGAGAACAAAATGTAACAGTAATTTCTAACACCTTATGATCGTAATGCATTTTCAACATAAAACTGAAACAGGAAGGTGTTGAAACAACAATGAACACGAAAACCAGATTTTATAAAAACGTGAAGTTATAACAGCTTGGTTCTAAGCAGGCAATTCGTCTTTATGAAAAATTATGGGCAGTCTTCATTAAAGTATACGTATTTTGAGTGCAAAACCAACAAAAGTTAAAAGACAATAAGCTTGACAGTTGGTTTCCATGAATTAGTGCAGCGTCACGACATTTAACTTCTTAAAATCGAATATTATTTATCGACTAACATTTTAGAAATGCAAATGATACTTCAGGAATTTATATTTATAGATATACTATACCTCGTAATTATGTGATCAAAGTTCTCTAGTGACGAGGTTTCTTTTCTTGGACGTAGCCATATCTGAACTTTATTTATTTTTTTTGCAATGAGTACCTTCGTAATGCTGACACATCCTCAACCGGCTTCTCTAAGACCGTTTGTTGAAGTTTAGAGTATTTATTGTCACGGTATTTTCTGAGAATAAGTGTATTGTTATCGAAGACAGTAAGACAAAGCTAGGTGGAGTATGTTTCTACCTTAAAATTGATTGATTCATTTTTTTATTTCGTGCGCGTCAACTGCTAAGGTTATTATCCATGCAAACAAAAATATAACTCGCATGACTATGATTCCTACTTTCCACTTCTTTATATGCTCGTTCAATGCATCAAGGCTTGTAAATCATATTTTTATTATGCCATTATTTTTCCTGATTTTAATTTTTGATCAATTTCTAAAATAGTTTTATATTCCAATTGTTATTTTGAGACACTCTAGAAACATTTACATATCTTAATATGTAATACCTTTATCTTAAAATATCGTCTCGACCAGATCGAGTGACTCCAAGTTCGAAGAGATTACATGTATCAGTGTGAAGTTCACAGGTCACTCTTTCTGACCGGTGGTTTCTGTTATTTCCCGAAACCACTCAAAGCAGGGTGACGAAGTACATCCTAGAAATGTCGTTAGTTCCGTAAGGTCTGATTTATCAACGTAATGCCGTACGTGCAGATGATCGCTACCGTTCCACAGATGATCACTAAACTTTCAAATTTCTGCTTCTTATGTATAAGATCTATGCAGTATAACGAAAGAAATCATTAAAAAAATACACAAATATTTCTACTAATTGAATATATATTTTCTGTGCGCATTAGTGGTGTTTCAATCCACAAATCAGAAAAAAGTGCAAATTTTATAACGTTTGATTAAAATAAAATTCAAAGACGCTCTTGAATAGGAAAGAAAGAAACCTGAATAACGATATCAAAAATGCAGGTATAATAGTAAGGATTTCATCTTATAATTTGAATGAACTATTTGTTAAAAAGGCGTAGAATATATTCATTAAAACTTATTGGAGGTGAATGAAGATAAAACAAAAATAATTATATTCCAACAGTAAAAACTCTCGAACATTCTACATCAAATAAAATAACACTTTGGTGTGATAAGTGAATCTTTTGTAATTTTTTGTATAATGTTATGAAATTCTTATAATCAGTTAGTCCACTACGCGGCCCCGAGTTCGATTCCCGGTCGAGTCAAGATTATAGTGTGCGTTTTTCTTGTAAGTATATGTTGCTGTGTGACAATGAGAAAATTCACTTCTCAGATTGAGAAGACAGGAACATGGCGTGGGGATATCTACGTGCTAACCACACGTACCCCCTTAACTCATGGCCGCGAGGCAGGGACGCAGGTAGACCTGAGTCCGTTCACGGGCTGTCGCAACAAGTACATACATACATACTTTGACATATTTTAAATATATAATCCTTATGAACTAGCATTAAGATAAAGTTGGGGTTATGAAAATAACTTCTAGGGAGAGAAGAAAAGTCTTAAGGGCGTAAAACGTGAAACATGCCAATGACTTATAGGTGATGACTTATAGACATTCTCTGACCAATAAAAACGGTTCGAGATATAGTTTCGTAATTTTATTACTTTCCCTTAATTTCCATATTATGAGAAAAACGCTGTTGATTATTTTAAATTAGATAAGAAGCTTCTGATAGAACGAAAACTTAGTTATGATCTCCTGTAAAAACTAGTAGGGCTCCAACAGTACATACCATATCACTTTATTTCTAACTTTTGCAATTTTTGGAAATTCAGAGTTCACCGAAAACGTGATCTTCGTCATTTTTAACCGTACTTTTCTCTATTCGAGAAAAAATATGACACAAATATTTGGAGCCATTTTTAGAAACTTTTGTAAATGTTAAGGCTTCACGCATAATACCCACTGCCCATTAAAAATTTCCGTTTCAAATCGGCAGGGCCTGGAGTTCGCCCAAATCAGTTGGAGAATATCAATTTTGGAGAAAACAGTTTGAACGGTATAGACGCTAGTATTGACCTGAGACAGACGGATGGATGGATAGATGGATGGACGGAGGGACTGACAGACGGACAGATACAGACAGACATTTTGCTGTAAATCACCAATTTCAACCCATATGCAAATTTTGAAACGTGTTAGAGGATGTAATTGACTAAATAACGGAACAAGATTGGATAGCAGGGCCATTGGACCTTTTTGGATAGCAGGGCCCACAATAGGGGTTTTCTGTAGAAATATCGCCACTTTCCGCTGCAGCATTCCAATACTTGCTCTTTATTGCATAAGAGCATAGTAGACGAGAAAGTAAAAATCGGATTTTTAGTGCTACGTGAAGGCAGTTCTTTTCTGCTTTTCCAATTTGTTGAGATAGATATAAAACTGTTATTAAATAATTTTTGAAGGCGTCTCATGTCCCGATCGGTTTACTCTTCATTTCTTTTACTTCACGCTATTTACATAGACAATGCAGATTTTTGCAATTTGTCAATGATTCTTATCTCCCGGAATCGAATTCTCTGTTAGTGCCACACGTCGCGACGGTGGGCTATCCGAAATTGGGGCCAGTACCGCAACATGACGTAGCTTCGCCATGAAGCTTCGCGCAGATGCCTACTTAAGCGAATTAAGATCACCTTTGATCCCGAGTCCAGCGGATCGTCACCTGTCGTCATCGTCATTTCCGCGAGGAAGAGTGGCCCGGAAGTTGCGGTGCTGTTCGAAGTGCACATCGTCTGGCATGGAGAGGCCGAACGCCCGGAGGAGCAGGGGAAAGGGGAGACGAGAAGGGAAAGGCGTGCCCCTGGCGAGATCTTTGCAGCGGTTCGGCCGCGGCCGTGGTCCATGGTCACGCGCAGGAGTGGGGTGCCGTTGCTTGGGACAGTGTGCACAACAAGGGGCTAGCATGGTTGTCTGCGTCTCGCTTCTGAAGTGAATTCTGAACAACATTCACTTTGTAGATTCTGAAAAAAAAAGTTGCTTTTCTTTTAAAAAGGGTTTATTTGCCGTGTTAATTTTGGTACAATGCATTTTTCGTACATTGAGAAATATTAATTAAAGGCTCATGCCTTAATTTAAGAAAAAGCGAATTATTCAAGCTTCAGAGTGCATGGTTGAATTCGTCACTCTCTCCGTGAAATGATTGTAGAGTGGTTTCCGATTGTGGCGTGAGTGTTCCTATAGAATTTGAAATACCAAAATTTGTATTAATCTCTCGACAAATTTCAGCGAATACGTAATTCAATCAAATCAATCAATTAATTCAATCAAATTGTGAATTAATTTAATTTAAAAGTTGAAATAATTCAGAAGACAAATAATTTTTAAAATTATGGTTTTTCTCCTTAGTGGGCCCCTCCAAGATAATTCATACAGCCTGTTTGCAAAGTTAAAATGACTTTGCGGACAATTAGAAAGCGCCAAAAGACCCACGCACTTTATCTTGTTTAAATCCACAATGCTATTTTTGTAGTGGCAGGCATAATACTTAATAATATGGTAAAGAAAATAATCGTCCACAAAAAGTTTAATAATTTTATTAATTATTACCCAGAGTTAACTTTCGGGAAACACTTTTCCCATCTTCAGTGGGTGTCTGGCAAAGAGGAGAAAATTGAAACATTAACACAAGTTGAACAAAAGGAAATGCAGAGAATTTAGTGGGAAAAACAAACAAATAATATCAGATAACTAAAATTGAAAATATTTACTGCCCAAGCAACGAAGATCACTCATAAATGTTCACAACATGGTCGGAAAAAATGAAAACTGCAAAACATGTACAGCTAAATATCAGCCATCTTTTGGACTGGAAGATGATGATGCAAATTTCAAAATTTTCTCAAAAAGCATCTAAAAATTTTTTCTTAAATTTCTTGTAAGAATGGAGTTACATACACTTACAAACGTAGCGTAGGTCAGATTTTCAGTGTTAACTCTGAATTTTCGAAAATTTCAAAATTATGAATTATATTTGTGTTTTCCTACAACTACAAAATTGAGGATAGAGATTTTTCCTTCAAATAAAATTTGCTCTCCATAGTTAGTTCTTTCATTAAGGTTAAGTATTTTTTTTTTAAATTTAGTAGTTTTCGCGCAGTATTGCAAAAAGGACATAAAAAGTTGTTCTCAAAAATGGCTCCAATTTTTTTAAAGTTTTGGTTGGGATAGTGCTAAATGAGGACGGGAGGAGGACATAAACACCATGGTGCTCTATCCTTTTGTTTTTTTCAAAAAGTACCAAAATGTAATTTTTTGACTTGCCTTTCATGTCGTTAATATTTACATTAGAGGCACTTTGTTCACATCACTGCATTTATGAGTATATATGCTTTAAATAATGTCAGATAAAGTTTCTCGAAAACATTTTCTGTGAAAACTAGCTCAAAACTCCCGGATTTTCAGAAACGCTCAAACGCTACTTTTTTAAAAACGGATCCAATTTTTTTCTTCAAACATTTCGAACGAATAGTGCTAATTCTACTCTTTAATAGAACGTAAAATTAATTTAGGTATACTTCTTTTTAATTACAAAAAGTAAATTTTTTGAAAGGTCTTTCGCGCCGTTGATATGCACATTTCCAACAATTTGTAAACACTATTGAATTTGTGAATTAAAGTGATTTAAATTACTTCAAATGAAGTTTTTCGAAAACTCGACAATTGTTTGTGAAAAAGAGCTTCAAATTTCGAATTTACACTAGCGCTTAAACGCCAGTTTTTTTAAAACGGCTCCAAATTTTTCAAAGAAAATTGCCATTTAGGACTAGATTTTACTGTTCTTTAATAATCTTAAAATAATATTACCGCTTTATAATTAGGAAACCGAAAAGTTAAGAAAATGTCAAAACAATGAACTTTGGGCGGTGATAGATGGCAGCTGGCAAGAGTATGTGGCAAGTCCGAATAGCTTGCCGAGACCAAAAAAATAGAAACACGGGAAAGTCTGTACCATTTGTAGCACCACTAGTTTTATTTTATTTTTCTAGGTTTCCTGGGCATCGAACCAAACCACAGGCACCTCTCATAAGGTCGGGAGCTCTATAATTTTCTTTCAATTTCTGGGCGTTCTGGAAATAAGTAATAAAGAGATTATTCGTACCGTGCAAAATTTGGCTACGACAGACGGTCTATACATAGGAGGTTTTTCGATAAGAATTGGCATATTTTTGACAAGAGGAATGCCTAATATAAGACCCTGGTTAAATTTTACTTCATATCCTCTTAATTTTTCTCTATAAACTTATTTTAATACAGTTTGAAAGTTCTTACATTTATTAAACAAATTATACACACGATTAATAAACTTTTATCATAAAATTTAGTGTATGGCTTCATCATACTTTGTTTCCTTCACGTTGTGTATGCCAATAATAGAATACAAAACACGGTCATCGACCTACTCACCCCCTCATTCATTTTCAATATCAGTTTGACTTACGTCAATATTTCGATATAAGTAATCATCATTGTCGTCACCATTGGTTCGATAAAACATGTATGACCAAGATTTACATAGCACTAGAAAATTCAAGAAACTCTCGAGATTATTCCTGCCCGTTTATTTCTAAAACTACAGGTTACACAATGAAAGAACCACTGACGTTAGTGGATGAGTCCATACGTTTCCTCCAACGTATCATTAGTTCGCTACCTGGCATTTTTGTGCGTCGTTATTAGTTTTTTTTTTTCTTTCTGGTTAATAGAACTAAACAAGCTCCTCTCCCATCTTTCAAAAAGATGTAAAGAAGCTTATTCACATCGTCGAAACTTTCTATTGTTTGGCTGTATTTTTTCTTGCACATACAACAGATATCTTCTCAAAATATTTCGATTTTTCTATTTCTGCATTGGTACCAAATCCTATAATATTTTTACTGAGTTCGTACCCGGTACGAATCACTGCAGTGCTTCTCACCGGCAGGTCCTAGGGTTCGAGTCCCGACGGTGGCCTAATTTTCGATCCTAGCTAGATAGCTAGGTCGAATTCAGCCGCTGTTCGGAGGACAATTCTAGCGGCCGGTAGCTCTAATTGGTAGTTCTCTGTGTTTTCACCGGTCAACAAAAGACGAATGCCCAAACAAACTGACCCAAACAAACTGACCAAGGAGAGCGCGCGGTCTTTCCATTCTGTTCCTCGTTCTATCCTCAAAACCCTTACTTACACACACACACACACACACACACACACACACACTTACATGCACAACGCTACCACACATGTCGGGAGTCCAGACGGGGGCTTAGATCTTGTCCCGGCTGGGGCAGTTGTTGATTGATAAATCAGGACGCATAAACTGTTAAGGACATTTGTCCCGTGAGTGTAGTGCATGTTTTTATCGCGAGGTATGCGGTGATCTTCCCTCTTTGGATGGCGAGATTCGGTACCGACTTACCCGTCGGTTTGCGCTATCTCCTACCAGTTGGTCACCGCCCCATCCGGAACTGGCTCTAAGTTCCTAACTGGTCTCCCAGCACGTGAGGTAGTGTACAGAGTGTACTGAGTGCATGACGTGTATTAAATTTTATACTCGAAGTGTAATGGGAGAAGTTGTATTCACACATCGAATGCAATCTATGTTGCATTTCAATGGGTACTGTTACATGATGCATCAGGAAATGGTTACCCGATATGAATAATAGAAACCCGACGGTCGCCTGAACACATATGTATTAGCACGTATGTCGCTCAGATTAAAAATTAACACTGTTGTAGTTCTCGTGTAAGACTAAACTCAAGTGCACATGCACATTTTGTAGGTAAGAAATGTAAATGTCCCTCGATAAACATCGGATATCAATAAATTACTTTTTTGACTTGATTTTAAATTGTATTTAATATAATCAAGTAGTATGTGGACGAATGCTTTAGTGAACACATATGCTAGTGAATGGAATATAAAGGAAATAGATAGTGTAGAAAAAATATAAAGTGAACGAATGTATGTGTGATATAACTGTTGTGGACGAAAGCGAAAGTTATCGAAACGTAGTTCACAAAAGGCCCTATAATGTAATGTCAACAGAACCAGTCGACCCACTTCAGACTAACTGCCCAATACCCATGCACAACTGCCAACTGTAACAGTATGACACATAATATAACAGTGAACACAAATATGGTGGACGAAGGTCACATTGGTGAAAAAGCTTGGTCATAAATAAACGAGAACGAAAATAAATGTAGAGGAAAACTTGTGTACATATAGCGCACATGAACATGCTACAAACATACTATCCTGGACTAACAAAGGAAATGTAACTGTTAGCTCTGATGGAATAAATAAAATGTACAGAAGTGTGTATCGTAGTTACAAGAAATGAAAATTGTTGAATAATGCTGCAGGAACATGTAAGAAATGTGTACTTAGTTTTGGCTTAACTGCCGCAGAGAATTAAAAATTAATGTATTTAAAATACGTATTTTCGACACCATTGTAATTTGAATTTTGTATCGAAAATAAAAAATACATGTTAAACATTTATTTGAATAAAAATACTTTTTCAAGAGTAATTTGTAACTTCAAAACTCAAAATTATTTTCTTTTGGCTCCCGCCGCTTTTATATTAAATTGTTCAAATTAATTTTAAGAAATAAGTGGTTTTGATAAATGTAATATTCTTAGTTCAGAATGAAATGAGGCATTGATAGCCACACGCAGTTACCAATATTTATAATGAGGTAGTTTCCACCAGAAATTAATAGTATTCACCGTGCATATAATGCACTTCCCCCACAGTACATCAAGTAGTTCTTTTTACTGTTTTTCACGTTAACTAAATCTTCTTTTTCTTGCAGCAACTCTCCGGCACTCATAGTTTTGCTTTAGCTTCTTTTATTATAACAAGCCAGTTTCTTCTAGCACCTGCTTTTCTTCGCCATCCATTAACAACTAGGGTTTCACAAATCTTCCTCCACCTCATCATTCCATTTTAATCTAGGCCTACCTTTTCCTCTCCAACGGGCCATGCTCTCTTTCTAACGGCTCTCACCATTCATTTGAATTAGGTGACCCAATTGTTCCAATCTTTTCACCTTAATACTATTAACTTAACGCCTTAACTATTTTGGGTGTTTTAAATAGTAATACCGGTCATTTCTATTGCGCATGCTACAGCCTGCCACTTTAAATAATAACACTTTAATACTATATTCACCTTAACTACGAGTATTTTGGGTGTTTTAAATAGTTCTTCCAATTTTGCGTTCCCCAGATTTCATTTTCTTTAATCGGACTAAATATTCTTCGTAAGATTTTTCTCTCCCATACAGAGAGTATGTTTACTCTTTTCTTTGTTATATTCCAAGTTTCACTACTGTATAATACCACTGACGCAATGATAAGGTTGTTTAATTTTAACTTACTGGTCTTTGAGATACTTCATGGTATAAATGTTTGGTAGAGACTACCACAGCACCTGTTACCTGCCGCTATTCTCTTCTCTATGTTCTGCTCTATGTTATGCTCTATGATGTTTTCCGTGATTAAGGAACCGAAGTATTCGATGACATTCATTCACTCAATATTTTTGTTTCCTAGCTTCATATATTTTGGTTTATTGATACGTCTTGTTTTAACATATTTTGTTTTTTCTTCATTTATTTCCAAATCCGTGCCCTGAGTTTCTTTCCTCAATCGCTGTAATGCTTTTTACATGTCTTCCATCGTTCTTCTAATTTTCGTTACGTCATCTGCGTACGCCAAAATTTGCTCTGTTCCATTCAAAATCGTTCCGTTAGGATTGATCTCAATATTCCGTTCTATTTTCCCAAGGCATATGTTTATCAACTTGGTAGACTTCATCTTCTTTCTTTAATACACGTTGTATTGTGATTTTCTTAAATGTTTTCGCCTGAAAGGCTGTAGCAGAATAAGGGGCCGAAAATGCCCCAAGCTTAATTCAATTTTGAATAGAGAGCATGATTAGTGTTACTTTGAAAGTCATTTTCCCGAAATCTCAGAACGGCAGACTGATTATGTTGTGAGATATCAAAAAAATACGAATTTTCTGCTTTTGATTTTTCATATCATTACTCGGAGCTAAAGTTCTGAAAAATATGAGGCATCTATGCGTATCTTGGAGAGCTTTTCTTTAAAAAAAAGGCTGGAAAGTCAATTTAAAACAATAAATTATTATTCGGTATTTTTTTCTGGGATGACGGCTCCAAAAAATTCCTACAAATTGGCGTTAAGGTGTTCTTTACTAATGATTTTTTTCCCAGATTTTTCTTATTGGTATATATGATAAAAAATAATTACTCTTTTTTGTCATTTACGCGCATATAACTCATAATAAGTTAATTACTTTTCTACGGAAAAATACTTTTCAGAAATATAATCATAGCGTCAGCTTTTTTATTTATTTATTCGTTCGATTTGCCAGAAGCTTACACGAATCATACACAGTCACTTCATGCAAGAAATAAAACATAACAATAAAATAATATAGTAATATAGTACTACAAACACACTTTTAGGTCTCTCAGCCATTCGGCTCCCGCGTCGCTTAAGTTATGAAGTGATTCAAGATTACCATTTTCAAATCCATAAATCGGGCACTGAATAATGTGGTCCATGGTCTGGGGTAGTCCACACTCACACTCACCGTCCTCACTATATCCCCATTTCCTTAGCTGCTCTTTGCATCTTCCAAATCCAGTCCGGAGTCGATTTAACGTTGTCCACTGGCGCCTCTTCAGGTTGAAACCTGGAACCCGCTTAGTGGGGTCATCTATGAGGGTCCAATTCCTAACCTTCGTCTCCTTCCATATTCTTTTCCATTCTCCAGAGGAGTCGTACAGGTCTCTTGGGTTCATGCAAAAGGGTCGCCTCGATTTGAGACGATTGTTTCCATACACATACTCATGTATTGGGAGTTTGGGATTGGCTTCTATTTTCGATCTTTCTTTAGATGCGGCTTGTTCTCTGCGGATATATGGTGGCTGTATATTAGTTAACACAGGAAGCCAGTGGACAGGGGCTGCTTTCAGCGTTCCGCTAATCAGCCTCATGGCCTCGTTTAGCTGGACGTCCACTTTTTTGGCATGTACGCTGTTCTTCCATACTGGGGCACAATACTCCGCAACGGAATAGACCAGCGCCAGCGCGGATGTACGGAGAGTAGCAGCAGAACTTCCCCACGAGGTACCTGCCAATTTCGAAATAAGGTTGTTTCGGGTCTTCATTTTTTGACTTGTCGCCACCAGGTGCTCTCTGTAGGTAAGACTTCGATCGAGTTTAACTCCTAGATATTTTGGTGCTCTTTCATGTTTTATGTTCCGGCCGCAGAACTTCAATTTCATCTCTCTCTTAGCCTCTTTGTTATTGAGATGCATTACCGTACATACAGTTTTGTGTGGGTTAGCCATCAAGTGCCATCTCCGATAGTAATGCTGTAGTCTCGTCAGGTCCGGGTTTAAATCTTTTTCCAATTGCTCAAAAGTCTTACGTTGGAGAGCTACCGCAAGGTCGTCAGCATACGCAAACTTTTTTGCTTTCAGCTCCGGAAGATCTGCTATATAGAGATTAAATAAACACGGAGACATTACCGATCCTTGTGGTAGTCCGTTTCGCAAAAACCGTGGTTGACAAGCTTTTCCTTGTGATATTACCCGAAACTTCCTTCCTGACAACATATTTTTCAGAAGTCTAGTTATTTTTAAGCACTTTATAGTTCTTGTCAGTTTGAAGAACAAACCATCCAGCCATACAGAGCGTCAGCTTTCTTTGTTGTATTAAGTGATATTTTCTTTCTATATCTAGCTCTTACAAGGAAATGATCTGATTCACAGTCTGGTTTTCTCAATGTTCTATTATCCACTATGTTACTTTTATGACGGGAATCGATCAATATACGGTTTATTTGTATACATGTTTTTCTGGTGTTATCTAATGGATTTCTTTATGTGGGTGTGGCGTACTACTGTTGGCCAGATTGTTTGGCATGGCAAATCCCACCGCTCTTTCTTCATTACTGTTATTCACCTCATGAAGTCTATATTATCCTAAATTCGGGCCATGGGAATATCCTTCCCCCTTTGAGCATTAAAATACCCTAATACTCTCTTAACATCAAATTTAGGAGTTGTATTAAACATTCTATCAAGTCTATCATAGAATGATCTCTTTACGTTATAATCTTTGTCAACCGTCGGGGCATTTAAGTTAATAAATGTGGTGTTAAAGAATTTTCCTCTAATTCGTTGCGTACGTATTCTTGAATTATATGATGTAAAATCTCCTTTTAGTTCTTTCTTAATAGCAAATACCACTCCATTACTACTTGCATTGGTTGCAGATAATAAACCCTCCAAATTATTTTATTCCTTTTTCCTTCCATCTCACTTCATGTATTGCTAATATATACACTCTACATTTCGTTAATGCTCCAAAAGAATAGTAAGAGTTTCAGTCCTGTTCAAATATAATACATTCCGTGAACCAGAATATAAGCCATTTTCCTTTTTCCGAGTGCATGGTCGTCTTACATTATCTATCCGGCTATTATTTTTAAGTTTCCGAACAGTGATCTTGTGACAGCGTTGTTAGCGCTATTACCAACCCCCAATCTAAGATACCAAGATTCGTATAGAGATTACTCCCTAGAGAGGTTGCCTTCACTACACCGTCCAGAGCTCTCTCTACCCATGGTTTTCTGTCAAGTTTTTCCTTTCCTTACCCTTTAATCCCTACCCACAAGGCAGCGGGAGCAGCACTTACGGCGGTGGCGGTGCTTCCTCACCATGCCCCTAGGTAGTTTTAATGAATGTGGTCTCGCAACCGACCACACTCCAACACTAGTCCCCTAGCCGCCTCGGTCCGTGGGGGGAGAGGGAGGGGCCTTCAGAAATATTGCCTTCATTGTCCCTCGTCTCAATATCAACAGACTCAATATCCGCCCCCTGCGACCCGCCCAGTAGCTGAGGCTCGCCATGGGTTAAATAAATAATACAACAAATTCAGTAAAAACTCTTGAAAACATTGAAAAACTGTAAAAGGAAAGTAATGTACCCAGCTCAAGTAAATCGAAAATTATCCTTTAAGAACAGCTGAATGGTTTTGTTTTGATGATTTGATTAAAGATAAAACTAACAAAATTAAAGAAGACAGAGTGTTACATATTTTGTATCTAAAATACTTTTTTCCAGTATTTAGCTGAACTGTGCGTATGCGTTTTACGTGACATCACCACGACTTCCACGAAAAGATGAAATTTTCCTTTATTTCTCCTATTTTATCCTGTTCAATGACAATGGCGGCATAACCATAATAATCAGTAGTAATTTTTGACCAGTCTTCACATAGTATGTTAAATTATTTGATATTGCCTAAGAAGAAAATAGCATATTATTGCATTCGCGATGTCAACAAATTATCATAATATTATAACGTACATGTGGATTCGATTATACATTCTTTGTAGGAGAGGAGACCGGGATGGTTGGCCCAAGGGATCGTTTCGCACTCAGATTCCTACATAACCGTCTCACCTTCCTTATGTCCTAGATTTGCGTCATGCGACCTGTACAACCTAATGAACTTCTCACAGGAGTCTCAGTGAAATTAGTGCCACAATGGAGGAACCGTGTTCTGAAATATGTTTTTCGTATCCTCACTTCAAAACCCATATGTGGAAGATAATTTATACGCCACAAAGGTGAGCTTTGGTGGCCTAGACCAAGAATGAATTTTAGAGGATGATTACCGTGACAACATCGAGTAAACAAGACAATGTACAAATAATTGTTGACACAATGGAAAATAATGTTTATTATTTTTTGAATACTGGATGCTTTTAACTTATTTATTGTTAACATTTTTATTAAAAACACAATTTGAAATATTATCCTTGGAACTGTTACGTCTTCCGTGCATTGAGCACTCGTGGTAGGAGTTTCAACATAAATTGAAGTAAAACCTTTTCATAGAGATATGCCAGCTCTGTTGTTTAATTTATCACGGTTAAATGTTTCTCTCTTTTCCATTTTAAAAAAGATTCCTTCGTATGAAGCCTTTGATTTTTGAGGAAGTAATGTTCGGCTAAATACTGAAAAAAAGGGTTTTAGATACAAACTATGCAACACTCTGTCTTCTTTAATTTTGTTAGTTTTATCTTTAAACAAATCATCAATATAAAACCATTCAACTGTTCTTAAACTTTGATACAGAAAAATTGATTGGCAGCAAAACGTCTGCCTGTCCGTCTGTGGTCACCCTTAGCGCCTAAACCGTTCAGCCGATTTTCGCCAAAATTGATGTTCCCTGATCAATCTAAACGAACTCGAGGATTTGATAGTTTCAAACGCATATTTTGATTATTGAAGGTACTTCACAAATAGCTTCAAAAACATTTTCAAAATTTCCTTAACAATGGCACCACTTTTTTATTAAACTTTAATCTCGATAGCGTATAGGACGTTAAGAGAGTGGGGCAAGTATCATTCTAAAATTTATGAAATTTCTAAAAAGTATTGTCTCGAAAATAGCAGATTTAGAAACAATGCGAGAAAGTATGTTAGTTTCTTGCACTTACTTCGAGTGAAGAGAATGTTACTTATTCGTGAGCCAAATAAAGGCAAATTTTCGTCAGAAGAACTCATTTTACCGGGCCGTGGTAACAAAAAGTGGGTAAATCCTGTTGCTAAATTACTTCCCCTACTGTTGAAATTACTTCCCCATCACAAGAATCAATGTCCTTCTGAGTCCTTGATAACGAAAATCGATTGACAGCGAAAAATCGTCTATACGAAATTGATGTCGAAATCGAAAGTTCGTCTGTACGAAATTATGTTCCCTTATCGATTTGAACGAACCCGCGGCTTTGGAAGGTCAAACGGATATTTTGATTATTTGGGTACTTTACAGGCAGCCTCGACAATATTTGCAAACTTTTCTTGAAAATGGCTTCAAAGTATTTGATTAAACTTTCAGAAGACTTCTCATGTTTGTTAAAATTCGTGAGTTTTCGAAAATTGCAAAAGCGCCATTTTATAGGATGTCTTCCTACAATTACTATATTGAAGATATAGATTTTTTCATAATGAAATCTGTTGTTTAAAGAAAATTTTGAAATAAGTTCATGTTCAATTTTTCAAAAATATGAGTAGTTTTCGTGTAATTTTGTGCGAAATAAGCATTTTTTTGGACATTTTTTCCCTAAAAAACAGTTCAAATTTTTTCGTCACTTTTTTGCCACGGATAGAAAATGCGACGCGTAAAGGAATTGCACGGGTCTCATTTTCGTAGAACTCTCTGAATTTTCGAAAATTGCAAATTTAGAATTAATGCGAGAAACTGTGAGCTGTTGAAGCACAACTAGTTCAGTTCTCAGTTCCCTATCACTTCAACCGCCATCTTAATCAAAAATCCCCTTCGGAGGTTTGGCGGCAGAATCAACCAGCCCCACAGTCTGTCTCTCAACCATCTCCACAAGTCACAAACTCAAACTATTTTTCTAAAATTTTATTCACATCTAGAATAAAAGAACCGGTTACAGGTGGTTACAGGTAAGAATATTAATTTGCTCTAAATTCTTGGACTACAGTACTTAAATTGTTATAGAAAGTCAACAACCAATTAGCATACTTCTTTGTGAATTGATCCCTTCCCTAAAATTGTTTGCTCTGAGTTTGTTGTAGTAGTGGCCACTTAAAAATTTGAAACGTTTGGTGGCGGTCAGATACTCGATTCAGTAATGGCCAGTTGTCATTCTACTCCCGTACGTGTTTCAGACCAAAAGTGTCCATGGAAGTACCCTTCATGCTTCATTATTGCAAAGCCATAATTAATAACATGTTTGCACCTTATTCTTTAAAAATATAACAACAGTAAATTAATATTCGTTTTAATATTTACAACTAGAAGGCATATCCTCCACATTTTGCAAATTTCAAGCGGCAAGCCTTCACTTTACCACTATTGTTGTCGTTAACCTGAAATATACCATTTTGATCAAATAAAATTATGAGTCATTTCTGATATTTCCAAAACAAAAAACATATATTTTCAAAAAGTACCAACGTTTTCATTGTAGTTTTAGTACGCTGAATGATCTGGTGTGTTCCGTCTCGCTGAAAGACAACGCATATGGCTCTGTGCGAGCTCTCTCACCGCGCATGAGATGACGAGAGCGAGTGGTACATGTGAGGCGACCTTACATTTCTTGTAATAGCAAACTGTCTTAGGGGTTGCCCTCTTGTCGTTCCTTTTCTTCTTTTTTTTACGACTGTTATTATAATCAGGTTGTGTCCAGTTTTCTAAGGAGTAATCATTCATTGATTTTTAATATATATATATATATATATATATATATATATATATATATATATATATATATATATATATATATATATATAAAATAGGTAATTCCACGTGAACTCAGCATGACCGCACACCCGATCAACTCAGATTTTTTAAAAACAACAATAACTTTGATATGTTGCAAAGATTTATTTGCCAAAGTTTCAGCCTTCTACGATAATAATTTTCTGTTTTACAATATATTTTAAATGGATAAGAGGCGACTTTAGACATACTTAATTATGTTTTACTCATAATGAGTCAATTTACCTCGCAAAACACACCAAAATACATTAATTCTGAGTGAAAATTATATATATATATATATATATATATATATATATATATATATTAGAAAAAATAAACATGAAATAGTAATAAATAGTGAAGACTATAATCATAATACAAATCTCATTTCTTTGTTAGAACAAAATGGCAAACATATTTTCGAATATATCTCCCAGCTTCCCAGGCCGACAAGTAGGTCGTGCGTGTGCAAATTTGTCATGCCTGCTGAAGAATGATAAAGAGTAATAAAAATGTCTTGCGAAATTCCCTTTCATGATTATCGTATTTTTAAAATCTGTTCCCATGTCTTTCTTTCTTTTTTCACTCTCGCTGTGCGCATGCAAGGGGCTAATAGTTTAAAAAATCTTACATTTTAACATACGCTATCTCTCAAGATACGCACACGTGAAACGACGACATCATCACGCCATTTGTGTTGACTGCATCCCCTAAAGACGTTGCACCGAAAAGAATATCACAATTCATTCGAACCGATTTGCGCCTTCTCCAAAGATTTGCGTAAGTAAACATCAGCAATAGAACAGTAATCTCAGAGTTCACTGGAGTTCACTCGCGACTACATGACGTCAAGGGAATTATACCCTTGGCATTGATTGCCTGCGCGAGAAACACAACCTTTTTCTGTTGCTTTTTTCTGACATTGAAATCGATATCGAATCAAAAATCCAAGGCCGCACTTGATACTGGTATCGGTGAAAACATACTTTCCTTTCAAAGAGATTACTTGAAATAACTGAAGGAAAGAATATTTTGAAAGAATATTTTGTTTGTTTCCATGATGAGAATAGACAATTTCTGTTGCAATAAAGATTAAATGCTTATTTCTGTTGTCAGCAATTTCTAATAAACAAATGCAGTAATAAATAAACGTGAGTACATAAATATCACAAAATGAACACTATTATTTCGTTTTGTGGAAAAGTGAGGAACCATTCTATACGTTTTGTTAGTTTCCGTGGAAAAAAGCATAATCATGTAAAACATTTCTTAGAGATATTACCCATAATCAGATCGAAGAATAAAATGGAGAGGTCGCTAATACTGAGTTTCGAACATAAAATATGAATCCCTTTGAATCTCGCGGCGAATGTCAATGGTTATCTCTTGCCCTGTATGTGGCGTATTTCCAAAACGTTCGTGTATCCATGTCTGAGAACACAAATGTGTCATTGTCTAGAATGTAATAATAATAATAATAATAATAATAATAATAATAATAATAATAATAATAATACATTACGTTCCTCTTTAGTCAAATGACCCGAGTAGGACGATCAAGATCATGAACTTTTATAGAGGGAGAAGATCATGAATCATAAACGCGTCCTCTGGCACTTACTAGTTTAAATAAAAGCTAATTAAACCATTCAATCTCTGGTCATAACTTTAATACTTCTCCATTAATAAATTTTACCAATATCCGTTCGGGAATTCTTTCCCCTACGGTATTCCAGCATAAGACCCCCTCCTCAGTAGTCGCTAAAACGTATTCTCAAATGTTTTTAACTAATTTTCTATATAATGAAAATCATCCAATGTTTCAATTGAATACGTATCAAATAACTATAAATCGACAAATAAAAGTAAATTAACTTTTAAAACAACTAAGTATCTCCCATCAACGGGGTACCTTCTTAGCCGGGTCAAGCTCTGGTCTCCCGGCATATATGGTAGCGTGATGCACGTGTGTAAGTAAAAGGTGAAGATAGGACATGGAAGAAGGCAAAATCACGCGTTGTCCGGGGGCGGTTTGTTAAGTATCAATTGTAAGCATTCGCCTGGAGTTGATCGGAGAAAACTACCTATTAGAGCAGTCTCCTCGAGACACCAGCTGGATTCTACTTAGCTAAATAACTAGTGTCGAAAATCATGCCACTGTCGGGACTCGAACCCTTGGACCTCCCAGTCAGACATCGATGATAGATAAATTGTCAATTGATACACTGAGCCACCGAAGCCGGTTTGCGTTTTGTGTGGCTACAAAATAATGTGATTATATTTTTGAAGTGAATTAATTTAAATGTTTACGTAATAAACCGAGATTAATGAGAAATGAAAATGTGTATTATAAAAATAAAAATCCTTACAACGACTGACATACCTATACATATTTTGATTCGTGCAAAATATACTTTTTATAAGTGATAATTATTACTTTTGCATTAATAGAAAATTGCTATCAACATTTTTACATTTTGTATTTATTTATACGAATATCGCCTCGTTGTTTTACATTGTTGGAAGCTGCAAGAAACTGACTAATTTTAATATTCTCACATAAGTCGCCTCGTTCACGAAAGGCATGATAAATGATAAGAGACAATATATGTTTATTTACCGTTGCGAATAGTTTTTATTACACGAGAGCGAATATTTCTCGTTTTCAAATTTTAACGAGAACCCTCCTGGCTACCTTTATTCACAATTTAACTTTTATAGTATATTAACGAGAATAGGGATTCATAAACTCAAGAAAATGTGTACGGATTGCACTTCTCCCCCATACGTGACACATAGTTTTTAATTGCATTTTTGATGATAAAATATATAATCAGAGTATTCTGTGGCTATTTATATTAAGGACCATTACGAAAAACAACCGTTCTCAAATGTGTATAGTATTAACCAACGGGGACACAGTATGGATTCCGCATTTAAGAGTCACCACCCGAACGCAGTCTTCTATTTCCATAACGACCCCTGCCAGCGCTCGCGAACGCGCTACCCTGCCTCTTGGGGTTTACGAGCTGCTTGGTTTCCATAAGCCTGGAACAAATAAGCAATGTCTGGGCTGTGGAAAGTATTTTTCCGCCAAATCCTTTAAAAGATCAACAAGCATAAGAAAAGGCGAAATGACACCAAGAGGAAACTAGTGGTGCTCAACAGCACATAATTTCTCGCATTATTTTGACTGCTCAGCTGCATTACACTATTACGTAAACCTGCAAATCTGTTTTCAACCAGCAATTTTTTTCCCGCTCCAAGACTCGAACTCAGGTCCTCCGAGTTAACTCGGAAGACCTTAGGTTATTAAGTATGGACGAGGTTATAAAGTAATAAGTCTTTATATTTTTCGGTTTCAAATGATTTTCCTTACTTCAGTTCTAATTTTTCTCAAATTCATGACGTCATGGAAGTCGAAATTTTCGTATGCGCAGACGTTTAAGAAGATATTCAGAATATCAAATGCTTCCATTGCTTGACTTACCTGAATTTATTTTAGCGCTAAAACTATCATCATTATCACTTTCATCGTCTTCTGGATCATCCTGTTGTGAGGTAGACGGAGTAGTACTTGTGTTGCCATTATGAGCAGCGACTTAGACGTTTGAATCCGTCTTTTGATTAACATCGTTCTCTAGCCAGTCAACTTCGTCTTTATCAGCGAAATCAGAAATCGATGTGGTTAACTCAAGACAAGCTTCTATATCTCACTCTTCTAGATATTCTTCTTCGTAGCCCAGACCTAAGATTTTCGCTCAGAAGTCTTAACGTACTAGCAGATTCGTTTTCATACGCATTACATACTGCAAAAATTGCATATTTTACTGTTCACATTTTCACAATTAGTTTCATTGAATAACAAATTCTTCTAAAAGAAAAGTGATAAAAATCGTTTTGTACCTTTGTTTTAAAAAGGAAATCACGTTTTGATCCCTTCCTCGTATTAACGAAGATACTTAGATAGTAGATAGTATCAAAAATTTGATCGTGATTTATTTTCAGAGTAGATTCTGTGTGCGAGTACCGTCTGGTTACCATATTGGGCGCCCCTAACATTAGCCATAGTTTGGTTTTTAGTCGTGACATAAACAATTTTGCCTTTGTTGATTTTCAGTTTGCATTAAAATATGTTTGCATAACAACGTAGATGATATTAAAACACATCAACTGAAGTACGGTAATTACACATCTGCATTACTATAAACGTTTTATTATTTTTAATGTGGATAAGCAAGTAAAGGTTTTCGTTTCAAAATTAAATTTTTAAATACTTATTTGCAATTTGTTCTAATATGAGATAAAATGCATTATATAAATATTATTTTCTCTTGATATTTCGGATAAAGAAATATCCCATGAAGTTTGAAATGGTACATTTGTGGGAAGGAAAGGCGATATCAAAAAAGTGGCTCTGCTATCTGCCTTCAAAGCATGTTACCGATCACATGGATCTCGAATGCAGTTCTGAGTTCCTCGTGACGGCTGGTCAGTCTCCGAGTAGCGAAAGAGGTAAAAATGCCATTGCATCAACAACATCCGGAAAACCGCGCGCACGAACGAGCGTACTGGTCACGGCCCCGCCGTCATGCGGGCAGCACGCCATGGAAACCTCGCGGGTCCTGGCCTCCGACCCGCGCGCCCGCCTCTCCCGCCTCGCCCGCCGCGCTCGCCGCGCTCGCCACGCTCGCCGCACCGGCCCCTCTCGCCCGGCGTTTTCACAGCTGCCGTCTTCTGGGACGTCCCCAGATTGCCCTCGGTCAACTTCCCATACACTTACTTATTCACAAAGGGCTTTTTGTCGTCGCTCGTTCATTAAAATCGGTTAACGCCCGTGGTACATTCAATATTTGTTTTTGTAACCTAAATTTAATAAGTCAGATTCACTTATTTGCTAATTTCTTATGTTAACTTCTCTGGATTTGTCTTTTCATAATTCCCTTTCGTAGTTCATTCTCATCATTCCCTCTTTAAGAGAGCATATAGCATCATTCAACTGTTTTCATATTTCCCTCGTAATCGCGATCCTCGCGAATCAGATAAGTTATGCGGCGTGTATTGAGCTCCATATCGAAGGTAATAACAAACAGTAAAGTCTCCGTAAAAAAATAAAATATTTTACCTATCTTTCCAAAAAGGCATAGTCCGATTGTATCCCGTATTTCTTTGATTTTCCTCCCTCTACTGTAGTACATAGAGAATAAGTAATGGAATCACCTCAATAATATGATTTCAGACTTACAGTCGTAAAATTCGCGTTTTATATTATTTTGCTTTATTACTTTGCACACACGCCAAGAGTAAGGTCTATTAACGTTGTTACAAAGATCGCTAAGATTGGTGCACGTGGGGAGGAGATGCAAGCAATTTTCGTTTTAGTTTTTTAATTTTTTTTTATTTATGGTCGCATCAACATCCAGGTCATTAGCGATCACTATTGGATTTAACGTTATAGTTACTGTGAAGGTGAAATATTATGGTGATGATAGGTGTGAAAGAACGAGCACAAATACAACCATGGCCGAGGCGGGACTCGAACCCGCGATCCTTCGGTTCGAGATCGCTACGGCACTACTTCCATAACGATCGCGGCCATTTTGGAATGTATGTGTGTAAATGTCACTCCGTCAGATTAGAACCTTTTGAGATGAAACTAGGTTACTACGTCAGGAGTAACATCGAGTAGTGCTCGTAGATCATAAAATATTTTAATTTTGAGGGTACCTTACATGAAGACCTTATGACATTTTGAATGCTTTTTGAAATAATAGCTGTAACTTTTTCTTGAAATTTATTGCTCAAATAGAAGAAAGAGCATTTGTAACTATGATTATTTCCGATTTTGAGTAAAACCTCTGACTCTTAGAAAATTGCAAAAATCTCTACATTTAAAATAGTAAGGATTTTATTTAGGATATTTAGAAAGACGTTTGGGCTTTGTACTTAACTAAATATCGTTATTTTTGCTATAAATGGAAGGTAGATTTTTAAAGGTAGATATTATTAGCCGGTTTTATAGCATTAACACTAAATTTAAATAAAGTCGTAAAATTAATGAAATGAACGCTTCAGAAACATGTTCAACTGTGCGTTCCCAGTGAATAGTGATTGCATTGTTTTTGTAAATCTTCATTTTATTAGTTTTCGAGACTTAATTTGGAACGTCATGAAACAATGTTTTGGATTTTTCTGTTTTCCTTTTGGTGAATACGTAAAACGTTTCTAACTTTCCTACAGTCACATTCCACACATTCCTAATTTTCGGCGTGCATTCTTGCTGCTCGAAATTTTAAGTCAGGTCCCAACTTTTCAAGCTATTTTTCAACCATTTTGCTTCTTGTAGTTAGGATGTTTTCTGCATAACTTCATTCTATAGTAGATCTGTAAATTATGGCGTGAACTTTTTTAAAAATCTGAATAATTTTTTAGTACGAGGAAAAGCTCGGTATGCGGATCATTTTCACTAGTACAAGGAAGAGCTCACCCTAGTATTACTGCTTCCAATAACGTCCTTTCGCTTTCGTCTTTGAATAATTCGAAAGAGAGAAGCAAATGCTCTTTTTAACATTGCTCATTACACTAGTCTTGTAAAGGGCTGCTAGAGAAAGGAATAGGTATTTTGGGGTAAACTGTTTCTAATGTTCTTATTTTTCTGAAACTGATTTCTACGTATAATGTGGACTTCTCCAAGGAGGAAAAAGAGCCACGGTTTTCCCTTAAAATATGCAGAATTTAAATAATTATATTTTAGTTTGATTGCGTGCACATTTCTAAATATTATGTCACGTTTTCCCGTGTTCGAGGTTTTCTTTCGAGTGGTGCGAGAACATTTATCAGCGTTTCCCAGAATGGAAACTTAACTACATTGTTTCCTCCTTCCCCGTCCCTAAACACCGGCCGGGACGTAATGGGGCTATGCTATCTCGGGTAGCCAACAGTGAGAAAAGATTAACTGGGAAGCGGATGAAAAGTGGTGGAAATAACACCATGCGAAATTTCCACCATGGGATGAAGGTACCGCCAGGCTATCGTCCCTGTTCTTCATCCCCCGTCTCCAAGTCCCAACGTTCCCTTGCGCCTGGGCCCGCTTCCGTCCACGGCTCCCCGCCAGCGCCTACAAGACACCCCTAACAGAGAACCCCAGCTCGACAGAAGGGACCAGCTTGACAAGTCGAGAACCAAACTAAACTTCCATCTAACTAAACTTCGCTGTAACGAATTGAGTTCTTGGTCATTTAAGTTGTCCGCCTTATCAAAGAAGTCCCTACTTTAAAAAATCTCTCTATACCATCCGGCCCCACCAGACGAATGCCGGAGCAATACCCCAACCATCGGTCCACAGGCCGCGCACGATCTTCTCGTCTTCTTTGTTCCTCACACCTTACTTACACACACACTTACAGGCACTACACTACCACACATGCCGGGAGATCAGTTAGGAGCTTATTTGCTCCTAAATGCACTTTTTTAGACATATCTCTTACAAGGATATTACGTTTCTATTAAACGGCGTATTACTTGAATTTCAAGTAAAATCACTTATGTGTAGTTATGTGTAATCAGTAGGCGAAATGTCAAATCTAATCCTTTTATTATTAAAAGAACTTTACTTGCTCAATCGATAACATTGGATTACAAAAATAAACTTTTTTCTTTCCCAAGAATGAAAATAATAAATTCTAGAAGTATTTTCCATACTGAATTGAAATGGAATTTCAGGTTTTCCCACATCAGGCAGGAGTTTTGTGTGATATTATTTGCAATTTTTATAATTTTTAATAAAATTAGTAACTAGCTATCCAACTCTAAATGGTAAACATAACCTATCTCACCAGATATTTTACTTCTTTTTCTTTTTTCCGTCAACTACCTCTTGAGATCCCCATCTCGATCAGGCTTTTGTCAAGTTTCCTTGATCCATGAGCAAATGCTGAGATGGCCCCTTGTTTTGTTTCTGGACGCAAATGTAGCTTCACTATGCGCCCGTTTTGTTGAACTCTCCCTTTGCTTGTAATGGTAGGAGTAGAGGTAAGGGCGAGTTACTATTTTGTTAGCAATGCAGAAACATCACACCTGCAATTCGTTTACCGATGCAAATAAGTTTTCTATAACTCGGGAACGAAAATGTCTAGTTTTTTCAAATATTGCTAATCTCGCGCTTTTTTAAAATTTATTTTTATTTATTCCTTTTAAACTTTTACTCATATTTCAACTATTTATTGATAAAATGATGGGAAGGGATTCTGGAACTCAAGAAAACGTGCGCAGATGATCTTCTCCACCATACGTCACATACAGTTTTTACTGTTTTTTTAATAAACGAATCTAAATATAAATGTAAGGTCAAGTTTTACGCACGATATTGGAATGTGTGATGCTAAGGAATATTGGGAACTCGATTTCAAGAACAACAAAAGCACCGAGTTGAATGTAGTTTACAAGGAATATTCAATCGAATTTTGTGATGAAATAAACGGTCCAACTTTGTATTATTGTTCTTTGGAAGTCCTGTTTTATAAGCAACTGTAAAGATTTGTTAACACATTTTCCTGCAATTTTTTAGCTCATTAGCGAATTCCAGTATTTCTATGCCCATATCCTTGTCAGCAACGCGTGTTATTTATTGACCCCACTCATAATGACGGTTTACAGCTACATTTATTATTGGTTTCAAGAAAAACGTCGTAACCTAGCGCCCAAAATGTCTCTGTGAATAGGGCAGTCTTTTTTCTTTCTCGCTATGTGGTAGAGAAAAAAATGTGAAATGCTGCGACTTTTCGGCAGATAAACTCTTATTACAAGGCCCTGGTAACGACAAAATGGACTCACTTGGTCCTCTCCTGCAGTGCATGCATGCACGATGGCCATCTTTCTTAACAATAGAACGATTTAGAGTTGTTTTTTAAATATCCATCAGCGGAATTTACTTCCAACTCTTTCAGCTCCCTTGACTCCAAGCAGATTTGGTTCTCTACAATACGAATATTACAACACTGGAATAAGGAATTTGAATTGTGCTATCGCAGGAGGTATTGTTAGAAAATAATTTTCAAAAATTCTGAATTTACGTTTTTACGAGGAAATTGGAATTTCAAGGAAACATACTTCAAATTATCCAATACTCCAAATTATCAAATTATCCAAACATACTTCAAATTATCGAATGCCCAATTAACGTAGTATAAGTAGATATGTAAAATACACATTTACAAATTTATGTCCAACGCATCCGTTAGTGATATCGTCACATGATTCACTAACTTCGATTTGTCTTACTTAAGTTCGTCGATTAGGGAGTTTACATGTTCCGAAACTATTACCTTCTTACCACCTTACTTGGAAATGGTCGAAAGAATGGGGGATGCTCCCGTCTAAATTTTGAACAAGTTACAGGTAAACGGTTGCTTTTCCTCATTCAGTGCGGACCCAGAACAGATATGCATTGTTACAGCAACATTATTCATTTTGCGGATACGAAGAGAAAACGCCATCGTTGAATTATGTATTATCATTTCAATTCTTTATGATAGGTAATTGAGTAGACTTCATATTAATACTTCTCATTAGTTTCTCTAAAACAAATAAAAACTTTTTTATTCCCCAAAACATTTAGTGGCAATGCGATCTAATAAGAATGCATAGTTTTACGTTTTGCATATTTTCTCTAAAGGGAAAAACAATTTGATTTTACCATTTCAGTAAACTAAGACTAAGAATAGGCAAGTTTTTCATAAAACATCACAACCAATAAAAATTGAAGTTATTCTGCGGCTTCTTTGGCTAGATCACAATAATATCAATGAAATTTTAAATATCCCAAGAAGTCTCAAGAATTTTCACAACGAATAATTTTTCATTACCAAAGTTCTTCACCCGTTAGTACTCAGATATTCAATATGGATTTCTGTTATTATACGGATATTTAAATGTTTTATAAACATATTTTCGCAAAAAAAGGTTATCACAACTTGTGGTGCTAAAACAGCACGTACCGGGAGAGGTGGGTCAGTGATCAACTTATGTCACTACAGTGCCTCTGTCCGGGAGGGCCAAGGTTCGAGTGCCGACAGTGGTAAGATTTTCGACACTAGTTTGTCAGCTAGGTTGAATTCAGTCGCTGTCTGGAGGAGAATTCGGAAAAGAGGCCGGCTGCTCTGATCGGTAGATTTCTAGGAGACCGGTCGTTAGCTTAGAGCATGTCCCGGGTGGGGCGGTGCTTGGGAGAGGAGATACCTGTTTAGGGAACCCCGCTAGCCGACGGTAGATCCAGGAAAGATCACAGCCACTTCGCAAGCGAGAAAACATGCACAACACTTACGGACTAATGATCTCAGTATTTGACGTGCCCCGAATCACCAACCAACAGCACATACTTTTACGCAAAGTATTTACATTTTCGAAAAATTGTACATGACCTTCTTTCAAAATCTATCTTTAAGAAATTGATTTTTTTAACGTAAAAAGTTTTATCTTAGTTGTGGCAAGACTCAGAAAAAAATTGAACTTTTCTAATTTTCGAAAAGTAAGGGTTTTCAACAAACATTAGACCTGCATAATTTTATTAAAAGACCTTCACAATATCCGACAAAAACATTTAATCAAAATCGATGGAGCCATTTTTTTTTCAAAATTTCAAATTTGTATAATATCCATGGGATTTCATGTAAAGTACCCCCAAAATTAAAATTTCGATTTCAAATTCTACGTTCCGCGACATCAGCCAGATCGATTGGGGAATATCAATTTGGAGAAAATTGGGTGCATGGTTTAGCTACTACCGTTGTTCACAAACGGACGTACCGACAGACAGAAGTTTTTCCGTCATTCGATTTTTCGGTATCAAGGGCCCACAAAACATGGATTCTGGCTACAGTAAGTGTGACCTTTTTTCTAAACGCAACGGGATTTATCCACTTTTTCGTTACTAGGACCCTCTAATGACAGATTTCTGCCGAAAATTTGCTGCTTTTTCGCGCAGCATTACACAACGTTCTCTGTACTCCTTAGCGAGAAAGTAATACTATATTAGAGATACCATTAGCAATTCTGGGGAATTCAGACTAAAAAGAAAATTTCATTGATATTTTTAAACCTCGATGCTCCCTTACTATTTATTTTAAGAACAACTATTTATAAATTGTAGAGAATTGTATGATCTTTAGAATTGTAAATAACCACTTTTGCTATACGACCAACCATTAAAAGTTATTACGTAAAAACAAAACAAAAAAGCCCGTAAATTTAGAGTTTTTACTACCAACATTTTTACCGAAGATTTACGACGTGGAAAAGTTACGGATTTTTTCTAATACTTCACACATATTAAAAAATAAAACCTCCCATCAGACCTTTTGCGAGGTAAAGTGACTTATTGATTGCGTGAAACTGATGAAACGTTAAAAATGTGCAATACCAGCAATAGAACTGAGAGTAAAAATAATTCATAAAGATGAGAAACATTCTTCGCCAAAGCATGGAAAATTTTAGTTAACTGTGAAAATGGGAGTAAAATTGTTTTCTCTTTTTTAAAGCTTTAATTTAATTAATGATACAATTAAATAATTTTAAGTAATTACAATTAAGTAATTCTGCAAAATAAATATATAAGAACTTCTCGTAACTCCCAGGTCATTCAAAAAGCTGGAAATTGTAAGACCTAATTGTAACAGCCCACATTTAGCACAAATTATTGCACTAGAAGCATCCACAGTCATTAGGTCTGCCACTTAGGCAACTAGCTTTAAAAAAATATATCATATTGTGGTTGAATTTACAATGATCTTTTAACATAACTATACATTTGTAGTTATATGCTTATAATCTAACTTAAAGAAAAGAAAATATGCGTAGATTGTTCTTCTCCCCATACATCAAAATTAACTAAACTACAGTGAGGTGATAAAAGTTATGAGATACCTCCTAATGTCGTGTCGGACCTCCTTTTGCCCGGCGAAATTTAGCAACTCAACACAACTCAACTCAACTCAACAAGTCCTTGAAAGTCCCCTGCAGACATATTGATCCATGCCCTACATAATTCCGTATAGCCGTACATAATTGCGAAATTGTTGCCGGTGCAGGGTTTTTGGCACGAAATGACCTCTCGATTATGTTCCATAAATGTTCGTCTGGATTCATGTCGGGCAGTATAGGTGATCAGATCATTTACTCGAATTATCCAGGATGTTCTTCGATCCAATTGCGAACAATTGTGACCCGGTGACATGGCGCTTTGTCATCCATAAAAACTCCATCGTTCAAGTCAATGTATGGCTCGAAATAGTCTCCAAGTAGCTTAACATAAACATATCCAATCAATGTTCGGTTCAGGTGGACCAGAGTTCAAGCCCGTTTCGTTTAAAAACAGCCCACAACCATTATGGAGCCACCATCAGCTTCCACAGTGCCTTGATGACGACTTGGGTCCATGAATTCGTGGAGTTTGTGTCACATTCGACCAAATTTCCAACTGAAATCCAACTCATCTGACCAAGCCACGGTTCTCCACTCGTCTAGGGATTAAAGCCAAATTTCGCCGCAATGTCCTAACAGATACTTTCGTCGTACGTTTCACATTGATTACTGCGTTTATTTCATTCAGTGTTGCTTGTGGAGTTCGAAGATAAAGACCCGGGGCTGTCAGTGCCGCCGGTGCCGAAGGTGCAAAAGTGTACCTATAAACTTTTGTTCTGATTTGTAGTGAGAGTGAAATAAAATTACTAGTGAGGTGAACTGCATGTTAAACGGCGATGTCCGCCTAGGGGGCATATCTCTAGGTCAGTGCAAATATTAAACAATGAAAATGTAGAAGAAATGTGTATAGACCCAAACAGAGCTCCCGCAACTATGGAGGACGAGTTCGCAAAAATTCACCCACAATACGAGCAACTACTACAACAACATGAAGTATCGCAAAATCAGCTTCAGGAGCAAATGCAGCTAAACCAAATGCTACTTTACCAAATCCAGCAACGCGACCTTCAAGACCAAGGTAAGAGAATAAGCGAGCCAGCTGTTCACACCCCTGCGAAAAACAGCGAAGATACTTTGCCCTCGGACAACGAAAACAAAAAACGAAAGCTTTCGTATAACAAAAACCCAAAGACAAGTGAGACCAACAGCAACTCAATGGAATATAATATACCTACTCACTCAAGGTTCACTCCGCTCGGTGAAGAAGAAGATGAAGTAATAGAAACGTCAGTAGGTACGAAAGAGAAGAATATTAAAATTTCTCCAATATTCGTTCATATGGCTAGCAACGAGTATTTAACCCTACTACAGCACTTAAATTCAGCCACAATAAATGACTTTCTAACTAAAATAAATGGCGAGTACACAAAAGTGAACTTCAGTGAAATCAATGACTTTAGAAAATACTGTGAAGAAAACAACATCGAATTTTACACGAATCGTGATCCAAGTAGTAAAGTGTTATCTGTAGTAATAAAAGACATCCCGACATGTTACACCGAACAAGATATTATACAAGAACTGAAAAGACTAGAATATTCTGTAACTAAAGTGTGAAGACTTTATGATAAACCTATGCAAATAGTAGCAGTAGATCTTGTTGACAATCCCAAATCCAAAAATATATTTAACGAAATCAAACTGATGTATAGTGTAATGCGAGTGCAACTAAGAAACAAACCTAACCAGCCTATTCAATGTAAGCGCTGTCAGCGATTTGGTCATACTCAGGCAAACTGCCGCAATATTCCTAGGTGCGTGAAGTGTCTCGAAATCTATCACTATTCTCAATGTAATAAACATCAAAATACCGCCCCTAAATGTGTTAATTGCAAAGCCGACCATACCACCAATTACAGAGGGTGCCCAGAATTTAAGAAGCTTTCCAACCCCTATCAAGGACCCATTATAATTCCACGTCGAACAATATTCAACCTAATAACATTCCTGATGTAAATAATTTAGTTTGAAATATAGTATCCCCAATAATCTCTCCATTAATACCTCAAATCCAAAATATGATTCTAAATGTTCTTCCTAATTACTATAATGGATCCAAATAAACTAAATGCTCTTAGCCTACTTAACTTCAATGCAAATGGAGTCAAGAGACAAGAAAATTCCTTCCGGCATTTTTTAAACGAGCATAAAATAATTATAGCATGTTTAACAGAAACTCACCTCATACCAGGCGGACGTTTCTCAATACCCAATTTCAAAATTTATCGTTAATGATCGGATTTCAACAAATGCTTCAGGCGGAGTAGCAACCGTAGTTCGAAAAGATATTAAGCGCTGTCAAGCTCCTGTTCCGCACTCAGCAGACTTAGAAGCAATAGCAATTAACATTAGTTACAATAAATCCGAAGTAGTTATCATTGCAGCATATAAACAACCTAACAAAAACTTTCCAACAGAATACGGCAAAATCTTTTCTCAATATCCCCTATTTATATTGATGGGTGACTTAGATAGCAAAAACAGAGCCTGGGGCTGCAATGTGACTACACATGAAGGTGCCAAACTGCTTAATCTCATTAATGCAAGCGGTCACAACATTAGTATTCATACCCCTATAGAACCCACCTTCTACCCAACAGATCCAAACAAGAGAGCAGACATTATAGATATAACCATTACTAAAGATATAACCTCACCGATCTATCAGAAAGTAGTACCGGATTTAGATTCTGCCCATTCTCCCATTCTCATATCGTTGGGTACCCCCAACACACTCTTTAGAGAAAATACCTGCTTTGATTGATCAGCTTAGGCTTTGAATAAGAGTGATAGGAGAGATAGGTTATGTGATTGGTTTGATGTTTAATTGGGTGTACGAGTAATTACTTGTGTTTTTTTGACAAGAAATCTGGAGTGGTAGATCTTAGAAATGTGTTTTGAATGACATTGTGTGAATAATGTATGTAGCAATTTGTGCATAGAGGACACGCATACAAGAGGAGGACTCTGATAATTGTATGATGGCGTTGATTAGTGTTAATTGTAGTCTTGTATTAATTTAATAGTCTCTTCTCCTTCATATTTTTTTACTTATAGTCTTTTTACCTAACACTATATTTATTCTTAATGAATGAGAGTGTAATATGGTTTTAATGTGAATATTTTTGCAGTGGATATATTAGGATTGATTTTAATCTTCCATTTTGAGCACCATCACCAAAAAATGTGTGCAGTATATTTTACTGCATATTCTCCCGCATGTGTCCCACATGTTCCCCCAACTGCTCCCAACAGTTTCCCGCACATGCTAATGTGGAAATTGAACTGCAAATTCATCAATGTAATTTTTTAATTATGAAATTCTATTATATACTTCGTAGGGGCGAGTAGTGCAGAGTAACTCCGTAGGTATAATTTTTCAATATTTTGACCTCGTTGAATTGCTATAATTACATAAAATGTGAAATGCGCGTCAATGAGAATGTGTATGCACATTTAAATGTATCTTTGAATTTTCTAATAACACTAATTATATAAAAATCTACGAAAATCACAATTATGTTTTAAAGAATAATACGGAAAAATCCCTTTTCCCTTCTCCCAAATTAGAGAATGTTGAAACATTTCTCGGAATGGTCACGTGGGATTCCGCGCTATTGAAATGAATTTAAACTAAGCAAACGCAATTTCAACTTACGCCTCCCCATGCTCTAAAGATGACCTCAACGTATTTTCTGCATTGACAGGTAGTAACCGCATGCGCCTTAGGACTTCCTGTTAATGAAGTGCATGTTTTATCACGGGAATTGGCGGTGGTGGCGGGAATGTGTGGTCGTGTATTGCGTATAAGTGAAAGTAAGAGGTGAGGATGGTACGAGGAAGAGGAAGGAAAGATCGCGCGCGGTACATAACCAGTTTGTTGGAGTAGTGCTCCGGCATTCACCTGGTGTTGATCGGAGAAACCATGGAAAACTACGGATCAGAGAAGTCGGTCGCTAGAATGTTCCTTCAGACAGCGGCGGAATTCGACGTAGCTTTCTAATTAGTGTCTAATATCCTGCCACCGTCGGGCTTGAACCTTAGGACCTTCGATCCACAGGCGTATCTACGGTATGGCAGACATGGCACGTGCCATGGGCGCCTCTCACAAGGGGCGCTAATTAGGGTACACACACTAAAACAAATAACAACCCTAATTTGAAGTATCCTGACAGGGGCTTAAATTGTATGCTTGCCATGGGCCCCTGAATACCTAGGTACGCATTTGCGAGTCCGGTCGGAGGCATTGCAGTGACATCAGTTGATGCCCTGAGCTACCTAAACCGGTCTTTTTGGCTGGAGACAGCCCTACGCTGATTCTGCGGGCGTGGGCTTTTAAAAATGGATATCGCTACGATTCACAAACTTTCAACCTTTTTTCCCTTTAGAACGCATTTACATGTTTGTCCCCACGACATACATTATTGCTTGAGTAAGTCTCTTGAAGACACCTAGACGCCCCTCTTCGTTATGAAAGGTGACGTGAATGTTATACCTTTGGATTGGTGTGATTTTCAACGAATTAATCAACGATACCTCATTTTTACGTTTTGAGGCTCAGACCATCAGGCCTGCTCTTCCTCTTGATCACGCAAATTTCGCTACGCACCTTTCGCCATCCAGCGGCGAAAGTAAGTATTATTCGGTTGAAGTAACAGGCGATTTGAATTTATCTCAGATGATTCTTTTAGTCTTGAAGATCTTTTACATGCAGTAAATCAACGACATGAGTCACCCGACTTTACTTCCCCTCCGAAGGAAGGCGTACGAAGGAATTTTTCGCCCTTAAAAATCCACGGCTTCGGTCGCTTTTGAACCTGCGAACCGTTACACCAACGAAGCGACTAGTGCCACTTGTGCCATCTGCGCTTTTAGCACAGAACTTTAATATATGACCAGAGATAAGATACATATCGTCACGTTTGTACTCGGGCTAAAATTGTAGTTGGTATTGCACTGGTGCCTTGTGTAATTTCCTAGGAAATTATGACCCAAAAGCAGGAGGAAACCGTTTATTGGGAAGAAGATTGTGAATATGTATTATTTTGTTTTGTGTGTGCGTATGCGTGTGTACAATACGCTATCGTATATGTAAATATTCTTGAGATGTCTTGAAATATTCTTGAGTTGGTCGAAACGATGAACAAGTTAAAGTTGCAGTTTCAGTCTACCACGGGAATAAAGAAAACTATAATTGACATGCATTAAAAATTATTTATGTGTATCTGGAAATAGAAGTATGATTTCATCTGGGTTAATAAGATTAATGTGAGACTTTCCGAATATATATTTTTGCAAGATCTATTAATTCATAAAATGTACAGTCTCAATTTTGAGAATGGAGATACAAGCCAAGTTACACTCTTATTCACCGTCTGTTTATATACAAAATTAGGTAAAAACCACAGAACTCGCTTCAGCAGGAATTTAGAGTTGCATAGATCGAAGAGGATAGTTAAGAGATTTTATCGCGATTGGAAACACTTCAAAGGGACTAGTGCGTTCACAGCACCGTTCCAGAATGGCTGACTTCCGTTGTCACTCAAGTGTTCCTGGACTTCCCTCCAAAATTGATTAATTGTCAGCCTGACTTTCGGCTGGCCGCTGCTGACTACAGTCGCTCACGACCGTGGTATTTAATTTATTGTTAAGGATTTAAAAATATTAATTTGGAAAGAAATTAAACATTTAAACTTGATTTAAAACGTTCACTTGAGATATTTATTCACTCACGTCAACTGAAAATTATTGCTGAATTACCTACGCATATCGATTAAATAAAGAGGGAGCTTTCTTTCTCCTTGCACGGTTTCCGTACGCGAAAAATAAGCATTTTCGAACAAAATTACGAACAATAATGTATTTTCGTATTTTTTAAAATAAACTGCAGTAACATGGTAAATGCTATCTTTTTCAATTCGTGCTGTTATTTTGCTTCATTGGCCCCACCATACTCGAATATTCTTTTTTTAGAGATCTACAAAGTGACATATTAATATTTTATATTTCCAACTTCGAAATTATGTATCGCATTTTTTATACCTACGAGACTCGATCTTAGGCCTGAAAGTAATTTGAACATTGTAAACTATTTTTAACAAGATTTCTGAGACTGATGAACTCGTTTTCCTGATTTTACTGATATTATTTGTTTTCCAAATTTACCCAGAGCGCTCATGTTTACATTTATATAATCCCATTATCGTGAAACATAAATTCGATGGAAAAAAAAATTATTACACCATATGTTGGTAGATTAAATTATTCTTGTCAATTAACCGTGTCTTAACAAATTAATGAATTGAAGTAGTGCCATTTACAAGTTTCACATCAAACTAGAATATTATCATCCTTATTTTGAGATGATATGCATTTTGTAACATTTAATGATCTCCCCCCAAACTACGCCTTTAAAAGGGTTGAAATGTGAAGTAAATTGCAAATGTCATTGTTTCCCTAAATGTTTCATAATTTTGTACCATGACGATATAAAGAAAAGTCATTAAAATATTCATTCTTAAATTTATATTTCTTAAAAATTTTAAAACAGATAATTAAAATAGTATTTCGGAACAAAACTATTGTTAAGTACCTTAAACTAGCCGGCATTTTTTCCTTCAGAAATAGTGATTTTAGAATGATACGCTTGCTTCATTTCTGGTGAGCACGCGCGCGCGTACATATCGCGCTGAACTGACTACTTGGTCGTTGTAGCACCAGGAAAGTGGTCCGTAAGCAGCAATGCGACGAAGATGCATATCCGCTCTCGAGGGCTAAAGGGAAGAGTTACAATTCTGCCTTCGTTTCTCTAGATAGATTTGAGATTTAGGAATATCGTTGTATTAATAACTTATTTTTAACAAAAAGTTGTGTCTTGAAAGGAGTGATAAGACGTTACACATTATACACCCTGTCCTAATTTATTTTCTCAATCGATTCTTCGAAATTGAAATAATCCATCAAAACATCCGTTTGGAAGTATCTCATTATTCGTTAAGAAAATAATACACAAAGGACCTAAGAAAACCATAAGGAATTTCATCATTATTTAATTCATTGACCTACAGCATTTGTATTTTAAGAGATCAGAAACGTTTTCTAACTATGCCCACTATCGCTTCCATTAGAATCTTACACGATAGGTATTCTCCCTAGGGTCGAAGTAATATCTGAAAGGGACTTACTGTGGAAGTATGACTTACTGTGGAGTCCCCTATTGAATATTGAAATTATAATAACCAAAATCGATATGAAAATATCATGATAGCCTTTTAATTTACTTATTTCAGTACTGAATGCAATATATACACATAAATGTCCTTTAAAAGAAAATTTCGCCTACATTTTTGAGCGGCAAATTTTAAGAAAAACGTCTTTAACTCTCCCTTTAAATGTGAATTAAAAGCATCATTTTTATATCGCATAGCATCGTTAATAAAATACTAGTTAAAAGTTATTACCCGTTTTATATACAAAAAGACAATCCGTTGAAAAAAAAATATTGAGGGACCTTATCTAGCCCGTACTTGGCTTAGAAATTAATTAACCCCTGCTTCTCCCTGGGTTGGTAACGTAAGCCTACGATTTCTAGTTACATCATTCAGATCTAACCAACTGTCAGTTTCCACATGATTGGAATAAGCAACACGAAAGATAGTATTCGGTGCTGCAATGTGTCAGGGTCACAAAGCCGGGACCCCATGGGCCGAAGGCTCTGCGCCGTAGTCGGTGCGGATGCTCGGCGCGCGGCGAAGGCTGTGGCCGAGGAGGGGATGAGGAGCCGGCGTGGAGGGGGGCGCTGCACACAAAAGCACCGAGTCTGTGTTGCCTGCGCTCAGTCAGTGTTGTGTTGTCAAGTTGCGTACGCGGCTATCCATGGAAGAACCGGCGTTGGATTGCCGTGTGCCGCGATCGCCCCGACTTAACCTGATTTTCTGGACGAGTTGAGCCTTTGCCAAACTCTTCGAAGTCCACGAGCTTGTGCCGGCGAGTTCTGCGCGCGTGCGGATCAAGACTGATATTTATTTCCTACTAATTTATAAGGTAAGTGAAGTTTCATTTCAACTTCGAATTAATTGTGAAGTGGCTAGAGATAAGTTATAAAATAATTTAAAAAATGCAGATGTCAGATTAATTAGTATTTTCCAACTCTCCTTGAGTTTTTCTATCAGGCATTTTAAAAGTAGATTTGTGCCCAGAGCCCTCGTAAAGATTCGAAATCGCAGCTTCTTCACTTGGACGTGCGTGAGTGAGGTCGCTCCCGCGCCCAGCGGAAAACTTAATTTGGTACAATTGACACTTGATGAGATGCTAGTGGTGAGAGTTTGCTACCCCATGCTGTCGCGTGGAACATGCTGGAAGATCCTTCATTGGACTCAAAGTACTTCGTAGAATAAATTTTCTGTCCGTTCTGACTTCACTGTATTGAGCAATAGCTATTACTCTAAAGAAAGACCTATGGTACTTTTTTTTATTCGTCAAATTAAATTATTTTCCCGAAGGACTTCCCATTCTTGACATAGTATTTTTTTACCCTTAATTCTAAATTGACGATTAATTTTATTAGTTGACTCTATTTAATCATTAAATATTTATTGCATGTCCCATTTTACTTCAAATAAAAGATTTTTGATTTGTAATTTACGCCTTTTCGGTTATCATTTTTCTATGCAGTTGTCGTTTGCCGTGAGTTATGCTGCTATAAAATCTCGGAGTCAACACTTGTGGCTGTGGCCTTTTTATAAATTCTTTAGATAAGAGAAATTTTGAAAATGAAATTATATTTTTGTTAAAATGTAATAAACTATTAATTTCCAATTAAACACTTAGCTATGAAATTCCATTCAAGATTGCATTCAAAATTTTAGGTGGAATTAGGTAGAAACGGGACCATTGAAAGGAAGCGAGAATCTTACTGAGACGCTGTTCTTTTCTCTGGTCTAACTTTCGCCATGCAAATACGTAATCCTTTAAATTAGTTGAAAGGGACAGGACGTTTCGCCGGTAACGCTGGTTTTGTATCCTCCCTCTCGTCATACTTATTCAATTATTCATTTGTTTCGCGAACTCACGGGTCACTATTTCCTGCGACACATGTTCAGGGAATTACAGGGAGCCAATCGCTATTACCGCGCCAAATTCGAATGACATGCGAGGCGAGACGTGATCACTTAATTGTTAAAATTTTCTGTGTTGTGTATATTTGAAAATATAAACATTACTTTGTAAAGTCATGTTATTTGTGTATACATATTTGAGTATTTAAGTATGATCCTCTTTTTGATTCACAGGATGGTGGCAGCAACGAGTTTGCTGTCTCAACACATTAAAACTGAAGGAGATCTTGCAAAGAGGCCTGTGTCTTGGAGGTTCCCTGAATCTGGTAATTTCTTCTGCTTTATTTAGAAAAGCTGATATAATTTTCTATGTTATTTATATTTTAAAATTCAGGGAAATGTAGAATGGAAATGAGAATGAAAGAAATTTCAATTTTTGAGATAACTTGTAATGAATTATAAAATGCTACTGGATTTGGAATTCATAGGACAGTAATAAAAGGATCTGGGAAAGAGAAATTTGGTAGTATGGAACAAGCAAGAGTAAAATTTGAGCTGAAAAATCATATTAGTAACTACAGCTTTCTCATTCCTATTATTTTCTGGAACTATCCATCTAGGGGGAAAAACTGTCTTTGTTTATGAAGAATTTTGTTTTGATTATTTTAATACATAATAAGGAAAAGATATAGTATCATAATTTAGTTTGAATTTTTATTTTTATTTTTTGTATACACTCCAACCTTTTTTTTTTGCCCAATCTCAAAAACCTAAGTGATTGGTCTATTGAAAGAAGTTGCATATTGTGAACAAGATACCAAAAATACCTCTTCTTCAATTTTCAGGAGCCAAAGGAAAGATGCTGAAGCGTGATCGCCGTGACTACTTCATGCGTAGTGCCTCTCTGGATAGATTACGTCAATTTCCTGCATACCTTTGTACTCGTAGCTCCTCTGCTTTTCCAAATGTACTATTGTTTCTGAATACTGCAATAACAGCAGTTCAAGCTGCCCTGAAAAATGGGGTAGCACTTGTGCAGAGGTATTATCTCGTGGGCACAGTTGTTGCTGCTCTGATAATTGTTGGATTGCAATTGGTGCTTTGCAGCATTGTTCTCTTCCTTGGCAACAAACCACCAGGGCTTCTATTTATGGTAGCAAGTCTTTTGCTGATGGCTGTGATTGCCTACAGAACCTTCGTCCATAGAATGCCACGAAGCAGATTCCACAAATTCAAGCGAAGTTGAATTTGTTGCAATTTTCCTCCAAGTACCTTGAAGACATTCTGAATAAAAATCATTTTGATAATTATTATTCAGGCACTGTGAAATGTAAACAGTTTACTAGTACTTTATGTATCATAAACTTTAGAGTTGAAAATTCATAACTGAAAGTTCTAAAAAAAAGATATCGATGTCTCATTACTGCATAAGATTTCTTGAAGAATTCATATTGCATAGTGTTTTAGTGGGAGATATTTTTGAAAATGGAGTGTAGAAAATTTTAGAAAAAATTGTTAAAGAATGATAATAAATGTTTCAATGAAAGTATTCTTGATGTTAATTTAATAACATAAAATATCTTGCACTGATCATTGTTGGTGTATTTATTATGAAGAACCCAAACATATAAATGCATTGTGATGTGTAAATAATTTTATAGACATGTACTGTATTATTTTGTATAAAACATTTTAGAAATGACTTGGTAGTTACTTGTGGATTCATATTAACCTTCCCTCCTCACAAAATAAGATCGTGGATGTCTGGTGGAAATAAAAATGCAGCTCTGGAGAAAAATGCAAAACTAGAATTAGCAAATTTCACTTTTTTTAAATATATTTGCTTTAAAAGATTAATTGAATTTAAGAGATTTTTCTCTTTAAAATTTAATATCATTGCTTGTTATCCATTTGATAGATACACATATTTGAATTCTTTTTTCCTTCTAAAGAAGAAAACTAATGTGCAACACTGACGGACATGAAATATTCCTTAAAGATAACAAAACGATTACAAACTATTCATCTGTGTTGCTGAGACAGCAGTTTTCAACTGAAAAAGCTTTTGCTTTGGAGATAACTTTTTTAAATCTTGAATTTTTGTGCCTCTTTTGGATTGATTTTGACAAATTGTCAGTGAAATGAATAATACAATACTAGACAATTGTTTTATAATTGGACATCTTGATATTTCATTCCTTTGGGATGGGATCTTCAAGTGTAACATAACTTAATGAAAACCTAGATAATGCAAGATGAATAATCTAAACAGCATATTTATACAAATGTACTACAATAACAAAGAAAAATCTAATGTTAAAAGATTAAATTGTGTGAATTGTTTTGTTTTTTTATTACTCCGTCAATGAGAATATTAATTTCCTGTAAAATATCAGTAATATCATTACAGACTGGCCCCTTTTTTTCAAATGCTGCAGGAACGTATAAAGGCTCTTTGCTTAGGACAACCATGTATTCTGGAAGCAACTAAAACTGTATTCCCTCACTGGGCAGTCCTTTTGAATTGGACCCTTATCACAGGAAACAAAGGCATCCAAGTAATCTATGCCAAGCCTGTCACCATAATACCTCGGGAAATTTCTTTATATGGTTTACTTAAAGTTGTGTTATCAATTTGTAGCTGTCTGTAAGATTTAAGGAAACAAACATAAATGTACTTTCACTTTATAGATTTATTTATGAGACTATAGTCTTTGAAAGTCTGTAACATTATTATGCAAAACTGAAGTTATACGGGAAATAAAGAATCAAGTAATCACATGCCATTTTTAATCAAACAAAATAATAAAAAAAATTATTAATAAATTAAATATGAAAATCTCAAAACAAAAAATTGTAACATTCCAAATAAAAAAGTGTAACAAAGGAGTAGTATGTAGCATAATTCTCAGAGATCCTTGAGAAGTAAAATATGTAAGCTATTCTGATACTTTACATTGATTACTTAAAAGACAAAACATCAGCATTCTTGAATATAATATATTGATGAAACTATTACCAATAAATGGTTACAGAATGTAAACAAATCAACTTATTATGAGGTAGTTGGCAAAGAGATCAATAAATTCAATAAATTTGGTCAAACTATTAGGTAAGTCCTTTCTAAGTTATTTTGACAAAATAAAGGAATGATACAGTGACACCATGTCTTATTTATTAAATCTACTTATTCTTTGTTGCAAAACAAGGATTCCAAGTCACATGAAAATAAATGAAATAATAAGTGTTGGCGCAAAAAGCAAAATACTACTATATGAGAAGGTAAAACTTCAGTTTCAGTTGACTTAATTGTGTGTAGTAATTAATTTCAGTGAATGTAATTGTGGGTAGTAATATTTTCCTCATAAGGTATAATGAGAAATAAAATAAAAGTAAGCCCTATTTTATATTCTTATTTAGACAACATAGCATTTTTTTGCAGCAAGTTTCTAGAGTTCTCTCGTGCCTGTTTTTCCAGTTGGTTAATGAGTCACACTATCACCATTGTCATCAGAAGGGGGCAAGTTGGAGCAACTTGCTGCAGCGGCTGACTTAATTGAGGCATTCGATTTTTTTTCCAAAAATTATACAAAATGTATTTACTACTAATACAAATTGTAAGTTATTTCTGTTGCAAGGAGAGGTGAATTCTGTCTATGTATGGAGGGAGTGGGGGAGAAACGTGTGTGAAACAACAGGCAACCCTGGATCTACTAGCCCAGGCATTTTGTTTCCCCTGGGCATCCCTGCCTAACATCCTTCAATTCTTTCACCATCACACGTAAAGCCCTTCTATCTTGGATAATTAAATTGTTTTAAATTGCTTCTATTATTACCTTTGTATACATCATGTAAATGATTTATCTTCTGTAAATACATTCATTAATTACATTCCCTATGGATGTAATTAATGGATAACAATATTTACATTCACACATACATTGCAGAATACATTGTATTGCATTGCATTTTCTGGATGATTCAACATACATGACAAAAATAATGTGCCGAGTACAGCCTACAGAATTCCACAGATAAGGTTTCATGGCACTTGTAATAACTTGTGCTGTGGTTGAAAGGAAATGTGTTGACGGGGTTTACTTTTTCTTTTATTTCCTCGAACCTAATTTATTGAAAATGTTCTCCCTAATTTTTATATTATTATTTCATTTATTTTTTGTTACTTTAACTACAAGGTCATTAGCAACATCTTAAATAGTAAACAATTTTTTACAATACAATACTGTACAATAAATTGAAAATTTTAGAGGTTTTTTTATAATCAGTTTTTACAAATTTTATTTCATTACTAAGCTGCTCTTGTAGTATACTTTTCTTTGTGTTTTAGTAATACATGTATAACATATTTAGTTTCCATTTACATTTCATCAAAAATTACGTTGTTTTTTTTTTTGAAAAATACAATTTTATTTTGAAATGAAATACTTTGTCTTAGGAAATTACCTTCGATATTTTGAATTACCATTGACCTTTTGGGGGTTATTTCCTTTACTTCAGAATCATAAGTTATGAAACTTGTTCTGAATAGTTTTGTACTCCATGGAATTGGATGCGGCACGTTTCTGACCCTTATCTTCATTTTTCATTTAACGTGTGATCCCTATTACATAGAGGATAGGGAAGGGAGGGGGTAATTTAGTGTCGTGTAATGTTGATTTTTTTTATATTTTCAACATTTGCTTAAATAATTCCTTTTATTCAGTCACAAACTAAAATGTTAGATTATTAACAAACTAAATTTAAAAAATATAAATTAAAGAAATTATGATGTAATTGACACTATAAACAAAAATATTTTTTCATCAATGATGTATTGATTAGAATCTGTTAAATTGTGAAAAGAATATTCAAAGCTAATCTATGATATATTCTGGAATCCAATTAAATTGACAGTCTCTCCCCCATGCATCATCCACAATGGCAGTAGTACGGCTTGTTAGCAGACATTGTCTTAATTATGCTCCCTTCCTTCACTCAACAATTTTCTCCAATTTTATTGTGAGGTGCAATCAGGATAACCAAATAATTCTAACTTTAATTATCATAAGTTTTAATATATAACCCAAATAAAATTAATACAACTGATAGTTACTGCTTTATAATTTATTTTTACTTACGGTAAATTTAGAGTGGAGTTGTCACAAAGGTTACGTAATTAATTAGGGATTTTCAAGCGCAGTTTACACAGGGAGAGGGGGTATTGAAAATTCTCCAAATTTGCATTACACAATTTTCAGATTGCTTCTTATTGTTAAACTTGTAATATCTTGCATCAAACTCTTGAATAAGCGTTTTTACGTTTTTCTATCTTTTCCGAGAGTATAAATTGTACTTTGATTCGTCACTTCTTAGTTCATTCATACTGATTATAGTTTTGATTGATTAACCACATTTATTGCATAGTGGGCATGAACACTTCCAACATTTCTCTATTTTTGTAGCACTTCAGAGTATTGTTTTCAATACTTAGGTTACTTCTGAGGTCATATTTGTAGAGTATGAAATTATAAGTTTTAATTTGCACTGGAAAGATTGAAGTCTTAATATAATTGACCAAAACATTGATTATGGATATGCTGCAAGAATTATTCACAAAACAAAAATACACAAGAAATTTTCTACTTATTGTAATCACACCTAAATATTGCAATATGTATTAGAAGATTTAACTTTTATACAGAACTTAGTAACATATTTCTATTCATTTTAAGTGTATAGCAAGGGTTATTGGAGTTCATTCATAGGACTCCAAACCTAGTTTAAGAATGATCATCTCAATATAATACAAGTAATTTTGGGGGGGGGGGGGGGGGGGGGGCGGCGGCTAATACACTCGCATATTCTATTAGAAATAGAAGTATTCCATTAGCTCATATTGAATTTGGTTATCTGGTTTAGAGTTATGTTGAATAGAGCTTTGTTATACAATTTACTAAATGAGAGATTTAGACCATATCAATTTTGTTTTTGTTACTTCTGTGAAAGTGTTATATGAGTGACACGTAAATCATTTTACTGATGTCTACTATAGAAACTATACATATTTTTTTTAATACATATATTTCCTTGCAAGGCAAATTAAGTTGTGGAGTGAGACCTTTGGTAATGTTTGCAGCTATGTTGATTTTCTGTATTATTGTGTGATGAAACCATCCAAAGTTTTTTGACCAACAAAAGATGCTTTTAAGAGAGAGAATAAGAAATAGCACTATGGTAGATGGACATGTGAATGGAATGAAAGAGGACAGAAAATCGAAGCAGATGCTTGCGGCGAGACCAGAGGGGAAAACACTTTGTGGAAGACCCAGGGGAACATGGAAAGGTAATATAGTAGATGTCTGTCATAGGAATGGATTAACAATAATGGAAGTAAAACACAAGCACAAAATAAGGAGGAATATGTCAATTGGCTATTCCGAAGCTGAAAGACACAAAAGGAAAGAAGAAAAAGAATATCAATTAAATTAAAAATATATTAACTGAATTAAATTAAATTAAAATAGACAAAATTTATGTTAAAATGGCAAATCTGCTGTACTGACGTAGCTGTTATAGGAGTACTTTAGTAACAGCTTGAAAAGTCCGAGATTTGATTCCCACTTTGGACATGGATGTATGTGTGGTTGTCCATGTGTATATGCTAAGAGCACCAGTTTAAACCAGTAAGCTAGAACAATTTCAGTAATGTAAACAAGTTTCTATAAACTATTTGGGCCCATCGATAACTTCCAAATTGATGTCAAGATCTTAGGATGGTTCAGCTTAAAGTCATATTCTACTGGACAATGCTACTCAGAATTATTTCCTTCTTGTGAAAGAAATTATAAACTGCCAATTTCACATAATATGTAGTCAATACTTGTTCCTTAATGTCAATACTGGATTTTTTTATTTATTTGAAATCAAGATTTGGTATGAACTGATTTTATAAGTAGAACATCTCTTCAACAACTAGATCACATTAATATTTATTATTTAAACATAATCATAATAAAATTAAAACTCTGAAGAGGGGAGGAAAAAATACGAACCCTGTGTATACACCATCTGCAACATGTGATGTGGACGTCAAGTACTTTTTTATATACCCTTTATAAAAGATGGTATTATAAATAATATTAATAATTGGATAAAGCTAAACTTCGCATTTCACACTTTGCAAATGGAAAATTAAAATCTCAATCAATATTCCAGGATTAAGTAATTATTTACATAACGAAATGTTCAATGTATTGTTATATACAATAATATGCATTCAATAACATTTTTTATGAGGGACTTAAAAGCAAGGCAACTTTGTAATTTAATGTATAACAATGCATACTGTGAACAAAATTTATATCGGTCATCATCTCTGCAGCGTACAGGTTACACATTTTAAACACTTATTAAACAACTATGGAGGTCAACTACACTATCAGTTCCATGAAATATTCACTGCTTTTTTTCCATTTTTATTTTGCAACATTAATTACCATTTCAGAGATAATACACAAAAACAATCTTAAATATTAACAACACTTTACACATCAAACCTTTTATAAACACATTAAATGAAATAAAGAATTTTTGCAATAAAATAAGAATAACACATTATAACATTAAAAACAATTTTTACGAAACACAATTATCACTTTTTCATCATCCGTGACAAAGGGCGACGTTTGCTGATGTTCAAATATTCAGTGGAACGAACAGGTCTTCGGCTACATTTCCATTGCACAGGAAATGACGAATTAGGATTAGGATCAGGATCAGGCCGTGAACAAGAATGTGTCATTTTCATCCTCTTTGCACAATTTTCATCATTTTCTTCTTCTTCTATAGTATCTCTTTTTGTTCCCCATGATTGCATTACAAGCTCTTTAGCCTTACCCCACGAGTATGATAGTGCAGTTTTAAGTTTCGTCAAACCCCAATCTTCATCAATATTACTTTCATTACTTAGTTGTTCATCAGAGGAATCATGGCCATCTGTGCAAGGTGAACTTGTAGCTTTATCATCATGATCGTGAGACGAGACATCCGAGTCTTCTTCACTTGCTCGCTCATCTATCTGTAATTCATTCTCTATAAATTGTGGTTTACTATCATTACTGTCATTAGACTCAATTTGTTCTTGTAATTTTGAAGTTATTGTAAATGTTTGTCCTGTTGAAAACTGACTTGAGTCAATGTCTAGGGAGTCCTGAAAGGAAAGACTTGCAGCTTTATGAACTCTAGGCTCTGTGTTTCCATCTCTGAATGCTTTAAAAAAATCAATGGAGCCAAAAGATTCATTTTCATATAAGTTAGTCTCATTTCTGGATTCTTCTTCTGAATAAAAATTTAACTGGCTCGAGTTTTCCCCAGATTCATCCAAAGTGTTATTTTGAGAATCCATTTCTTCATGATTATCTAACATTCCTTCTTTTTCTTTCGTTGAAATTTCAAATGTTTTATCGTCTATTCTATCTTTGTTACTCATTTCAGAATTTATAGACACTTCAAGTTCTCCATGCCCATCATTCTCCAGTTTACATTCTGCATCCTCTAGTTCTTTTCCTTCATGTTCATTCACTGTCTTGTTACTTTTGTCAATTAATTCCATTCCATCTAAACTTCCCAAACTTTCATCAGTATCTTTGAATTGTTTTTCATTTCCTTTCAGAACTACATTTGTTTTATTTTCGACATCTGATTTGTCATCACAATTATTTTGGCCAACATTTTTGCTCAAAAATTGCTTATCATCTTCATTTTTAAAAGCAAATTTTTCAATTTTTTCTTCTTGCTTATATTGATTTTTCTCAGCCAAATAGTCTTTATTTTCTCCTAGTTTCTTGTGAATGCTATTCTTATTGTCATGAACTTCTTTCTCATTGCCTATCTGATCATCATTGCTGTTTGCTTTAATGCTAGAGTTGTTTGTTGTTTCCACAATACAAGAGAAAGTAACCTTTCGAACACTCTCTCCTTTTGGCTTCTGATCATTTTTCACAGCAAGAATACTGTGAGGGGCATTTGAAGTTTTAGAACCAATAGGTGTTTGTTCTGTTGCTGCAGATGAAATGTCTTTATCTGAGGTACCACTGGGCTCACACCCATCCTGTGGGGTCGAGGTACTAATTGGTTTCATTCTTCCTAGAGAGCGTGAAGAATTCTCTCTAGGAGTAAATGGTTGCGGGTGAGTAAGTTGGTTATTAACTGAAACGTTTGCCGAGACAAAGGAGAGAGAACGATCTACCGTTTTTTTCTCTGTTTCTTCAAATACAAGCGAGATTTTTCGGTCTCTACTTTTTTCCAAGTACTTTTTGAACGAGATTATCCAATGACTTTCCTGGGGGGCAAAATCGAATTAATTAAGGTATTTCAAGCCTGAAGAGCTGACAACAAGCCTTTTAATTCGTTTCAACTTCCTTACCTTCAATGAGCATCGGGGTCCAATGGTCATCAAATGACGTAATTCATGTTCATTTCTAACAGTTATTTTACAATAAATACAAAATAAAGGAAAATTTATTTTCCTTCTGGAAAGCAGAACGTGTTCGGTTGCTTCCACCCATCCGCTGAAATGAAAGAAACAAGTATGATGAAGTTTCCTCTTTGTCAGTTAAAATTGATGTGCAAAGTAATATCTCAGGTTTTACCACTATTCTCATCTTATACCATCACAATTCTCTCACTTCTTGCTGATCCAATCGACCGTACCATCACAAATTTTCAACACTTTTTTGTTTAAACTTCCTTAGAAGTGATCATCTTGTTCCTTCACTCGAACGCACAACTGGTTCAATAAACTACGTTATTCATTAAAATAAAAAAGAAATAATAAAATAAAATTGTACCTAAGTTCTGACGAGCATTTACTTTCTTCGTTAACTGTTGGTCTCTTTCCTGTTGCAATTACGTGACGATTCTCGTGTTCCACCAAGTGCTCCAAGCAGCAGCACAGACAATCGCAGAATCGACAACGTGCCTAATACAACAAAAAATCAAATATTATTTTTATGTAATGAAGTCCAAAATATTAAGTTGTCAACACTGCCGGGCCTGCATCTTCGGCAATATTCAGCAACGCTCTTTGAAGTTCAAGCTTTGAAAAATGTTCAGTTAAGCCAAGGGTTGTTGATCTGTCGAGTGGATTATGTTTATTAAGGTTTTTTTAATATCAGAAAAAATTTTTGCAGTAGAGCGACTAGTACAGTCGCCCCTCATGAACAAGGATTCCAGGTGAGGTTTTTAGTTTGTTTCGGAGTTAATATGAAATGGATACGGGAATATGCGACGTTCTTTTTAATATATTATGTATTAGTACGACATTTGCAAATACCTAATTTGATTTTTTTTCCTTTATCAAACTTAGTACTCTTAATTCCATACGATACGCAAACATTCTCGTAGTCTTTGTATCTTGAAAAAGAGAGAAAATATAATTTCTCCGTTTTTTGCAGTTGCAAAACGCCGATTGTATGAGGCAGCCACTTAATTGCCAGCTTTTAAAAGATCATGTGAAAAATCAAATGTTTTCCATTTATGCCAAGTATGAGTAAGCTTCTACGATCCGTACCGAAATGTCACAGAAATTGATAAAACTGTTTTGTTTAACAAGTTTAAACTTTACTGAGCATTTCTACATTATCACGGACGTACGGAAAACTTAAAATTGATAATCTTCAATTTTAATTACAATACCTTTTTCAGAATGTTAGGAGATTGGCTTTTGAAACGTATATTCAAATTCGAACGTGTATCAAAGTGCATTCAAATAAAAAAGGTTGTAATTATTACCGTTATATTTTTATGTTACCATCACTGAACATTCTTGCATACATTGAAATTTCAGATATTAATTTATTTCAACCGTTGAATATAAAATACTACTGCTAGCCATTTGATATGTAGCTTGCTTTGCAGTTACTGCTAGAAAAATAAAGCTTAGATCAACAATTTCTGCTGGAACGAGACAATTAAGATAGCAGGGCAGCCGTAAAAAATGTATGTTCACATGTTTCATCAACAGTATGCGCATCACGTAATATTTACTCACATTTTTGTTTACATTTAACTTCAAAATTAGGTATTTTTAATGAACGTGCGAGAAGATGGGAGTGTGCAGCTTACCAGTTTGTCCATAACATCCTTGTGTCGAATCGGTGCTACTGGATATTCGCAACGGTACTGTATTTCTTTCCGGGAGACCATTTCCATGCAATTACTTAATTGATTGCAAATAATATGTTTGTATATCCAATCCAATAAATTTAGTGTGATGTGGCTCAATATCTGTAGGCCCACTTCGTTAAGTAAAAGCAACACTGCACGTTCATCGTTTTAGTCGATTTAGTAGTAACGTACAAGCATTGCTTCAATATCATTCCGCATTTTTCAATGTTGCGTGATTGGATGAAAACTGTTGTAATAACAAAGTAGTTACTAAATCAGTCCTTAAAAATTTAAAAAAAGTTCTAAAATATATTGCAATTATATAATTAAACATGGGCTAATACAAGACTTGGAGAATTAATATCTTGCAGCCCTTAGGCTGAGAGTTGGTTGTGCGTACGAGTTCCCTTTCCACAATAATCTATTTATTAGTATTTATTTCTAATTTCCCTCATTTTAATATATTTATTACTCGAATTTCACTGCCATTTTTTACAATATAAAATATTTCTTACATTCATTTTACATTATTTGTGACATTTTCTCTGCATTCAATGTGCTTGGAGTGTAGTACCTAGTAGAACACATAAGTAATTTCGGTAAACCATCTCTCCTCCATATACTTTAGATACCTCGTTCATTACCTGCAATACTGGCACAAAACATTACTCGAACTAATTGTGTTACAATAGCACACACGTTCTCTAATAATAGTAACTGCTAAGGTTGCAACTTGTATTCTACTAATTCAGCCATCTCTTAAAAAATCGAACTAAAGCGGGCGCTTGGTGAATTCCGTTCACCAGACCGGCCTTTTGCTTTTTCATTCCTGGACAATTCAACAATACTCTGCGCCGCAACTAGTATATTTCTATCAACGTTTACTCAAGTCCGCAGTGTTGGTTTGTATTCGAAGATTCGATTCAGCTTTCAATCTTTATTTTCTGAAAGACTGCATTATGTGAACACAATTCACCACGCGCGTCATGCAAGTAAAATCTTTAGGTGAAACTACTTTTTATTCTCGTATATTTTTACATATTGACAGTTTTTAGCCATTTAAACATTTTAGGTTTAAATCGGATAAATACATGAAGAGAGTCGGATAAATATGTGAAGGGAAAATTTTTTTATTTCTATTTTCTCTTCTGTAAGTTAACAATATTTTTGTATTTGAATTTTGAGCAAATGATATACAGTATGACAAAAAAATGACAGAAATAAATCACTATTATGACGCTTTTTATAGGTTTCATAAGTTTAAAGTGTTTTTTCCCCTGCGGTTTGTAAATATATTGAGTTAATGTAGATTAATTGAAAGGTGGTGATTCTTGTGCTCGTACAATATCTGCTGGTATATTTGGCTTCTCTTGGTGATGAGGTCATCCAGTTGAATTATGTCGAGGTCTCTGTAGTTTTGTTTGTCACGAACCATGGAGCATTGCAAAGACTTCTTATAGTTTTAGGTTCAAATCTTCGAAGAATATCCAGAGTAGTTACTAATTCTCGGCGATATTGAATTAATCCATTTGCGTTCCAGAGTATAATATAATATATCAGCTCCATTAGTTCATTTTGGATATTTTTATCATTAACAGATTTAGCAGCGTTTCTATTTGTTCGGATTGTTGTTTTAGGACTTTTTCAAATTTTCGGAAGAAATTTTCAGATATTTTGCTCAGGCTTATTAGGGATGGGCTGAAAAGTGAATTATATGGGGCGTCTTTGTGACGGATTACTGGATATGTAGGAGGTTGGCAGTAAATTATATTTTATCTGTGAATGGGTGGTTTAGATAATTTTATGAGTTGAAAAAATGTATTATTTCAGGGGAAGGAGAAGGGAGGGGAGAAAGTTCTCTGCCAACAGGGTCCTTTTGGTGGTTTTTGATTGTGGGGATATTTCTTTCTTTTCTATTTCGTTTATTTGCATCATTCTGGTGTACTTGATTAGCCCTTGGAAGTGGCTGGATGGTTCCGTGAGCACAGCGCACATGTAATTGGCTGTGAGTTATATCTCCGACATTTATTTTTTAAATGTTAGTCCCCACGTTTTACGCACCTAGGCGTTGCCTTGCAGTATTTCTTCGTATGGCCGTATTCTTGACAGGATAGTATTGAACTGGTGCTTTCTTTTTATATGGTGGTTAAATTTGATGATTGCATTAAAAAGTTTGTCAATTTTGTAAATTTCTTTGTTGTTTTCACGTGGTTCTAAATCTATAAAGTACACAGAGAGAGCTTTTTGGTTACCCGATGTCGCATATTATGTATGTGTATGTTACGAACAAGGAGACCCTGAGAATGAAGTTCCTCTTTACTTCCTTCTTTGTTCACTGATGGATGAATGTAACATGTGCTACACGGAATGCTCTGTTTTGTTTTGGTTGAAATGTGTGATATTCCTCTTCTTTTGCGTTGTGCTTTAATTTTCTTCATGTATGCTTCAATTGTGTATGGTATTTCTTTTACTTTGTCACTATATTTTATATGTGAATTCATTTATATGCACATGTTGATTCAGAACTTCCATTAATTTCGATACATTATTAATATTTGGCCCCGAATATTGGTGGTATACTCACATTTGGAGAGAAAATTCGCTGCAAAAAGAATGTTGCATATATTGTGAACGAATGGAAGATCAAGTGACGAGAATAAATTGTAATGATGTCCTGATTTTGTATATAAACAACATTCACTTAATGCAGTAATATGTAAAGTATGAAAATTAAGATGTAATCTACCGAGAAGAGTGTTAGTAATGCCTCAGTATCATTTCATGTGATGTTTCACTTCACGATTGTTTTTGTACTGAGATTTTGTTGTATAACATTTTGTAAATATTCATTATTGTTTTATTGGTTTTATTAGATTTAACGACAGTAATATTTACTATGGTAAAAATCAAAACCTATTTTAACATTATTTGTTCTACCTATGAACCGAAACCTGGAAATAACATGACGGTGAACGGAATTCACCATGTGCCCGGTAACGTAAGTGAAATAAGCACCCCTGCTCTAGGTTAAAAACCAAACACGAGGGGTTTGGAAAAAATCTTGAATTTTTGAAAATAAAGTTTTAATGAAATTGGCAATTGCCACTGAATTTAGTATGTCATGTCCCCTACTCACAAAAGTTTAAATAAACAAAAATAACATTATTTGCTTTACAATTATGTGAGGCTCAATGCAGAAGCTTCAGAATGGAGCGCCTAACAACTCGCATATTATTCTACCGCCTGGATAGAGGCCCACGATTAATTCTTGATATACCATTAATATTGGAACCTAACAAAATAATAAATTAATATTTCGAAAAAAAGTGAATGATTTAAAGATCTACTATAGCAGAATATTATAAACACAGAAAGAATTATGAAAGAAAACTATAGTTTCAGTACTAAAGTTGTTGCACAGTTTTGAAATACTTGGAAGGTAACGAAATTTTAAATTGTTTGTTATTTAAGAAATTTCAGACACACTTGTGCGATGTTAAGCGAAAGTTAAAAAATGCTAAGAAAAATAGAAGCCCCCATTTTGGAAATGCCGTGTTTAAATCTGAAACTTTTCCTACGGCTTCCTGTAAAATAGCCCCCAAAATTACATTTTAAATTAGTAGGGCACATTATTCGGCTAGATTGATCGGGGAATTTCCATTTTCGAGGAAATAGTATGAACGGTTTTGGTGATTGTGTTTTCCACAGTCAGAACAGTCAAAAACTAAATTAAAGCGATTTCGTTGTTTCTTTACAAATTGAACTGTCAGGACTCTGAAGTCAATCAAATTTTCACTCTTATCCCTTAACCTATCCTCGATGACGATTCGACTCCTGTTGCGGAAAACGGCAGAGTCCGTCCGAACGAGGACATCTCGAACTCTACGCGCAAGTTTTTTGTTGATATTCGAGCTGCTTCGTGCCGAATAGCACAGCGACTTGAAAAAACTTCCTAGGTCCCGCACATCTCGGAACGGCACGTGGCAATTTAAAATACTGCCACCATCCATTTCTACCTTCAAATAATCGTAACATTTCTGTGACGATGTGTTGATTAGTGGTTTGTGTGTGTATTGCTCCCATAATTTACGTTTTTGGCTTTTGCTTTGGTTCAACGCTTAAGATTTACTGTTGATTTACTTATTGTTTCCTTTCATTACACGACTAGGGCTTATTTATCCGACGTTTTGGAGATTTTTATTGAACACTGTTAATTTAATAATTTTGGAAAATGCATGTACAGTCTAGCTACTGCAGAGGCAGTCTCAGGGCTCTCTCGGGAATCGTCGAGAACGCTACCACCTTGACATAACATCCATACTCTTCGTAGTGGAGAGAGAACAATAATAGCTAGAGTTGGAAGGTTGAAAATGCGAGAAAGAAAATGTAATGCTCCTTGCTCCTTTTGAACGAGCAATGAAAAGAGGGAAGGTATATATACACACACGTGTGCAACTATAGTATCATTAAATAAATGTCTGAACAGTTACCTGACACTCCAGCCAAAAATACATCAATATTGTCCTTTTTACTAAATATAAATATATGGCACATTCGTCTTTGGAAATATTTACTATTTGTTGTTTTTTGACATGGGTAAGTGCATTAAATATTATTTATCATCAGAACAAGAAAACACGGAAAAACTCATACTGAATGATTTTGACAAAAGAGTAATTAAGTGCACAATTCATGGGTTCTGAAGCGTGGAGAAGGTCGTGCCCGCGATGAAGAAAGTTGCCAATATTATAGAAAGATTTTTCCTTAATGAAATCTGTTCTTCAGAATCACATCTTTAAATTACGTCATGTGCAGTTTTTCAAAAATATGACAGGTTTAGCGTAATTTTGCGTGAAATATAGGCCATTTTTAAACATTTATTTTCTCAAAAACGGCTCCAAATATTTTCTTCAAATGTTTTTTCTCGTATAGAGCATTAGATGCTTAAAAAATTGCCCAGTTCCCATTGTCAGCGAACACTGTATTCTTGAAAATTGCAAAAAATTAACATTGCAAAAGTACAATATTGATGTCACACATTTAAGAATGAAATATGTTCTAAAAAATTAATTCGAAATCAGATCATGTTCAATTTTTGAAGAAATAAAGGGTCATTTTTGCGTGTATTTTGCTTGAAGTAAAAGCAATTTATAAACAAAATTCTCAAAAACGTCTCCAATTTTTCTTTAATTAAATGGATTTATAATTATTATAAATTATGTAGTACTTTTGCACACAACACCACGTGTCAGACTGTGAATGCTTTTCTTCTACTACTTGCTCTGAATGGGAAGCAGAGGAATAATCACTTGCTACACTTCACCGAGACATCTCGCACGCAAGTATAATGCAGTTTCTCCACTTGAGTGAGATAGCAAGCTCGCGATGTTGTCAGGGTCGATTTTTACACCACTGAACTAGGAGGGCGTCCCGTCGCAACACGAGTGTGGAAAGGGTCTCGCTCACACAAAACCGGCGAGTTTATTACTCCGATTTGAAGATAGTGTTCCTTCAAGGTCCCAAGCTGGAAGGAGAGGGGGGACACTAATTCAATCGGGGGCTTCTGTACCAAAACTAACGGTTGTAACGAAGCTCCCGAAATGATTACTAGTAGTACAGTGCCCCATCTTCTTCCAGCTCGTGACCATAAAAGGACTAAATCGGATTATAAGGAATGGACTGGCTCGGCAACTTCGCGTCCTCAAAACATTGAACTGCCACGTTCAAATAATTATTAGCATTTTGTTTTCTAGACACTAGTTTTGATCCATGCTAACCCATGGAAATTCAGTCAATTGTACGGTCGAAGACGAATGACGATGTGGCCTCTTTTAGAAACTCTCTTAACGTAAACCTTTTCGTATATTCGAATATACAACGGGGTACAGATAACGTTTTCGTTAATTGATGAATGTAGGACGTATATTTGAACGTAGTTCTGAACTAAACTTTCTCCAAGTTTGTGGAATTTATTTGCAGGGTAGGATGGGGACTTGTGGGGAAATGAAGGAGAACAGGTTGGATGCGGATTTACAAGAACTCTCTGTCTTAGAACTCCGGTCCAGTCATGAAAAATCTCAAAGCTTTCTCTCAAAACAGTTGTTGTGAAGTTTTTTTTTTTTTTTTTTTTTTTTTTTTTTTTTTTTTGAGATTTTCTTTTCAATTCTTGGGCAACAGTTAAACAAAACAACTAAGACATCTGTAGTTAACTACTTGGCGGTCCGGGGACGCCGAGTCCTAGGCACCTCCGACCTTCATCCAAGAAGAGAGGTCCCAGAATGGCGACCGAAACGTCGGCACCTGTGCCTAGAACACGGCGTCTCCCTGTCAGCCAAGTAGATACTGAATTTAACTGTCCTCAAAAACGTCTTGTCACTACGGAACACGCAAACCTGGTTTAAAACGCCTAGGACGCATCACTTCCGAGGTGTTCGCGATTATAATGTGTGTTGCAATAATCACGTTTGTAGAATGTCATAGTCTGCAGATTTCTATTTTTTCTTCTGAAATCTGTTCGATGTAGGACAGAAGTGTAATTCTATATCCACTAGTAGCACACTTGCAGTGTTTTGCGACTGGTTTCTTTTAAACTGCCGAAAACTTTCATCTTTCCTTAGTGTATAGTATACTTACACAAAGAATTAAAAAGCTTTAAAACGTGGTAATTCATTCCAAGGTCAAAGTATTACCGCGTGCTACAAAAATGTATAATAAACATTAAAATAAATGCGCAGAACTGTTGCAGTCCTTTTCAAAGTGAATTTTTAAGCAAATTGCGGGAAAATAGTAGCAGTTTTTATTTTTTAACTACAGCCCAACAGTCGAAAAAATCTGAAAACAAAATCACAATTTCAAAATCTAAGACTCTTCACAGTAAAAATAACGTTTTGTTATTTAAAAAAAAAATTGCGTGTGAATTTGGCGCTGAGAAAATATCAAAAAATGTCTTTCTGATAGTATAAATTATTTTCGTATTTTTGATATTTTTCAATCAGATAAAATAGTGTTGAAATTACGAAAAAAAATAAAAAAAACACGTTTTTGGCTGAAGAGAGTATTATAAAGCTTTATTTATAATATATAGCATTAAATATAATATATAACATAATATAAAGCGTTAAAAATTTATTTTAGAGTTACAGTGTTACTACTTATGTAATTTGGTTTTAGGGAAATTTTCACCATCATTTTCGGGGGTACCCTTGAACTTGAAATTAATGCAATTACAAAAACTCATTTGCTCAAAAATATTTCAATTAAAAAAATCTACGGATAAAAAGGGACGCTTAAAAGAATGGTGCATGTCTTGTTTTCGTTGAACCTTCTGAATATTAGAAAACGTAAATATTTTAAAAATGCGAGAAAGTATGTGCTATTGTAGCTCCACTAGTTTTAGAACGTATCTTATTCAAGACAATCTCCCTATTTCAAATTTGTGATTTTACAATATTCGAAAATACAGATATCGCCGTAAATGGGACTAGCACAATTTCTTTCATCGTTCTTTGATAGATACGAAAACATTTAAGGAAAAAAGTTGGAGCCGTTTATGAGAAAATATTTACATAATAATTACCTCTGTTTCACCGAAAATTCCGCGCAAACAACTCGCAGTTTCAAACATTGTACACAAACTTTTTTCATGATCTTTGCGCGGTTATAAGCGATCACAATCTAATTTAGAATTTTACATTATAAGAAAATGTACATTTTCATTACCTTTCATATAATTGCCTTTTAACAACTTAAAACATAAAATATTAAATACAATTAATATTACAAGCACTGATTTTTTTAAAGAAATATTTCAATGTTGTAGTTGTAGGAAGACGCAGAAAATTGAAAGATTTCAATGGAAATGGGAGGTAATACCACGAGTGCTTTGGAAATTGTCGATATTTATTTATGTATTTATTTATTTACGTCAAGAACAGTTTAAAACTGTGTGTGACGTGCTAGGGGAGAAGTTAATTTAAAGTTACATTTATGTCCAAAAGCAAAACAAGGGACCTCCTCAGCATTTGCTCAAGGATCACAGAAACTGGGCGAAAACCTGATTGAGTTGGGAGTCATTGACGCAGAAGCTGAAGTACAATCCTTGTTACAGGTTATTTAGAATTATACATTCCAAATGGTAAATAATACATTAAAAGTTATTGTTCAAATTAATTTTACTTTCCTTTTGGATGCTCGGTATAGTCTCTAATTGTATAGAAACAGTTGTGCAGTAGAAAATATTTTACTTGGGCCTTAAACTTTTGTATAGAATTTAATCGTTTAATGTCAACTGCCAAGGTGTAAAATAATGTACATGTAATGTACGTGAATTTTTTGTAATGAGCTGTTGATACTGTCACCTGATGAATATGATTACTACTTCGAGTGCTGTATTGTGTATGTTTCGGCATTTTCTGAAAATATATTCCCGCCCCTAAGTAAGTTATTTTTAACAAAAATCAGTGATTCATATATCAAGAGACAAAGTAATGGTAAAATACCTACATTATTAAAGAGAAGCTTACAAGAATAAGTGGGTGGGATTTGCTTATTATTCGTAAAGAATTCTGAAAGCGTAGCATCAAGAACTTAATTTAGTGTTCAATTCATTTAAATGGACGCTCCACTTAAGGTTTAAGTGAATTTAACTGAAGACCAAAAACATTTGTTACCATCAGTGAATGGCACGCCATTGACTTTCAATGGAATACAGAGCTGTTTATTTGAAATGGAAAACTGCATTGAAAACGTTTTCTTTTCAGTTACTATTAATTTCTTATTACTGGACCAATTTGAATTATCTGATATTGTACTATTTACGGTTTCTTAATTGCAAAGAATATTCATATCATCCGCAAAGAGAACTGTTCTTCCGTTTGTAAGCGGCGAGAGCATATCGTACGTACAGTAGGAAGAGAATAGGGCCTGAAATCGATCCCTGCGGGATTCTACATGCAATTGGCAAAGAATCGGAAAGATGTGTACATAATGTTCTATTATTCCAGTAATGTATTTCTACTCGCTGAGTTTGTTGTTTAAAGTACGAACATAACCAATATAGAACAATACCACGAATTCCATACGAAGGTAATTTTGATAGTAAAATGTTTTGATCAATGACGTCAAAAGCTTTTTACAGATCTAAAAATAATCCAATAGGAATTTCGTTTTGATCCATGGATGAGGCGACATCTTTAAGAAAAGAAAATATGGCAGTTTCCGTAGATTTTGATTTTCGAAATCCATATTGGCAATCTGAAAATCTAATAAAGGTTTCATTTTCTTAGAAAACGAAGAGATAACTCTGAACCAAATTAGTAATCTATCTTTTAAATCCATTGTTATATGTGGATATTTCAATATTGATTTTCTGATCGAATCCCCCGAAAAAAAGCAGCAGCTTCGTGGTATCGCCCTAGATTGGATAACCTTGTACCGTAAATATTGATCTCAAAGAGTAGAAATACCGTAATGGCACGAAAGGACATTATTTACTTAACTTTCCAATTCTTTACCAATTGAATATGGGTCCCGCAAGGTTCGGTCTTAGGCCCTATCCTCTTTCTGTTACACATAAACGATGATAGGCTGTCGTCTATTAAAACCGGAAGAACGGTTGCTTGCCAATGAAACGAATGTTCTTTGCAAAAATTAACAATAAATAGTTCGATTTCAGAAATTTTAATATTGGTTTTGTAATAACAAATTAATAGTCAACGGAGGAAGAACAGTTTCAATGTATTTTGCATTTCAAATCAGCAATTGCATGCTCCATAGAAAATATGCAATTAGCTGATGTTAAGGAAACAAAAATTTCTACGTCTCTCATCTCAGTCCAACCTCAAATAGAATGTACATGTAACAGAATTAAACATTAAATTAAGTTCATTATGTTACGCATTCAGAATTCTTTCAAATTCTATCAGCCTTCATACAGCTCGTTGCGTGTATTTTGCACATGTGATTTCCCCACCTGAGATAAGACATAATATTCTGGGGAAGCTCATCATGTAGTACCCAGACCTTTAGATTGCAAAGGATAATTATTCGAATAATGAAAAAATGCCATCCACATGATCCCTGTAAGCCTCTCTTCATTCACCTTGGAATCTTACCACAGCTTTGCGTTTTTATTTACGAATCTGTAATTTTGTCAAAACTGACTTACTTAACCGAGGCATATTTTCATGCAATACTGATATTTATAATTACAACACACATCGCAGAAATCACGTTCGTCAAGTGTCAGTAACAACGACTATGAGAAATCCACATACATGTACGTTACTTTACAACGCATTGGCAGATGGCATTAAACAATGGAAGTCGGTACACAAATTTAAGTAATATCTTTCCTGCAGCATAACTGTTTCTATACAATTAGAGACTATATTGATCATCAAAAAGAAAAATAATGTTTATTTTAACAAAACAGTGATATATAATGAATTAGTTTACATTTTAATTATTTAGTTTTTTTTAAAAAGACAATGTGCTTATAACAAATAATATCCTTCAGCTACCTGATCAATGACACCCATCTCAAGTCAGGTTTTTGTCCAGTTTCCCTGATCCACTGAGCTGGAATGGCCCCTTGTTTTGTTTCTGGACGTAAATGTAGCTTCACTACGCGCACGTTTTGTTGAACTCTCCTTTTGCTTGTAGGGGTAGGAGTAGAGGTAAGCGCGAGTTACTATTTTGTTAGCAATGCAGAAAAATCATATCTGCAATTCGTTTACCATTGTAAATAAGTTTTCTATAACTCGGGAACGAAAATGTCTAGTTTTTTCAAATATTGCTAATCTCGCGCTTTTTTAAATTTTATTATTTTTTATTTCTTTTTTTTAACTTTTACTTATCTTTCAACTATTTATAGTTAAAATGATGAGAAGGGATTCTGGATCTCAAGAAAATGTGCGCACATGACCTTTTCCTCCATATGTCACATACCGTTTTTTCACGAAATGAATGTAAAATGAATTTTCGGTATCGAGGAACCCCGAAACGAATATTCCGACTACACAACGTGTTACAAGAAGTAATTTACTACATAAGCAAGATTTAACCACTTTGGTCCCACAATACGAGTTTTTCTGTTGAAAAATCGCCGATTTCTGCAGCAGCATTATAATTCGTGATAATACGTAAGTACGTAGTACGGCGAGATGGTAATAAATGTAGTGAATTTGTAATTGAAGGACCAACTAAAAAACAAATGTATCTTTAAAATACTCCTCTGTACTAGCGTTACTGTTGGAGGTAACATATCTTAAGGTAAAACATAAACCAGTTGCAGTCCAAGATGTATTTTAACAACGCAAATAAATTAAATGGTCTATTGTGTTATTTTTCATTATTTTTAAATAATAATATGCTCAGGTTGAAGAATGATTACTGATTTTACAGTAAATGTAAGACTATTGATCATTTTGTGAAATTAAGTGAAAGGATTGAATCAAATACTTCAATCGAAACAGCACATTCTCCAGACCCTAGTCTTAGATGCCCCAAAGATCATATTTTGGCATATTTTTTCCTAATATTACATGAATTGTTATAAACATTTAACAAACAAAGTTGGTAAAAAAGACAACTCCTCAAGGAAAATAATATTTATAAATGCAATACAAATATACTTGTACATTATCATTACACTAGGAAATTAAATAATTTGCTCTTCTCTCATTCTTCAACAGCACTCTGCCAAAAAGGAACATACTACTATCTCTACTATAAACTCCAAGGCAATTTAAAGAAAATTTACATAATTCAGAAATTTAATAAACATACTAAGCTGTTTCTTACTAAATAGATAAGTCTTACTATAGCATTGAGAATACCTTAATGATTAAGTAGGTAAATTAAAAAAAAAACATAACAAAATGCAAATAAAAAATTTAGTTAAAATTTGATAACAAAAAGCGACAAAAACAATATTATTCTTATTCTTATTATTATCATCATCATTATTATTCCCTACAAAATTCAACATAAAAATGTAACAATATTACTTTCTAATTAAAAAGACAATGCAATTCCTCTAAACAGAAGAACTTAAGTTATTACAATGTATGCACATTTGGTTCTCTAAAAACTTATTCCATATTTTGGATCCATAAATGTTTTTGAATTTGTAAATAAGTGATTTATTGATTCGATAGTAATTTTTTTACATGACAGTCTGATTTCAATTTAACAATCTATGATCAAACATTAAATGCCTATTAAATCTGGAAATTGTTGTTGTTATTATTATTATTTAATTATAATAATTATTTAATTATATTAATAAATATTATTATATTAATTTATTATATTAATAAAATAATAATTAATATAATAAATATTAATAAATTAATATTTATTATATTAATAAATTATTATTATAATTATTTAATTATAATAATAATTTATTATTATTATTATTAATTACCATCTTCATAATCTTAAAAAAACAGATTCTGAAGTGTAGGTGGCAGGACAGGAGTAATTTCAAAAAACTTTATTCCCTATTTTGGATCCATTGGATCCATACATATTTTTCAATTTATTTATTATATATTGCAAATTTTCTTTTAAAATTTTTTAAATAAGAGATTTACTGAATATTTAATCATGGTCATTTAGTCATATTACATGGATTGATGCCCAGGAAAATACATAGTCTTGACTGTACATTTTTTAATAATTGTTGATTTTGTTTGATGTAGTCAATCACCTTGAATTAATTGTAATCTATTTAATAGTGTATTCAAAATTTTAATAAAATATTGTATTTACCATATTGCACAATATTGATATACATTCTTCTTGACTTTATCAGTGGACTTTCTTTATCAGTGGTATTGCTTCAATATTTCTGATGCTCTTCATTGGGTTGTTGTTTTTATGCTATTGTAAGCCAGTCATGTGCTTTACACAGTACTTCTCTGTTTTTGAATTTTGAGATCTTTTTCGTCAGCAATTCAATTGCTTTTCCTGAATTTCACTTAAGAATTTATAAATAAATAATTTAAAAAGCATATTTAGTTAATCTGAATGCATATTATGCAGTGTCTTCAAGAAGCAATGGTTATTTTTTTCTTCTATTGCAGAACATTTTAAAAGACAATTTCTTACTTTTAATGTGCCTATTTTGACAAATTTATTAAAAGGCTTTATCAAAATGCTATTTTTGAAATAAAATGGTTACAAAATATTACAATCACTTTAAATCTTATTTAGCAATGAGATTATCTTTCACTTCCCACAATGAAAGCTACACTTGACTATGCCGTACCTAAACAAACTGTGCAGATTACTATACTTTAATCCGTTCATTTTGTGTCAAGGTGCAAGATGGTACAAGACATGTTGGACAAAAAGTGTTTCTATGCTTACCTTGCATAAAGGACACATTGAAATAGGGTAGTTATTAAGAATTAAAAAAAACTGTCTTTAATTGTATAATTTGACTAATTATAATAAAATATACTTTGGCTTGGTAAAAATTACTCTACTTATTGCTCATAAAAATATACAAGAAAATATTACTTATTGTTTTTGCACTTACAGCGTGATATAAATTATAAATATTAAAATAATTGAACTAAATAAATTTTACAACATTTAAGATTTTTTTAGCTTCAAAATATCGTATTGGGTTCAAAGACATGCGGAGCCTAAAATGAGAGGAGGGCACCAACTATATTTCTGGACCCCATTATCCATCAAACTTTTTTTTATTATCATATGACCTACTTGTACAACAATTTTCTGCCTATTAGTGGTTTCTGTGTGGGTCTATGTTGTCCATCTTTCTGGTTAGATCTGAAAGTTTCTCCAAGCTTTTACCACAAAATTGTTTGTTACACTGAGGTACAGTTCACAAAGTACAATTTTTATTTTTTGTAGTCTTTGGAAAATTTATAAATTTTCATATGCTTCATTCCACATTTTAATTAATACATTTACTATGATTACATATTGTTAAAAATTAAAAATATCATACAGAAATAAAAAAATTAATGTTAATTATTAAAAAACAGTGAGTCATTAATGGCTACAGTACTACATGTATTGACTTCTACAACTAAGGAAAATGTCAAATTTTTTTATATTTTATATCTCTAGACCAGGGGCTCCCAACAGGGTCTATATAGATCCCATGGGGGTCAATGAAATTTTGAAGGGTGTCAATGGTGATCAAGAGGTCGATTGGGGGTCAATAGTCGACTGTTCATGATATCAACTGTTTTATGATACAAAGCAACAAAACATATAATAATAAAAAACAAATTGCTCCTCTTCTATTGTATCAGTCTTTCATCCTTTGGAATTAAGTAATTAGAATGTTTAGCAAAGTAAGGGAATTATAATTATGCAATGACGATACTCTATCATGCAAGAAAGTTCTCTCTGCAATACGCACTGGAGAAATTTTATGGCCAGTTCTTAAAAAGCACTCAAAATTTTGTAACCATTGAACCATTTCAATGAAGATTAGAAATTCAGTTACTCAAAAGCAAAAAAGTCTTTGATAATTGAAAAATCCTAATATTTATGATAATATTGGGAAAACAATTTGTTATCATTAAAACTAAGCAAACATTCTCATAACTGGGGGCAAGGAAAGAAAAAGGTTGGGAATCCCTGCTCTAGAAAATAATACTCGAATGTATAGATATAGTAATAATATTGGGATAGGCAGCTGTGTTTCCGTATTTTCATAATTATTCAAATATTTTATTACTTAAAGGTACAGGCCCATTTCGAAATTTTGAGGAGGTCACAGCCCCTTGGTCTCCCCTGGGCACGCTTATGATTGGAATAATTTAGTCAAAGCTCAGGATTTATTACCAAAGATGATCAATATTTTAATTCAAAATTTTTAGGGTAATATGATGTCAATGCAAGTGTCAAATGACAGTACTTGAAAACATTTCAAGCCTTTTTGTTTAGGAAAATTAAGAATAAGGGCATTAAAAAATGAAAGGTAGAACAGTTTTGGAGTAGCAGAATAGGAGCATTCAACAATTATCGAATAATACCTTGGCTTTACCTAAACAGCAAAGTTAGTGATAGTGAAGTTTCTTCTCTTGTAAAAGATGTCATCTCGCAGTAGATTTTGAAACATTGTTCTTAACATCCCTCTATATGCCTGAGTCTGAAAAATTGAGAGAGATATTGAGAGAGAAAAATTGAGATATTGAGAAAGAAAGATTTCTGAAAAAAGTACACAAAGTACAACTGTTATTTTAAGAATCATTACTTATTAAAACTATTATTTTTGTTTTAATATTACTGACTTTGTTTAAATGTTGTTAATATTGCTTAATCTAATTACTGTTATTTCAAAGATAAAAATCAATAATTACATCTTCAAATTTATAAAATGAAATAAGATTTAAGAACTAATGTGTTTTGTGTTAAACAGTGTTAGATTGATAACAAGTAATTGTTTATGTATTTGATAGACATTCTATGATCATTCAAAAAATTCTTATTCATTAAATACTCTTATCAGGGAAAGGCTCATGGAATCTGTCTCAAAACTGTAAGTACGCTAAATAGGTAGTGATTTAGTTTAAAACAAAGTTCTATCACATTTCTTTCATTCCTTATGTTATATCATATCACTTTTCTATTAGAAACACCTGAGACAAAGTTTTAAACAAATATTCAAAAAGATTTTTTAGAAAAATATTCAGAAATGTAGTATTTCCTAACAAATAAATTTGTAATGATAGCAGGTAAGACCAAAGACTACAACAACCAGATTTCTCATACTCAAAAATTTATTTTTAATCTGTGAGACACTAACATGAATTGTTAAATTTATTTAAGCAAGAATTTAGCAGTAGTTGTAATATAAAATTAATGTAATAACAACCCATAGCAGACAATACAAGAATGAAAAATCACTCCAAAAAGCTACCTAAAATGAGCTTAAAAAGTTATAAAGGTTAAAGTTATAATTGTTCTGTGTACATTACAGTCTATATTCAAATTTGCTATTGTCTATTAAAGTCACATTACAGGCATTTGAAGAAAATATTCATATCACAACAAATAACTAATTACCTTGTGCCTTTATGCCAAAAAAGATTGTATCCTAAAATCTAATTTTTCCTTTGTCTAAGATAAATATTCTTGAAATAAGCAGTACTTTTGAAAAGAACTAGTATCTAATGACATGTCTTTTACTAGTACTACTAGGTGTAGTGCTTGCTAGTTGTTTTGTAGCATAAAATTGATGCATTACAAACTCTTATTTACCTTACAATTGATACTTAACTTCTTTTTATTCTCAAGATTGTGACAATGTAGTGTTAATGATTTGGATTATATATTACAAGTAACACAGTGAAATCAAAGGAGGAAATTATCACAGTAAATTATGTAGTGCAGTACAAAATAATACTTAGAGAATGAGAATATTAACCAATTCATTCCAGTAAGGTCAGACTGAAAATTATAGCACTAAAGAATATAGGGAAACTAAAGAATATAGATGAACTTTAATTGGTACTATCTTATATCTAAAGATAAAAAGAAAGAAATTGAGGTTTTGAGTTTTTTGACATTGCAAGATTTGAACTGTCGAAACAAAAACAAAAATTATAGGGTAAAGGGGAGATAACAATGATTTGAGATATTTGGTATAATTTATTGTTTCTTGAAGTCAAAATTATCAAGGTATCTTGATCAATTAACTCTATTGAAAGTTTTTTATGTTTTCCTCTTTGAAGTTCCTATTTAATATACACAAAAGCTGTGAAAACAAATCCAAAATTAGAATTACTTTCATCAGAACAATTTCTATCTCTATGTATTTCTCTCTCGCAAAATACTTGATACAAAAATGACATTACTTAATAAAGAAATTTAACATATCAAGCTACTATGAAAAAAAAAATATTTTTTTTTTGTTGAAATACTGTAAATGAAGAAATTTTACTACATGGTACTTAATATATTATTCAAATATTCATACAAATTGTCAATCTTCAATGGACAAAATTTCAGTTGAAAGAAAAATTAAATGATGAAATCTTCAAACAGCGGCAGCATATATTTGAGATATTTAGATAAATTAAATTAATTTGACATCTCCAATATATTATCGTTCCTTATGATTTTTTTTCCTGCAGATTTCCACGTGAAATAGCATTGTTTTAATTTTTTACTTGTATTATATTCAAAATTTATTGTGAAAGCGCGATAATTTACGCACTAAAATATTTGAAAATTTCGAGGTTTCACAAGAAAATGACAGTTAAAAATCCTCGTAAAGAACCTAATAATTTGTGAGTAATCAACACATTGTAAGTTAATTTCAGAATGAGGGCCAATTGTGTATTCTTTCACACTTGTAGATGTTTGAGATGGCACGATAACTTTGACAGTCAGTAATACCAACATCACAAGAGTGTTTTGTCATGAAATCCTAACCTCACTTCCCGGAAAGCTATTTCACTTACACTTCTATCTATGCAAATGCTTATTGTGCCTCGTCCCCTATAATTGTGCAGCTTTCGTGCACTTACCTTTGGCGATTACCTTCGTTTCAACACTGTCTCACGTCTTTCTTAAACTAAACAGTTGTAATACTGAGATAACATCACGGACCGTCAGCATCTGTATCAATCCATATGGACCATAGCAACAAGGAAGGTGAAACAAAAGAGAGTGCGGAAAACCCGTGGAAGAGCAGTCCTCCCGGATTTTAGGTGGAAATTGACACGGACTGGCGTGCAAAGGAAATATGGGGGGAACCCGGACTCCAGACTTAACGGATGTTAGAGGAAAATATGTAATTCGTTTCCAAATTTTAGTAGGCATTGTCATCGTAAAGTGAAATAATATAATAAAATAACGCCGAGATTGACAAGTAAATGTTACTTATTTTCCAAGCCTTCATGTAATAATAATCTTAATAATAATAATAACAATAATAATAATAAATAATAATAAATAATAATAAATAATAACAATAATAATAGAAATTGTGTATAAAACGTAATAGTATAAATAACATTGTACTTTAAGATAGGTTTATATTTATTACGCATTTTTTATCAAGTATGAAATAAATATTATTATTAATAATAATAATAATGATAATGATAAGGTTAATGATAATGATAATAGTAATAATAATAATGATGATAATAGCAATAATAATAATAATAATAATAATAATAATAATAATAATAATAATAATAATTTTAATAACAATTTTAATAACAATAAAATCTAAAATGTCAAAGTAAAAATCTGTCATTCATGATAAGTCATTTGCACTTGATAAGAATTACCCTGACTCATTATTTATTTACACATTTCAATTTGTGTGTACTGACAGTATTTATGGTATATTTTGTGAGTTTTAATTTTTAATTTGGAAGATGAATAATCTTGTTTATCTCCATAACGTGAGAGTACTAAATTCATGTAAGCTGATGACCAGATCTCAAAGGAGTTAATTCAATAAATTTTTGAGTTAAAATATAGCAATAAAAAGTGTGCATAAAACGTAATAGTATAAACAACATTGTACACTAAGATAGGTGTATATTTATTACTCATTTTTTAGAAAGTGCATATTTTCTTTGTAGAATTATGTGAAAGTATCACACAAGTTGGTCTGAAATAATGCCTTCAAACACTTCTAGAAGTAAAAACCTGACATTGATTACATCGGTCTGCGTAATTTTTTGTCTGATTTTGTTTTCGTTTCTTTATGTATTTTTCATGTTCATTTCAAATCTGCAATCGGCATTTTCGCATCAGCTCCAGTTTTTTTCTACAAACCAACATATGTTTTTGACATTTGTGGTCTTTATTAGATGTGAATGCTAATATAAAATGTTTATTTTTTTTTTAGACAGATTGTTATAATTACTTGAGTACAGAACATGTTAAAGATAACTAAATTTCATCAATTAACATGAATAGAAAATATAACAATGACCCAAAAATATATTTTGCTACATGTGTGGTTGGACATTGCCAGAATAAAGGTCAGACATTACGAGTACAGCATTTGTGAAGGCCAGCTATATTGCTTATTCTGATATGAAATTGAGAGATCAGGACAAGACTTTTGCTCCACAGCTATGGTGTCGAATATTTGTTAAGTAGGCAATGTATTATGTGTTAAGTAGAAAATGGAACAAGGAAATGATAAAGGCAATTACCTTTTGATATACGTATGGTGTGAAGTGAAGGAAAGGGTTATTTAACATATTGTTACTTTTGCATGTTGAAAATTACAAGGTAATTAATATTGAGAGACTTTATGTCATATTTCAGAAGTAGAGAGGTGTCAAGGTTTCTGAAACATCAATATGATGGCTAACTTTTCTTGGTATCTGAAAAGAGATGAACCTGGAGCCATACATAAATGAAAGGCAGTTAAGTAATCATTTCTATATAATAAATTGTCTTATGTAAAAGGCCATTAAAATATAATAAAGAAAAAATTAAATAGCTACATTTATTTCAATAATTCACATTTATTACTCATGAGGGAGGCATATAGAAAGGAAGTACAAGGATACCGATTTTTTGCCACAATATTTGTTTTTTAATATAATTTTCTATTCACAAAGGTTGGGGTGAAAATATCTTGTGTTTAATTCACTTAATAGTTACCTTAATATAATCTACTGTTATTATTATCTCTGTTATTAAGTTATTGTCTCTCTTTGAACAGAGAATGTCCGAATGGTGAAAGTAGTAAAAACTGCAGTTTCCATAGTGTTCACAGGATCCAGAGCACAAAAACTAGACGTGATTGAGAAAAACTAATATTATTTTTGAGTTCAGCATGGTCAATTTCTACATAAACATAATAACATTTTTTAAAAACAGGCCAGGTTTATTATAAGTATGCCTGATTACACAGAAACATATTGAATATGTATTTTATATATTGGTATATACCTCTATTTTTTGAAAATATATTTTAAAAATATTGAATTAAATGCTGAAGTGAAATGAGATGTTATCTACTGAATATTAAGAGGCAGAGATGATTTGAAATTGAGAATGTCATACTTTATTACATATTACCATTCGTGAAAAACATTTTTCACAAAAATATCAAAGAAACAAGGAAAAATGAATTAAGAACAAGACAAAAATTAAAATTTTGATTTCTTGTACATACTAGTGGCACCTCAGTAGCAGAAATACTGTTGAACCACACAAAATAGTTTTCTGAAAGGGACCATGCACACTGCTCAATAACAACATAGCAATTATTATTTTACGACACTATAATAAAATAAATATTTTAACAAAAACAGTCATTATGCAACCTGCAATAACATGATATTGTACATGTGGATGTACATATGGATACACATATGGTTCTTTACGTACTAACAATATTTAAAAAGTTTCTATAGCATAACTTAAAATGTGAATAGCAAATATTTAATGGTGGTTGGCTTCTTCCTTGGATCTTCGCTGTCGCAAGGAAGTGTCGTAAGCAGTGAACCACCGATTATGAGAATACGTTCGGTCCGTTCAGTATGAGAATAGGCTAAATTACACAATCAAATATTTGAATTTTTTAGGCAAAATCGAAATGGTTTAATTGTTGTATTTTTTCCGACTTGCTGAGTGTCTAACGAAACGATAGAAGCCACTCACATGGCCGGAGGCTGCATGCTTTTCTTTCAATTTCTACGTGCATTGGAAATTAGTATATAGATAATTGTAATAACAAGGAATTGTATTAACAAGGAATATTCAGTGTATGAACAACTTTGCCAATAATTGATTGTAGGATTATTGAAAATATTTATGTTGTCAAATTACATTTAATAATCTCCTTAGAAATCGAAACTGTTGCGTAGCAGTTCAAAATAATGAGAACTGTTGATGGGCGTGTTGGTGGTCTTGGGAAGGGAAGAAATGTTTAATAAGAGTCGATAGATGACGCGCGAAACGAGATAATCGCTAAGTTCGACTATGTACCCTGGCATTTCCCAAAAGGCTATTACTTCTGGTTGCCAAAGTCACTGTATTGATCGATGCATTCCACTGAAGTTTCACTATTCGTTCAAGAGAGTGCGGGATGAAGTGTTTTGTAAATCTGGGTCCCAATTCTAAAACACGCTATTCTTTCGGACTACAGAGAGAACTCGAGGTTGAGTTTAAAAGATGCCCCTTTCTATAATTCTGATACAAGGAAAATCTTATGTATTCAGTTCGTGATTTTTAAAGGTTTCCCCAAATTCTAATATTTTATTTCACACGAAATGAATAAGTGGATTTATGATTCAGAATCCGAGTTTTGAGTACATGCGTAGGTTATACTCCGATCAAAACAGTTTCAACTTCGTTACGATTTAAATTGTTGGTATTGTTGCTCCCTATTGGATGTCACTGTCTCCCCCTCATTTCAGGTCGTGACCTTGAAATGATCTTATGTTTTAATCTAAGCATAAGTTTTAAGTCAATAATGTTGAGTAATAATTTAGCCAATAACTCTATCATTACACATACGTATTGTTATGAATCATCATCCGATTACGTATTATAGAAAATGTTTTTACAAAAACTTATAGAGTTAGTTTGAGGCACTGAAGCGTCCTATTAGTAAAGTTTAAAAGACGAACATGCGATCTACGTCGTGCACTTCTTGTGAAGGACAAACTTCTATATTGAATTGAATTGGCCGATGCAACACACTTCACGCACGTGTACTGCAAATTGCCTGGAATCTTAAGGCGCCTCCCTGGATTGTTTTAAAGGTTATTTGTATTTAATTTGTATTTGTACTAAAAGGGCACGAAATAGCGCATTACTGTTAGTTATTTGAATTTCGAGAGCTGATTCGTTTGAATTACATAATGACATTTACTAAATTTCTGAAAATATGTCGGGTTGCTTCAGGTTTGGAAAGCACTCGAGATTTTTAGTCCGCTGCTATTTTCAGCTCATTTCGAGGACTTTAGGTACCTTTCTCAAACTTATTCGAATTGGCAAATAATTTCAGTGCCTCCATGGGTTGATGTTTACGTTAAATTAGTTTTACGAGGATTAATTGATTAGTGGTTGCGGGCGCATCAACTGCTAAGGTCATTAATATTGGAAGTGTATTGCATGCTTTTTGCCGCGGGAGATGGAGATGATCTTTTCCCGCTTGATAGCGAGATCTGGCGCCGAACTATCTGTCGGCTTGCGGTTTTTCTCCCTACCAGGTATTTTCCACGAGTTTTAAGCTCCCGACTGGTCTTTCGGCATGTGTGAGGTAATGTTGTGCATATAAGTGTGTGTGTAAGTAAAGGGTGATGATAGGACAAGGAAGAGGAAGGAAAGATCGCGCACGATTCATGGCACATTTGTTAGGGTATTGCACCGGCATTCGCCTGGTCGAACACCAAAATAGACAGCGCGTTTTTATTTTCATTATTTTGTGAGGAAGTGGCACTCGTTGGGGGTCACGAGCCAGTGGTGGATCTAGGGATGGGGGGAAACAGTTATGAAGGCCATGGCCCTTCGCAAAAGGCCTAGAGTTTTCGTTTGTTACCTTCTTTGATTTGACAAAATTGATTTAAATATTTATTTGTTAGAATTATATATTTAAAAAAAGAATATTATATAGTATCATATATACACTACAAAAATAATATACAACATAATAACATACATTTATTATTTAACAAAAATATATTATGGCTTCCTCCCCGCAATGATCGGCTGATATGCCCTTGCTACGAGCGCCTGTGATGCAGAAATACGGCCGCACGATTGAAGTGTGAAGGAAATTGACAGTTATGAAGTCAGCTTATTGTTGTCCTAATATGTTTTGTCAGCATAATGACATTTAGTGACCCAAAAATGTTCTCATGAGGAAGTGCGTGAACAATCCTTCAGCAATTCCCCATCTACATGAATTCCAAGCAGTGGTGTAGCAGAAACTTACTGGAGGTACTGAGCGAAGTGGCTCAGTGCGTAGCGCGCTGACTTCGCAATCGGGAGGTCCGGGACGATTCCCGGACGGCCATCCTGACTGGGGTTTTCGTGGTTTCCCTCGGTCATAAGGCGAATGCTGGGATGGTTCAAAAAGTCCACGATCACCTATCACCAATATCCTATCACCTCCTAATCCAATAATAATAATAATAATAATAATAATAATAATAATAATAATAATAATAATAATAATAATAATAATAATAATAATTCACAATGGGGACAAAGTTACTCGCGTCTGTGGTCTACCACACGGGTCCCCTGGGTAACGCTAAATAAGCAACAGTGATTCGCCACCAGCGCGCTTGACCATTGTGTGCGGATCCCTACAAGCTGAGGGGAAAAGTCGGCACGTCTATACTGGCCGGCGCGTCACCTGATGGCTAACATGCCAAGGGTGGGCGTTGGCTAACAAACAAACAACCAACAGCTTACGGGAGGGGGTAATTTGCCCCTGTTCGGTTGACAGCTCAGCTGTGTTGGTGTTGGCCAGGTCGTGTTCTAATGCAGTTAAATATTTCGTATACCTGCCGTATTCGTATAAATATGATCAAATGGATTTTCTTAGTTAACAATTTATATTAATGTAATTGCATTGGTCAGAATAAAAGGACTATTGTTATGCTGATTGCTATTTATTTATCTCTAACGTCTATTCTTCTAGCTATTACGACTATCTCTAACTTCAGATTCGACTTTAACCGTAGAAAATCATCAAAAATATGAATTTTCAGAAAACAAGTAAAGTAAAAGAAATTTACTCACTCGAATGTATGCTCAGTTAAATTCACAGAAGAACTGGAAAGACGCATAGAAGAACGTACATACGTACACATTAAATTCACAGAACTAGAAAGACGCATAGAAGAAGTAGAAAATAGAATATGCATACGTAAAAACCCCAAGAAGTACAGTTTCACTATAAAGGGAACTGGAATCTAGTAGTGATAGAGACTGTCTTCAAAAAGTGCATCCCATTTAAGAAGAGAAAGCGAAGAACAAAAGACGCGGACGTCAACAATCTCGTCAAAAGAGAAATAAGGAACTATATGAGAAATTTCATATTCAGACTTCATTAAGAGTCAGAGATTTCACAGTCAGACTTCATTAAGAAGATAATCCAATCATACAAATCAGTGAAATCTGTTAAAAAAGAATTAGACTCAGGAATACAGTGGATACTGGGAGTTACACAAAAAGATGAAAGTAAATGTGCATCTAGAAAGGAGATTGTTAAAAGCTCAACTCTAATTTATAAAGAACTGTACACATCTTCATCCGACAGGTACAGCATAACCGTACAGGAAGATTCTGCTACAGAAGAAACCACCCCACCAATCCTTATAAGCGAAGTCCGATCAAGAATAATGGAATTAAAGCCAAGAAAAACACCCGGTGATGACGATATCTTAACTGAGTACCTGAAAATTGGCTTACCAGCGTTCGCAACTGAAATCACAAAACTATTTAAAACAACTTTGAAACAGAAGAAATCCCAAAGCAATGGTTAGAAAATATAATCACACTAATTCACAAAAAGGGATCTAGAAATGATTTAAATAATATACCAATATCCTTAATGTCTAATATGTATATAACGTGTTGTAAAATATAATAATATGACTAACCAAACAGTTAGACGAGAAACAACCCCCTGAACAAGCGGGCTTCAGGACTGTTTTTTCCACAGCAGATCCAGGCATTAAACCAAATCAAAGAAAAGACCAAAGAAGAAAAGCTTAAACTTTACCGTATATAGAATTTATAGACTTTAAAAAGGCGTTCAACTATGTAGAGCAAGTACTATTCCAGGTTTTACATAAACACGGTATACACGGGAAATATATACGACTACTAGCCAAAATATACTCAACGAGCAATGCTGGAATATGTATAGAAACAGAAGGAGAGGTTTTCTCGTTACAAAGAGGCGTCAGGCAAGGAGACCCCATCTCTTCCATACTTTTCACATGTATTTTGGAAGACGTATTTAGGAAAATGAACTGGAAAGACAGATTTGGTAATTTGATCATTGGAAGAAAATTAACTAACCTGAGATTTGTGCAGACGATGTGGTTCTCTTTGCAAAAAACGTCGACTTTAAGGCCGACAAGAAAGAAGATGGGAAGATTTCTTCTGAAAAATAGCGAGGTCATTGTGGTTCAGAGTGGCAAAAGACAGACAACAGTGGAAACGCATTCAGTCTAGTGTAATAAAGAAAATTAGTGAATATGGATAGTGTAATTTTGACTAATGGATTGACTTTGATTGTGTAATATTGATTAGTGTAATTTAAAAAATCAGTGACTAATAATGTTTGATTGTACAACTCAGACTACCAACTACCACTGTCACCTGGAATTTTAAACTAGATGGCGTGGGGAATTCCCTGCGTAACGCAGGAAGCCTTTGCCCTACTAGGGGGTGATGAGGCTTGTAATAAACAAATAAATATAAATATACCTACATACCTTTTACAATCGAAATCTCGGATAATAATACAGAAACTTAAAGTAATTGTATATTAATATTTCAAAATTATTTTTGAAGGGTTTAATGCTCTATTTACAGTGAAAACTGCTAAAAAGTGTAAACGGATTTAACTGTAATGCTTAAGCAGTGATAAACGTTACATTAGGACAAATATAATTATACCTGAAAGGTGGATTTAACGCTTCTTTAAATTTGAAATTACTAAGAATGCTCAACAATGCTTTAACTATTCCTTCGGAGATTCAAATTGTAGTAATAAAGCGAATATTAAAAAATGTTTTGTATTTTGTTAGCGTTGTTTCACAATTGCTTGGTGCTGAAATATGAAAACAAATAACCGCTTCTCCTTCAGACTCAGATTTACCCATTGAAAAACTAAGTTCAGAGAATGCTTTTAAACACTATTTCAGAAATGAAAATAATGTATATAAAAACAAAAGTGAATTCGAAGAATGGCACCTGCTAATACGAGAAAATACACTCATGACCAAAACTGACATCAACAATGTCGTAGCTGAAGCTTACTTTCGAGAGGAGGCGGTTAACATAATTAGGAGCAAAACAATGTATAATAAGAATATATGGTATTTAAAGACGTTCATTCATTTTAGCATGTACAATTATTTTCCGACAAAACTTTATATTTTGTTAATTTAAATTCAAGTAATTGCACTGATAAGGGTACAATAATAGTACAATATCAATTATTTGAGTTACTATATTACAGACACAACAATACAATTTTACTCTTTGTATATCCTCCCATCAAATGAAACACATACTATTGCTGAAAATTTTGCTCAAATTTTGATTATGCCAGCGTTAGAACTGCCATCGTGATTAATCTAATTAACTTGAAACTAAATTTGGAAAAATTGATTAGAGATTTTTTCCGCAACAAAATATGTTCTTTAAAACTCGAACTTGAAATAATGTAAATGAAAATCTCTAAATGTTTAATTATTGCAATTGTTTAACTTCTTTAAAACGCGGAGAAGGTTAACTGTTAAAGGTTAGCTGTGAGTGGAGGTCTTGAGGTAATGTGAATCGTGCTAAATCTAAGAACGTGAGTTCGAATTCTAGGGCGTAGAAAACAAGTAGTGCCACACTCAACACATAATTTCGCGCATTATTTATAACATTTGCAATTTTCGAAAATTCGGAGAGTTGACCGAAAACGATATTTGCGCCAAATCTTTAAAATTTGGTGGTCACCTTGTTGTATCAGTGGAAAAATATTTAGAGCGGTTTTTGAAAAAAAAATGTTTTCTTTATAAATTGTATTAATTGAGCAGAAATTACACGTGAACTACTGTCTTTTTCAAAACATTGAACGTGACTTTTTTTAAAAAACTAATTTTTTTAGAACGGATATCGTCAATATTATACTTTTGAATTGTTAACTTTTTGAAATTTTCGTAGAGTTTGCAGAAAATTAGACTAGCACCATTTTATACCGTTCTTTGAAATATACAAGGAGAAAATTCGAAGAAAAAATTGAAGCTGCTTTTGAGAAAATAATTGTTTAAAAAAAATTAAAATGGCGTATGTTTCACGCAAAATTTCACAAAAACTACTCATTGTTGAAAACTCATGTCCTAATTTCAAGATCCGTCGTTAAAAATTAGATTTCACTAGGGCAAAAAAAACTATCTTAAATTTTGTGGTTGTAGGAAGATGCCGAAATAAGTTAGAACTTTTGTAATTTTCGAAAAATCAAGGATTGCAACAGTAATGAACCCCGCACCATTCTCTTACACGTCTTTTATGCAATCTGAAGGCAGAATTCAATAAAAACATTTGTGGCCAATTTTGGGAAAATTTTGAAAATGTAATTGAGGATTCATGGAAGGTATCCCCGAAGAGCAAAATATCTGTTTAAAACTCGCAGGGCGTCGAGTTCCTTTAAATCTATCGGGGAATATCAATTTTGGAGAAAATCGGATGAACGGTTTTGGTTCTAGCGTTGATCGCGGACGGGCGGTTGGGCGAACTTGTTGCTTTTGATATCAAGGACCCATAAAACATGGATTATGACGATACGTGTTAGAGGAAGTATTGTACTACATATAGGAATATGAGTCATACAGTTTTTCGTTATCATGGACCTGCAAAAATTTTGTCTTTAAAAAAATTACTGTTTTCCGCGTCACTACTATACTTTCTCTTCTTAGGAAGTAAGGTACCTGCCTGTGTGTCTGTTTTTGTCTCCATGTGCGTCAGTGTTTTAATCTTGTACATAACTAGCGACCAAATCGTTGATAGGAGTTTTTCCAAAATTAATATCCCTTCATCCGTCTGACCGAAATCGAAACACTGCGAATTTGAGACGGGTATTTTGACGTTCAGAGATACTTTTCGCGTAGGCTCATTACAGTTCCAATTTTTTCTAAAAAGAACTCCAAATGTTGTCCTTCTTTGACATGTTTAATGTTCGAAAATTGTAAAAGTTAAGAAAATGATGTTTTCCTACAGGAGCAATATTGAAGGATTTTTTTTCTTATTATTTGTGCTTCAAAATTATATCTTTAAATAGGATCACACATAAGAGTAAATTCTGTTTAAAATAATGGCGTAAGTCCAATCTCCGTTGAATTCTGAATTTTCGTAAGTCGCAACTTTTAAAAATGTGGGGTTTTTTGTTTGTTTTGCATTTTCCTACAACTACATTTTAGAAAATGAAGTTTTTTCTTAATGACATACTACATTCTTCAAAATTAGGTCTTTGAATAATGCCTTGTAAAATTGATTGAAAATATGAATTTCAACTCTTCATTTTTTTAAGCGTTTTGGAAATTTGATTTGATTTGATATAGTGGATATGCCCGTAGCTTGCTAAACGTAAGTATCTTATTTCCAATCTTTGCATGTACAAATAATTTTAAGCTTGGAAACACTTTTGCGGGTTTAAGTATTATTACAAAGTTACCATTACAACTAATACGAGAAAATGCATGTTCTAACAACACTGGTATCTACGAGTTCTAGTATCTTCTTGATAAATGGAGAGAGTACAGAATTTAAAGAGTTATGTTCATCTGTACATATTTATAATTATCAAATTCTGTGATATAGTGGAATAAGATGGGTGGTTGTCTCTAATGTCTGCAGTAAGCACAATGTGTGTTGTACATTCTGGATTAAAATATTTTTACTTTCGTAGTCAAAACAAGTGCTTTTCATTACTGAAATTTTGTTTCCAGGAACCTGTCTCAGAACTATGGCTGTATTTCATTTAAACACAAGCTTTCACATTTAATAATATTGTCTTAAATGTGGTGGGAGACGCAACCCCAGTAATTGAAAGTATGGATTCATTGAGTGCCTTCAGAAAATAAATCTTAAAACGAAATAACATCGGCTTATCTCTGCTTAAGTGAGTGTTCTATTAAGTTCCCAGAAAGAAGAAGGCTTGTTTAGAAAACAAAATGTACAGAAAACTACTGTAACACTTTATGAAACCTATATTGAATACCATTGTACGTATATGTAGTTTCAAAATTTGAAGGCCTGGGAGATTTTCCACAGGGCTTCATTGAAACTTGTGCCTACATGATCGGAGATAGAAATGAGTTCTGAATTGGTATCCAGACAATAATTCTTTGCCATGTATAAAGACACTGAAATATTGAATAAATTTTAAAAATTAAAAGAATATAACATTTCACGGAGAAGCAGTACATGGATAACACAAGGAATTCAAACTTCGTGTAAAAACAAGGTGTCAGGTGTAAAGTGGCATCTCTAATGTCATTCTGCTCTCCTAAGATGATTACTGTGACCCGTTTGTTGAGAGTTTTTTGGAGTGGAACTGTGTCCAACTCACTGGTGTGTGTAGGCGTGTGTGACTGTGTCTAAATTTCTGGTCACGTCGGCAAACTTCCTGTTAGATTTGATCACACCCGTGACAGAAATGCGGCTGTTATCCATTGAATAGGGAGGAGAATTGACTATCTGTAATCTGTAAAATTGTACTTTTTGGTGGGCTCAGTGGCAATGTTCTTGTTCATTGGTGGGTCAGGTTGCGCAACTCTACATGCTTTTTTCGCTTTCCAGCCGGTTTGTATTGGTTTGTGGATGAACGTGTCGACGTACTGAGAACTGGGAAAGTAAGAAATCTGTAATAATCTAATACAGAAAATATGTTTTCAGCCGTGATTGGTAGTGGCGATAGTGATTTTGCTTTCGCAGATGGATGTCTGGAAGGAATAGCGGCGTTGCTTATTATTGTCCAACCATCTGTTTTGAACGGCCTCTTCGAGCCTTTGGGATTCCACTGGGGATTTCCAGGCCTTCTACCGAAAGAAAATGAGATGCTCAGAGGAAGCGACAACTAAGCTTTGGATGAGAAGATAAAGAAGCGCCAATGAGAGGACTTAGATGTGGCAGCCAGTGTCGCATCATCATCGAAACCTTATGTATTGCACACAGTGTATAACCGTGAGTTCAGTAACATCCGTAACGGAGCGAGACCATCTAAGGGATATTTCTTGGCCACACAAGGTGACATCCACGAGGTGACAAACGCCTCTCGGAAAGCTGACGAAAAAAATATAACAAAACGTAAGGGAGTAATATTCTTTAAAGAAGAGTTCTGAATGAGCCGAACATGGGGATGCTACAATCACTCTCAGCTATTGAGCCTATAGCACAGCTTTGACTTTTTTTGTCCGTGCTTGTACTCTGAATAAACGTTATTGTTTATCAGAAATATATGTATGATTTTTCTTTTAGCAATACAAATCAATAATAATATTTTTGTTTCATTGATTACGATAGGTATTGAATTCTCATAAATGTAACGTATCAAAATTATATCAAGGCAAAATACTTGTACGATTCCTTTAATATATATATATATATATATTTATATATATATATATAAATTTACACATGTTTTTTTATTTTTTAATTTGTTTTTATAATTAAAAGTCATTAAAATTGTATGATTAAAATTATGTTTAGCCAAATTGAAAAGGAGGGGTATACTTTTGATTTGAAAAGGAATTACACATATTCCCAAATCCCCAGCAAAACATGCTTGTAATGATGTAACAATTATCTCCAGAAACAAAATAGGGAGCCATCTCAGCATTTGCTCAATGGATCAAGGGAAACTGGAAGAATAACCTTATTGAGATGTGTACAGGTTTAGATGAATGTTTTTGGAAGATGAAATGCTGTTTATTGTTTAATTTATCTAAATATAAATTTTATATATATATATATATATATATATATAAATATATATATAAATATATAAATATAATATGTATATGGTGCGTTGAATTTTATGGAATTTGTGAAATATAAATGTTGAATGTTCTTCACCTACCCAAATACTGTTTGTGTCTTATATGGGATGTCTTCATTCATGTTAAGTATTGAAAACATTGTGAATTCACAATTTAATTTTCGACCTAAGAGGAAATGAAAAAGCATTTTTATGCAGACAAACTTACAAAAAACGAATGTACAAGTTTCAAAATTTAAAGAAACATGTTAACAAGGTGTTCGCGCGTAAATAATGGTATCAGCCATTTTGAACGAAATCGAAATTATTGACCTTTATGTATGGGAGGCAGCAGCTCTGTTTGTATTCCCAGAGCTTTAAGGACTGACAACAAGTAGAAGTAATAATTCTCTCGTATGTTATGCCTTGAGCTGCTAACCTCGAGGAAAATAGTGGGTTCATATTGCATTTTCCTAGGAAATGTGAAATGTCATTTACCATTATTTACACCATATCACCTGAAGTACAGTATTTAACATAATTAGATTTATTTGCAAGATAATAATTGGAAGAGTATATACATAAGTTTTTCAATATGTAAATATTCTCTTCTTTCGGTTTTGGTGTCACCAGACTCAGCTTTGGGAACATTGCAGATCTAATTTCTTTACAAGTGATCCACAATGCCCTCTGCAGTTTATTATTCCATGTCCCTGTAACAAAATAGCATCATATTAAGCGTACTACACAATGATATTAAGGAGAGATTGTTTCGATCGTTAGTTTGACGCACTGTACATATACTTGTACTATTGGCCTGTGGCAGCAGATTCTGTTAACATATTGAGCGACACATTGAAAATATTAACAATTTTCTTTCTTTGTTTGACATTGCTCTCCAGACCTGACATATACTTTCATGCAATCTTTGATTGTCGAGATCACCTTAAATTTTAACTGTCGTCTAGCTCTCGAAATATAAAAGGATAATCGAGAATTAATCACATTTGACCGAGACAGTACTCTTCTTATTTTGGTCGTGGTATCAATATCATTAAGCAACGTTTCATTAATATGGAGTGACGGAAAATATACTAAATTACTGTGGCTAAAGGAGAAAAAAAATGAAAATATCCTGCTCCACAATGGATGGAGACATCGGGCAATAAACCCACAATGTGACGCAAAATCACTTATTCGTCCTATTTGAATCTCAAACTATCGGCACCGCACATTTGATTCGAGCACAACTAATTCTAGCGCGAGCTTGCGTTATGCATTCTTCGCTATCGTGAAAACTACACCAAGCTCCCTTAAGCGTCCTGCAGAAGAAACACCACCATTCCTACGATATAATAACTTGTCAGGTTTCACAACTTTTCACATCTCCGAATATACCGAAAAAAGGATTCCTTGCTTTCTATTATACAACTGAGTTTTTGTCTTTCATCTAATGAATCACTGAACCTTGTACCGTACGTCAGTGACCCGAAATACTGAAGTGGTAGTTTTCCGCTGTTTGCTTAATTGCAATATTAGATTTATAAGGCTTTCTCTATTTTCACACTCTCTTTGAGTTTATAATGCGTCGCATGAGACCTCACGCTGTTGTAGGTGTTCTTGTTTGGCGAAAATTTTACGTAAGCGACGGATATAAATAATATAAATATATCCGAATCAGTCTGCACAATCACATGAAATGACACTCTGATATATTAAAATCGTCACACTTGACTGTGTAGTAAGTGAACATACAAACCTGCAGTAGGGGTAGTAATAACCAATAGTGATAATAACACTAACAATCAATAATAATAATTTTGTAAAACGTTGCTTTCATAATTTATTATTATTATTATTATTATTACTATCATCATCATCATTATCTAATATTTCAATATTGAGAATAATCTAGACAGGAAATTACAAAGAGTCTATGTATGAAAATTTCAAGATATCGGAAAAAACAAATTGACCTAATAGAGATATCGGATATTCCCTTTTTAAAAAGGACTTTAAATTAGAGTTCACTACATTAAAATTATATAGAATAGATTTTTTATTAAAACTACGTCGTGACACACATAATGCATTGAAAGCACCTACAACACCGTGAGGTCTCATGCGACGCATTGTAAACACAAAGAGAGTGTAAAAATAGAGAAAACCTTATAAATCTAATATTGCAATGAATGCAAATGCATGACGTTTGAAATTGTACTAATTGCGTGCCATTGGACTATAACGTCACGATTCTCGGAGCCATGTTGACCAAGTTTACTATTTTAGAATATCAAGTGACGACGTAGACCATCAAATAATTGAAAGTAAAGGAGAGTGAAAGTACTGTTTTGAGCATATATGTGGGAGTATGTACCGTTCGACACCCATTTAAAGATTTTATAGTAGTTTGAAGATGTGAAATTCATAAAAATCGATTCAAAAACTTCTTTGATATCCCACTCTACACCACTAACTCCAGCTTTATGTTTTAGGAATATCATATTTATGTAAATTTAGAGTTGCCTAAACGATGCCCTTTCCAAAATAAAAATAAAAATATGTTAATTTGACCCAGAAAACATTTTTGTTAGTTCAAATACAGACACGAGTAAGTTGTTTAAATACATTCACTGCCATATTTTTGAAGTATCAAGCCATTTTTGAGTGCCGATTAGTTTTCGGATTTTTTTTCTTGTGTTATGAAACTGGAAGCGAAATACAACTGAACAAACCGCAGATGAATGTCATGTGCGACCCTTCTGATATTTTGCAGGGAGAAAAGATGTGTCACCCAGTGCGAGTGCAAATGAAGGGCGATAGAATAACGCGCAAACAAAAAAGGCATAAGGCACGTGTAAATCATGCCATTTTCCAAGTGGCTGTCTGGCACCCGCAATACGCTGCGAGGCACATTTCTTAGATTAACCTGTATCTTTTGGACCCATCCTCGTCTGCCGATATTAAACCGTACTCCATCAAGTAGCGGCTCGTGATTTTACGAACAGAATGCCTGGCATCAGCAAATAACCCGTTTTTCACAAATAAATCCAGCAATTACTTTTCGCTAAGTTGTCGGTGTAAAGAAGCGTTAAAAAGAAGCGTTAAACTATAAAAAAGTGGCGGTGCTACAACACATTCATTCTTGTTTTATTAATAACTGTTTTGTACTATAATCTAACTAAATGAACTCGCAAATGTGTCTCCAACCCGCAATAATTATTTTTATATTAAGTGCATGAATATATTGTGTTTTACACGCACGAGATTGAGGATTTTTGCCGAGACCTGAGGGTCCTGGGGGAAAAGACTTCAACCGAGATCAAGCACAGTAACTTCACTCACGAAATATAAACAGTTTTTCTACGATCGCATAAAAATGTTTCTATAACAAATTATAATTGGTTTCATCTCCATTCTTCGTGGTTTTATCGCATTTCTTTGTTTTATCACGTACACGGCAGCGAAGCATCATTGTCCCAGCGCGCCACCTTCATTAACGATTCAAAGCCAAAAGCAGGATGCCATGGTCTTGTCTATGAGACAGTGAAGTGAAGCATTATTGTACCAGACCAAAGTAGGTATTACATTCTGCTGTAATAATGAGAGTTAGTGATATTGACACGCCACAGTAATTGTTAGACAGCGCTAACGCCACAGTATCTAATTTATTACTTAACTAGTGGTGTTACAGAATGGCACAGACTTTCCCGTATTAGTTTTCTATTTCATTTGGTCTCGGTTAGTTAGTCGACCTTGCCATATATTCTTGCCTGCTGCCATCTATCGCAGCCATAAGTACATTTTGTTGACATGTTCATAATTTTACGGTTTTCTAATTGTAGAGTGGAAATATTTTTAGATTATTAAAGAACAGTAAAACCTCGTTATAAATGGCTTTTTTTGAAAAATTTGGAGCCTTTTTTTTAAAACTAGCGTTTAAGCGCTACTGTAAATTCAAAATTTGAAGTTTTTTTCACAAAAAATTTTGAGTTTTCGAAAAACTTAATTTGAATTCATTTGAAGCACTTGACCTCACAAAAACAATAGTGTTTACAAATTGCTGGAAATGTGCATATCAACGGCGTGTGAGATCTTTCAAAAATTTACATTTGCGTACTTTAAAAAAATACACTGAAATGAACATATCATATTAAAGCGTGCAATTAGCACTATTCGTTTGAAATGTTTGAAGAAACAATTTGGAGCCATTTTTGAGAAAATGGTTATAGAGCTTTTCTGAAAATACGGAGTTTTGAGCTAGTTTCGCAGAAAACTGTAGAGTTTTACAGAATTTTTATCTGACATTATATGAGTACATGTGCTTTAAATAAACAATAATGTGAACAAATTGTCGCTAATGTAAATATTAACGAAATGAGAGAAGTCAAAAATTAAATTTTCATAATTTTTGAGAAAACAAAAGAATAGAGAATATAGCGTTTATGTCATCTCATAGAGCACTATCCCTGCCAAAAGTTTAAAGAAAACATTTGAAGCCGTTTTTGAGAAAATTGTTTTTTGTAATTTTTTAAAATTGCACATATTGCACACAATATTGCGCAAAAACTACTAAATTTTTCAAAAAAACATGACCTTAATGAACTAATTATGGAGAACAAATTTTATTTGAAGGAAAAATCTCTATCTTCAATTTTGTAGTTGTAGGAAGACACCAAAAAATATTAATACTTTTGAAATTTTCAAAAATTGAGAGTTAACCGTGCAAATCGGACCTATGCCACCACCAAGTCTATGTTCTTACAAGAAATTTAAAGACAAACTTTGGAGCCGTTTTTGGAAAATTTTGAAAATGTCCGTGGGGCTTCATGTAAAGTACCGCCAAATTTTCAAGATTTTCAAGATCGACACGGGTTTCATCAATTTGGAAAAAATCTTACGCATGGTTTAGGCGCTAGTAGTATTCACAGACACCGGACGGACGGACGGACGGACGAAGGAAGGAACGGACGGACGAAGGAAGGGACGGACGAAGGAAGGAACGGACGGACGGACGGACGGACGAAGGAAGGAACGGACGGACGGACGAAGGAAGGAACGGACGGACGGACGAAGGAAGGAACGGACGGACGGACGGACGAAGGAAGGAACGGACGGACGGACGGACGAAGGAAGGAACGGACGGACGGACGAAGGAAGGAACGGACGGACGAAGGAAGGAAGGAACGGACGGACGAACTCATTATCTCCTTCTGTTATCAGTGAGGCGTTACAACATTGTGTTGCAAAACGCAACAATAACAGCTAATTCGTATGGGATACAGTTTGCATATTAGCATCGTTGATACCCCTGGCAAGAAAATGAAAATAAATAGAAAAATATAATAATTAAATATAATATCCTTATATATTTAAATAAATTCTCTGTTTTTCGCGCATTACTCTTCATTCTCACATCTTATGCAAAGCGAAATTATATATTCGTTTTCACATTTAACTCAATTAAAGACAGCGATTAAAAATAGGTTTTAAATAATTATAAAATATTAATTTGTAAGCGTATAACAAAAGCTCGAATGTAAGAAACGAACAAATAAATATGAAATAATATACAAATTTTAAATTATGAAGCATCCTGCTGGAATTACCTCTATTATATTCACGTAGAGCAGTCCATTGGGAGCGGGCTAATATGTTGGTCACGATGTTGCAAAAAACCCACATATTTTCAAAAAAACTAACAGAAACTTATTTGAAGATCTGTTTTTGATAAACAAATTTCATTAAGACAAAAATTGTATCTTCATAATTGTAGTAGGAAGACGCCGAACGAATTTGGATTTTTTTCAATTTTCGAGAAGTCAGGGTTTTTAACCAACATGAGACGTACACCATTTTCTTAAACGTCCTTCAGTCTATCTAACAACAAAATCTAATCAAAATAAATGAAGTAATTTTTTTGAAAATTTGGAAAATGTCCCAGGAGCTTTATGTAAAGTGCCTCCCAGAATTAATAATATGTATAGTACGGAGTTGCTCTACAGCCGTCGCAGTTTCTCCACTCTCAGTCTCCATGCCTCTCTATTTAATCATCTTGCATTTACCTTTTCATAGCCTCTTGCACTCCCTGCTGCCATGCAAGTGTTCTTTTCTGCCTTTCTGTCGGCACCCATTGCAGAATTCATTTTGGCCATCTTTCGTCTGTCATTCGCATAACGTAACCGTACCAGCCGATTTGTTTTTTCTCAATTTCGTCAAGGATAGATTTCTTTACATCCATTTCTTTCTTATGCCGTCATTTCTGATTTTGTCATGTCTGCTTTAACAGCAACTTCTACGCCAAAGTCCATTTCAAGGGTCAGCAGCTTCCCTCTTGTTCTTTTATCAACCTCCCAAACTTGTGAATTCTACGTTGTTACACTAGTGTGGAGTAAAGACGTTTTTTAGTAGTGTTAGTGATGGTTTTGTTCCATAAGAGTTTATACTTCGTGCCACGTTTCTCCCCAAACTTATTCCTCTCTCAATTTCTTCTTGGCTATTTCTCTTTTTGTTAAATAGTACACCCAAATATTTATATTTTTTACCCCTTTTATTTTTCCTCTATTTTCCAGAAGATGTATATCATTCTTACCAAACTGCCAGGTATTTCGATTTGTCCACGTTAATTCAGTTTGTCCATTGCTGTTAAAAAGTGTTCATTGAGTTTTCGGATCATGAAACTCAAATCTTCCGCATCTTCTGAAATTACTACCTGGTCGTCGGCAATATATAATGTATATAATTTATCCTCTCCGATCGTCATTAGCATTATTATGCATTGTTTCTCCCACTGTGGTAAAATTAGATGCAGATATATTTTAAACAGTGTTGGGAAAAGACAGCACACCTGACGAAGACCTTTACTGACAGGGAATGGATTCGAGAGCTTGCTGTAGATCTTATTCTGAGAGGTGTTGTTCTTATATAGATTCTGTGTGGCTCCAATTAATTTATCACCGATTTCAAGTCCATCCATTTCTTCCCATACTCTAGCTACCAGTACATTGTCATACGCCTTCTGAAAACCAATGAAACCCAGATGAACTTCCCTGCCTCTCCCTGTTCTCTTTTCTTTAAGTTGTTTTAATGCAAATGTATTGCCTATGAGCGATCTACTGGCAGTAAAACCACACTGTTTCACTCCAATTTTTCCTATTATCTCTTCTTCTATTTTATTTCGTATTATACTGCTATACCTATAGATCCAGTAACTGCTATTCCTCTGTAGTTTGTTTCATGTTCTGTAGATCCTTTCATATGGATCGGTGCCAAGAAAGACGTTCGCCACTACTGAGGGGGATCTTCTCCATTCATGCACCTTGAAAGCATGTGTTTGAGCATTTGGTGCAGTTTATAAGGACCATATTTCAGTAATTCTGCCGGTATATCTCCCGGACCAGATGACTTATTAAATTTCATGATCTTAAGCGCTTGTTCTAAATCTTCAATTGCCAGATCTACTCTTTGCTCAAATTTTACTTCCTTGTTTGACTGGAAGTTTCTGTTTTCTAGCAGCAGACTTCCGAAATACTCTTTACATTTATTGATGCTGATGTTTGATAGTGCGATATTGTTGTTTTTTTTCATTCGATTTAATAAATTTAATTACTTTCCAGGCTTCTGAGCTCCGTGCTCCACCTATGAATTGTTCTATATAGTCGCATTTATGCAGCAAGAATGTATTCTTCCTTAACACTTCTTGTTTTACTTCTCTACTTATTGATTTGTACTGTAAATTAGTTTCAGTTTTCTTGTCACTAAGCCATTTTAAATACAGTTCTATTTTCCTCATATTCTTTTCTTCAAGACTTCTGTCTCACCAATACTGTTTCGGTTTTAATTTACTAGTTCCTAAAGCCTTCTCTGCGGCTTGGTGAATACATTATTTTATGAGTTCATATTCTTTTTCGGCCTGTGTTTAACCAATAGTTAAGATTCAAGTCTTTTTCTGTTGTATTTGGTAGGTTTCATGAGAAATCCATGTTTGTCTTCTTTATCCGTGCTATTTTAAGTAAATGGTATGAATATTTTTGCAATTACCAAACAATGATCGCTACATTGGGCTCCCCGTTTCACTCTAACATATTTGTATTTTGAGTGAAGTTTTCTGCTTGGTAACACAGGTCTATTATAGGTTTGAGTTTTTTGTATGCTGGTACCAGGTTATTTACGAATATCCTTATGTTGGAAGAAACTATTATTAATTTTCATTTCATACTGTTAACAAATATTAATAAGTCTTTTTCCATTATCATTATTAGTTTCCCACCATATTGACCCACAATGTTGTTCTCGTCTCTTCCAACTCCGCCTTTAAAATATTCTGCAAATATTATTTCATGGGACTTGGGAATACTGTCAAGGGTTTTTTTTTGACTGTCATTTCAAAATCATCTTTCTCAGACATTGGGGTATCATCATTCAAATTATATATTCCTATGACACATGTATTTTCCTCTAATTTGTAACGCTACTTTAATAAGACGTTCGTTTATATATTCCCAAATTTTTATACATTTACCGAATCTTTCACCAATAACAATAGAAATTACGGCTTTAGCATTTTCGTGTTTGTTTACGCCACTATAAAAGTGTACAAAGTTGTTCAGTGTTTCGCTTCCCTTGCTTTTCTTTTTCGTTTAAGCCCAGATGACTTTATCTATATTTCTTCTCATAATTTTCTGGATTTCTTTTTGTTTGTTTGGTATGCTTTGTACATTCCATTTACCAATATTCAAATCAATATTCTTTGTCGATGTCATTTCTCTTTTTGAAATTGAGGCATTCATATGACTGAGATTTTAGCGGAATGATGTTTTACGTGTGCAGGGTGCTGGCTTACAGCACAACCCCAGACCTGAAGGACCGGAGCTTTTATTTCAGTGGTTTCCATCCCTTAGGCGGATTGCTTCAACCGTGGCTTAAGGAGTCCAGCCTACCCCTGATCCACTCTTTAGGGATGATTTAATTCCCAAGGTTAGTGAACCCCACCTTCCCCTGCTGGATCATGCACCGTTCATAATTGGATGCTTCTGGGGAGCTTCCCGCGTAAGGCCTGCCTACTACACTCTAAAGTAATAAGGAAGGAAGAATGAGAAATACTCTCTAGCCCTCGAAACCTTATAGCGCCGTGGTCAGAATTAAACAAGATATCTCAAATTTTATAAAAGATACTGATGACAAGGATTATTTATTGATGAAAGTTTGTGTGCTTCCCCTTAACAAACGGTACCAAATTGTGTCGAGATTCATTAATGTGTTTCACGTGTTGTATGATTACAGTTAGTAGTATATATAAACATACAACACTATTTATCTACTTGTGCTACCAGGGGAGGTGGATCAGGGCATCAACTGATATCACTGCAGTGCCTCTGATCGGGAGGTCCTGCGATCGTACAACAATACGACAATTCTTCACGTAACCAGAATATCAAAAAAGGTGTTCAATAACGCAACACGTGAATCGAAGATATTTAAGTGCGTGAATCGCAAATATTTAAGTGCCTTAGAGTCTTGCTGACGCATGAGTCAATTGTAGTAGCAGTAACGCAGAAATATAATTCTCTGGATGCGCGTAGTATGAGGAACTGTGGTTTAACAATAAAATATTTTCATATTTCAGTCAAAATCGAAACTTTTATTGCTTTTGAATTTTTATTTATTTATGTATTTATTTACTTATTTATTTACTTATTTATTTACTTATTTATTTACTTATTTATTTACTTATTTACTTACTTATTTATTTACTTATTTATTTACTTATTTATTTATATTTACGTCAAAACAGGTACCATCTGTGTATGTCGTGCTATGGGGTGAAGTTAATTTGAAGTTACCAGAACGCACGAATTAACAAAATTGGAGGAATTCCTTCGTTTATTGCTACATATTTGGAAAAGGAAGAATAGAAGGAAGAAGAGAATCACTGTTTTCGGTGAGCTTTCGCTATCATGTTTGGCAGACTCTGGAAGTGACATAACTTCTACAAAACGACACGGGTGGTTGAAAATCTACTACTGTAGCTGAAGGCTATGTTGTAGGTACCGTCCAACAAAATAGCTAGTAATGTACCATCTACAACGGTGGTATATTCTTCAGACGAAATACAGTGTAATTTGACATTTAATAAAGTATCGAAAATTACTGAAGAATCAACTCAACGTAGAAATATTAGTTCGTCGGGGTAAATCAATTTTCATTACCATTGTAATAAGTAAATTACAGTAAGTTGAAAATATTATTTACATGTTTTTTGTTTTCTCGTGATGTTACTGAAAATTAAGCAAAAATAACTCATTATTTTTTCACAATTATACATGAAATCATTGAAAGATCTAAATTTGAAAATATTTCATACAGGAAAAATATAGATTTTCTGTAATGCAGTTGAAAGGTGTTCAAATAGTTTAGAACGTTGAACGTTTTCGAACTTTTAGCAGTTTTGCTCATAATCAAACGTGCAGCATTTGTATGATCTGTGATTGAATCGAACAAAAAATTCAAAGAAAAAATTTGAGAAATTTTTAAGAAAATGCTGTTGGAGGTTTTTAGACAACTAGCGGTGCTACAACAGCATTATTTCTAATTGTGCAATTTTCTAAAACTTTCTAAAGCGCTGTTTTTAAGAGAATCAGCGAACAAAAAGAAAGAAAAAATTCGATACGTTTTGAGAAAATGTTTTTTTTTATAAATTGCATTAAATTCAAGTAAAAATTATGCGAAAACTACCTGTTGTCAAAACAAAATGTACATGAATCTTTTAATAATTTGATTTTTTTAAGAGATTTCATTTAAAACAAAACCTCAATTTTCAATATTGTACTTTTTCAATGTTAATTCTTTGCCATTTTCGAAAATACTGAGTGTTTAACGAAAATGAAAGCAACACAACCTGTTTTACCGTCCAGTGATACATGCGAGGACTTTTTGTGAAAAGACGTCCTTAAAGATTGCATATTTTTTACGTTAAAATACGCGAAAACTAATCATAATTGAAAAGAATTGTACACGACATATTTTAAGAGTTTTTCTTCAATTGATATTCTTCAATTGATTTGAAGGCCCCTGTGTTTGTAACGTATGTTTTGATTTTTGGGGGTACTTTACACGAAGCGTCCATTCCATTTTATAATGTTTTATTTAAAAATAGTTCCAACATTTTTTATTAAACTTAAGGTTTTGAAGGGTAGTGTTGGTCCGATTTTCGTTGAAATCCCTGATGTTTCGAAAATTGCAACATTTTTTGGCTTCTTCCTACAACTACAGTATTGAAGATACTGTTTTTTTCTGTAATAAATGTTACTTAAGTAAGGTTATGTACAATTTCTTGATATTATGAGTAGTTTTTGCGTACTTTTGGGTAAAATTTAGGTAATTTAAAAAAGAATTTTATCAAAAACTCGCTCCATAATTTGTCTTTAATGTTTTTTCAACAGATAGAACAAGGAAATGAAAAAGGTTTCGCAACATTGCTGATAAGTCATGCTCAAACAGATAGAATCGGGCTGTGTGTCTGGCCAGTTGCCTCCCAACATTGAGAGATCTGACCGCATGGAAAGCGGCTTGGATGTGACTGTTTGTTGTTCTAGGTTCATGAAGGTTTGAGTTTTGTGTTAGTTGAGAATAAGAAATGCCTTGTAACTGTGTAAATATCCCAAATATGTTTTATTATATCGGTGGAGAATTAACTCTGAAATCACAAAAACGGATCCTTAATCCTCTGATAAGTAAGTCTTAAGAACTTTATTTCGGGTGCAAGGTAGGCGACCAGGACAAGAAATGCCCCCCATATATGCTGTGTGTCGTATGATACGCTCCTGACATGGTGTATAAAAGGTTCACAACACGTGCCCTTTGTTGTTCCCATGATTTGAAGGCAACCAATGGATCACACCACAGATTATTTCTGTCTGACACAAATAGCTCGAATCACCTCAAAAACTAAGAAAACTGGGCAATATCCTAATTTGCCATCAGATATAAGATCTATATGTCACAGTGAAGAATTGCTAGTACCACTACCTTTTTAGGACGTGATAGTGAATGAAGCTGACACTTCAAGCTTCCTGTGACACAAATGAACCTCATTCTTCGGCATGCAGCTCGGGTACACAAAGCACTGCTGCTTTCGTAATGAGTGGGACAGCGTAGATAGAAAAATAGCTATTTTGGGAATATTGAGAGAAATTCCCAAGGATCTGTGAAGCAAAAATTAAGGAAAGAATATTTGTAGGACCTAAAATTAGAAAATTAATGGATGATAAACATTTCGTTGATTTCTTGAGTGATGTTAAAAAGAAGTATGGCTCACTTTCACAAGTGTCTGTAAAAACGTTTTAGGGGACCATAAGGCAGACAACTATCGCGATATCGTACATGAACTATTGAGATTATAACATCGTATCACTTACATTTCTGGTTATCACTTGAACTATATTTTTTGAATGATCATTTGGACTTCTTCCTGGATATCGTAGAGGCCGTTAGTGACGAACATAGCGAACGATTCCACCAGAACTTTTCTCAAATGGAAGAGCTTTATCAAGGCAATCGGAGTGATGCAATGTTGTCCGACTACTGCAGGCAGAGACGTACCTGACGGAAAATATCGCCAGAAATCGCGAAGGAAATATTGTTAGCTATGTTTCTTCACTTTTCTTACCAGTTATGTTGTTATTTTTTTTACTGTATGCCTAAGGATCTTATTTTATTAGAGCGTGTCATTTTGCCAGATACATATAAGAGACAACCGCAATTCACAAAAATCATATCATAAAAATTGAGACCGATACAGCAATTTTGAAATTAGGTCTGGATTGAGAGGCAAATTAACTTCCGGAAATAGTGTTTCGTTCTTGCCGTAGAAGAAAAAAATTTCGTAGACCAGTGTTATCAGTAGAGACCGAAAGTTTGGGAAAATACCTTTTTTATTTTTATGATTTTATGACTTTTAATAATATGAATGACTTATTGTACTTCTGAACTTGTTCATTTTGCCATTTTTGTCTCTTTAGACTATTTTACCTAATGATGCATATTTTTGGTATTTTGCCTTAGCTTCCTTTTTCGTCTTTATTTTTCTTGATTTCTCGTGGCTCTGACCTCGATCAAACTGGAAACGTAGATGCAATCCTGGACAACACGAAGGCACGGTCATGTTTTGTCTTTTCGTGGAAGTGGAGGCTTCAGGGTTAGGTAGTGTTGAAACTCTGAATGAGGAAGAAAGTGATAGTCAAGGATTTTGATTTTTTACATTCATGCCGTCTCGCTGTTCATTCACAAGGAATCCCTTCCTATGTTTCAGTATGGCCTTCCATCCCTTTTGGGGACAGAGGTATATGATGTACCCTTCTCGGTGCTGGACATTACACAAGTGTGAAGAACGAAAACTATAAATCCATTTTCTCTAATGTCATTTCAAGATTCGAACGGGAGTTCGGAATAGCATTTCTTAGAAACATCGTCGCGAGTAAAACAAATTCGTAGACCTTTGTACTGGGTGTCACGTTCAATCAAGATTACAAAGAAATAATCGTTTCCTTCCATGTAAGTGCTAAAGAAATTTCAGTTAGGATGGAAGTGTGAATCATTTGAATTAATATTATATAATTCCCTTTAAATGGTGATATTTCATTGTTTAAATGATTTTTACACCCCTACTGTAACCAGAATGAGTGCCTTTTTGCATGACGATTTTAGTAAAAACAAATTACTTTTTGCTTACCCATTTTAGGCAAAATAAATGCCTGATATTTCAGGCTCTACTTATCACACTTAGTATATAATCGGGCACGATGGGAAATTTCCTAAAATTCCGGTCATAATTGCGTACTTAAAAAAGAATGTAAGGAAAAAAGCCTAATTAGATATAAGAACAATTAAGGCAATTGCAAAATGGCAACTTGGTTCAAAATGTTCAAGTTTAAAAAAAATCTTTCTAAAATCGTGCGTTCCGTTTGGTTAGATGTTTTAAAATCTTAGATTATTTAGATGTCATAAAACATACTATCAAAATATACTCCAAATTTTTCGTTATATTTTTCTTTTTTGAATAGACTAAAGTACACAAATAAATATGGTGCAGATCTTCAGTTTCGTGGGACTCAGAATTTTTGACAACTACAAAAGTTGTAAATAATGCGGGAAAGTATGTACCATTGTAGCAACACTGGTTTTTTCAATGAAATCTGTTCTTCAAAATTTTATCTTTACATACTGTCATGTACAATCTTCTAACATTCTAACATTAAATGTTAGTTCTGTAAGAGCAGAGGATGGTGAAAAAGAACTTTAACAAACTCAATTAAATATTAAATCTAATCTAATGTGGGCTATGTGAAGTAAGAAAATACGGGGAAGCAATCATTGAAAAAAGAAAGCGAGACATATTTAATTACATAAGTCGCAAAAAAGGAGAGAAAATAGTAGAGTTTTTGACAAAGAAGTATATGAAAGATAACAGTTTTAATCGTAAGCATGTAACTCTGAGAATATTCTGTATTAAAATTGTCTTAAAAAGATTTACCATAATACAGAAATATGCACCAACAGAAAATAAATTCCGAAGACGAAATTGAGAACTTTGAAAATGATATCGATCTAACATTTGATACCCATGGATCTAGTATTACAATTGAGATTGGAGATTTAACAGTAAATTTGGCAACAAACTGGATCCCTGTGAAAATGCCCTAAGCCCATATAAACACTGAAATTAAAAGGGAACAAGAACTTTGCAGAAGGACGAAACTCAAGACAATTAATACTATTTTTAAAGAAAAAAGCGAGAAACAAATGGGCATGGTGTTCTCCAGGTGGTAAAACAAAAAGCAAAATCGACTTTTTGTTAACGAATAGAATAGCCTTAATGATGAACTTGAATGTTACAGTGCAAAGAAAATTCAATTTATATCAGAGAATGTTGAGAACAAAACAGAAATTTAAATCCAAAAAGAAAAGCAGATTATTTTTCAACAGTATACATTTTAATGCTAAAACATTCAAACAAAAATTAACGCAGTAATTTAAGAAACACCAAACGATTATTCAACTCATTCAAATTGTATTATAAAACAAGGAGGAAAATTGAAGGTTCAAAATAATAGAGGGGGTAAAAACAAGAGAAAAAGCGAAATAAGTAAGGAAATAAAATTATTTGAAGAAAGAGAAATCCTCCAAAGGACTGTCACAATCGGAAGAGAGGAAACGAGAATACAAAAAGTGAACTAGATTACAAAGATATGGATTAGAAAAGATACGAGAGATTACCAAAAAGCAGTTACAATAAAAATAATAGTATCAGCGAAATCAGTAAAAAATGACAACGAAACCAGTGAAATAAAATAAAAAAGAATTGAACAATGAAATATATTGGATACTAGGCACAATGAAGGCCAATGGAATTAAGGAATACCAGAGGGACACGATATTAGAAGAGGCCACTCGACTTTATAAGGATTTATATATGAGTACGCAGATAATCATCGAAGATGCTAGGGAAAATAACCCACATAGGAGTGAAGACGAAAAAAAAATGTTTCGCTCCTCATTACTAGCGAGGCAAAATCAGTACTTGAACCCGAAAAGATGCCACGAGAAGACAGAATTATAAACGAAATGCTCAAACGTGGGGAATGGCGCCAGGAAGGATACAGGATGGACACACATCACCAGTACGTACTTGAGATCCACTTATCGGGGAAAGATGCGTGGAAAGCAAAAGATGGTGCCGTGAGCTACCGTATATAGCAACAAAATTGTGAACTACCGTATATAGGAACAAAATGGACAAGAACAGTTCAAGATATGTTATGACAGAGAAAAGGAGAAGAGTTAAATTACAAAATTAATTATCAGGACTAAGTGTTATGTTATTTCCAATACAAAAATAATTAAGAAAGAACGATCTGTGAAAATAATTAATTAGGCTCATGCTAAGGTTAGTAGTTCGTGGTCTGAGATAGGATAAAGACATTGAGTATGATACTCGTAACTGTAACTGTAGCAGTACTGAAATAGGTAAAGAGCTGTTATAGGACAGAGAATCTGTAAAAACTTTAAGGGTATATGTATGTAAAATATACTCATGGGTTTAATGAAATGTTAGAAACTCCTAGCATCAGAAGGGGCTAATCTGATACATGCTCTGAAGATGTCCCTGAATATTCAGGTCTTTCCCACAACGGATTGAATTGGCTATAATATAATAATAATAATAATAATAATAATAATAATAATAATAATAATAATAAACAGCATATCAAAAATATCTTGGGCCAACAGATTGATAGCAAATGCCGATTATGCAGAAGCACCAATGAGTCTATCCAGCATAAAGTCAGTGGTTGCCCATGCTTGGTTCAAACTGAATACTTGCAACGGCATAATAATGTAGCGAAAGTAGTTCACCAAGCGCTTGCAAAGAAATACCATATCGTTGAACAGGAACAACCATATTATAAACGTAAGCCTGAACAAGTTATCAGTAACCATCAGGCGCGAATTTTATGGGACACGACAATTATAACCGACAGAACGGTTGAAGCAAACAGACCTGATATTGTACTGTTCGATAAATCAGCGAAAACAGAGATGATTGGCGATGTAGCAGTTCCTTCATATGAAAAGCTGATATCAACATTAGCAGAGAAAAAACGAAAATATCAACCACTGGCTGTCGAATTAAATGATATGTACAGACTCCGAGGAGTAGAGATAGTTCCTGTGGTGGTGTCCGTAAATGGTGTAGTTACGAAGAACTGGCAGAAAGCTGGATAAATTCTACAATTACAACAAAAACATCTGAGAACTATGCAGAAAGCTGCTTTACTTGGTACAGCGAACATTGTCAGGAAATTTTTGAGTCTTGATTGAAGTATAAATAACCAGAGAAGTTAATGTATCACTAGAATATTGTGAAATAGATTGCAAGATTGAGAATTGAGAATAATTGTGAAGTGCTTGATCTGTAGACTTTACCTTCTTTGTACCTCCATAAATATTGTACAGACAAATTTTGTCTTGGGCAGTAACCCCGACATCTTTTGTATTAAAGAAAAGGATAAATAAAAATAATAATATTAATATAATAATAATAATAATAAAATAATAATAATAATGTGGTATGCGGTCTTATTTTAGTTAAGAGATTTGAGAATTTTGAAAATTGCAAAAGTTAAATTGTTTTCTCTGTTTTCCCACCACTACAATACTCCCAATGGAATCTATTCTTCAAACTTAGATTTTGAAATACCGGCAAGTAAAAGTGTTTGAGAATTTTAGTAGTTTTTACATAATTTTTGCAAGAAATAAAAGCTATTTCAAAAGCATTATTTTCTCAAAAACCCTCCAATTTTGTTCTTACATTTTTCTCAACAGCGCTCTTTTAAAAAAACGCGAGGTCTATCGCTTAATTCTCGCTATTTTCGAAAATTGGGACGTTAAACGTGTTTTCGGCGTTTTCCTAAAACTAGAATATTAATAATCGAGACTTTTCTTAATGTTCTGTTCCTCAAAATTATATCTTTAAACGATGCAATGTAAAATTGTTGGAAAATGTAAGTAGTTTGCGCGTAATTTTGAGAGACCAACAGAGATAATGCGAGAAAAATGTGCTGTCGTACCACCACTACTACATTTTATTAATAAAGGATGTACTCGGCATCATCTTCGAGAAGCCGTCGCACGAAGTATGGATCTGGTAATTCTTGTGGATTAATATTTATTTCTGGAACAAATGGAAAACTGCAACTGATACAAGCAGAACTGTGTAATAAAATTTCAATAATAAGCATTTATTATGATCTCTTCTTTTCATACGATAAATAATTCCAAAGTCACTAGAAGCGTACCTTTAATGTATTCACGGATGACGGGAATTGCATTTGTCATGTCTTCTTCAGAGGCTGCATCCGGTTCTAAAAAATATATATATCATATTCACAAAAACGACGAACCGAAAATGAAACATTTTAACGTATTCTAGATGTATCAACGTGTGTAATGGAATAACAGATATTTTTAGAGAACATTTTAATTGGTTTACCATTGTTTCCTTAGTTTTTTACATGCATTTCCATCAGATATGTACAAAATAATAGTGGTGAATTTACGAAGAAAGTATAGACTCGATACCTTTAAAAACGTCATCAATTTCATGAATAGATGGGCTTGGTTCAGATCCATTTTCTTCATTTGAACAGGAACAATTCTCAGAAGAATCTGAAAAAAAATATCTTACGTAAATAGAAACAAAATGTTCATTAATTTTTTAACAAATGCTGGCAGATACTGTAGTATACTGTGAAGAAACTGTGGCCAAAAAGCCCTGGACATGCTAGTAAACATGCTGTGAGTGACGTCACGCTGTGTGTGAAGGTGAATTTATATGCATTCACAATGCGTCTGAAAAATGAATCAGCGAAGCGAACTTAGTTCGAACGAGACAGAAATCTAAGGGCTAACAAGTTCGGGAATGTTGTCGAAGATGTTACATATTTTCACATTTCCCGATGTATTCGCTATTTTTTTCGACGCGAATTGTCCTATCTATAGACCACGCGAACGCGTAGTTATACCCACCAAGACCCCGTCATATTTTTTCCTGGATGTATGCACGTGAAACATTATTAGAGGGGGATCAGCATTTTTACTGAGTCCATTTTTACGCCCCAGGGTTGTTAGTCCTGGGGGTAAGGAAGATGAAATGATAATAGTTATTATTATGAAGGATGAGAGGACGACACACTCATACAAACACAAATTCACCAATGCCCGAGGTCTTCTGGTCCGATACCGCTACGTTACTACTGCCTTAATGATTTCGGCGATGTATTCACTATTACCGATATTATGAAGTGGAAAGGTCAGGGAAGTAGTGCATCCGATATATATGTATTCGCCGAGCCTGCCAAAATGCATGCCTCTGGTAGGCATAGAACAGTGAAGCCACAGGCGGGAGTCCGTGGCACAGGTAGCATGACAAATTCACCTCTCCACGCAGTTGATCACCTCACTCCAAGGGAGCAATATGTAGTCATAGTGTAGCAATGAACGCTTTTACGCTTTATACATGAAATACTATTAAGCGGGATTCAGATAAATAAATTTAATAACTTTGCTGTAATTTTTATTTACATTTTTAGTTTTATTTTTCTGTGCATACCCTCTCTTTTACATGCGATTCGACCATGTTGGAAACAGGAAACCGATAGGTTCCTTTCCCGACGCTAGTTGCTGCGCTGAGAAGCTCGGGGCATGCCAACGTGTCACGAAGCGAGCCACTGCCACCAGGAGACTTTGACATCACTGGCCTACAACTTTACTGAAAGCAACCGGGAAAATAGAAACTCGGATAGAGTTTCAGAAAAATCAACCTTAATTTTTTTCAAAATTTAAGCCTCAACGAAAAGGGCTTTTGTATCACAGAAATGTGTGTATAATTCTAATATATTGAACTATTGTACCATAGAATTGTGTGTATTGTTCTCGTATATTCTTTTAAAATGTTAAAGGGGAAAATAAGCCAAATCGCTCCAAGCGACATGGTATGACATATTTTGGAAGAAGCCAATAGCCACATTCACTTTCTATTTTTCTGGCATGATGTTAAAAGCAATATTAATGGTTTTTTTCAGTTTCGATATAAACTTCCTTTTGTAATAATCATAACGTGCTTTAAAACAAACTAACCATTCTGAATCGTTTCATAAAAACTAATATTCTTTCATTAAGCATAGATTTTTTGATGTTTCGCAATTGCCTCCCGAGGCCCCCATTTCTGAGCGTAGGCACACACACTTATAAATAAAGTTGTTTATATATAAAGATAAATAATATATGCAAATTATTAATTTTTAAAATGCATCCTTTCGGCGAAGCAGTGTATTAATCTGGAAATCAATAGCTTATTAATAACAAGTTGTATATTCCTCACCATTTTCATTGCTGTTGAGGAGAGATGCAAAAGAAGAATTTCCTGGATTTCTAAGAATCCCTGAAATAAAATGAAAATTGTATATAATAAAAATGTGACGATGAAATTTGAGGACATAATTATATACAATTAAGATTCGATACAACTTAACACTGTTCTTTACTTCACACGATCAATTAACAAAATTCAGACCAGTAATTTCAAATTGACAATTCTGAATCAACTAATACACACAAAAGAACAGAATTGCTGAGAATAAATTGGCACAACAGTTCAATTTAGGTTTCGTTGTGTTCTTGCGAAAGGTACTTACATGCTTCATTAGCATCATTGAGTATCAGCGACCAAAACACAAGATTCGTGCTTTCACTTAGATCTATTTGATCATCTGAAACAAATAATTGACCTAACTTTATAAACAAAGTACAGCGGTTTTCTAAATAAAATGTACATTTCATATACCTTCATTGCTGTTGGACAATGATTCTTCGCGATCTTTCTCCATGTCTTCCTCAAATTCTGAAACACAGACAATTCGCTACAATAAGAATGTATAAGATCCATGAAAATTCTGAATATTTGGGTAAATGACATATTGAGAGACAATGAATAATGCAATTAATTTCTTTTACATTTGAAAAAACATTGTTTTAGTTATTGTAGCTATTCACTTCGTATACCTTTAAGAACGTCCTCAAATTCTTCGTACGGCTGTGGAGGTAACTGGTGAGGTTCTATATGCACTGTTGATAAATTACCTGTAGCAGTATATAAATGTACAATATGTTAGTTAAAGGGAAGTTAAGATAAAATGTTTACAGATTTGACGCAGCATTTACAGTTCGTAAAAAAATAACATTTATTGATACATAGTGTGTTTTTTTGGCCATCGTTAGATCACGTTAAAAGTGACCAAAGGCGATACAGACTACCGCAGGCTATAGAACTGTTATACCCGAAGAGAATAAGAACTTGGTGATGCTACCTATGGGTAACGCATAGAAATGCTTGGCTCCATCTAGTGTAGTAATGCTACGTTTGCAGCCAGAGAAACAACTTCATTTATGTCAATTAAGGAGAAAGTTAAATCTAACAATTGTTAACATCAAACATATATATATATATATATATATATATATATATATATATATATATATATATATATATATAGTGACGTACCTGATTGTCGGTACTTTCCACTGCAAATAAGTTCTAAAGGACGGGTGTCTTGCTCGTGAATGGGTCCCTTGAAGGAATCGATATTGCATTGGTAAATTAAAGTAATGAGTTTGCACAAACACAAATACAATTTATTCATAAACCAATATGTTGCATACATGATCGAATACATTAATGCTTTCCGTCTTGGTACCAAGATTCGGTTTATCATGTGATTTCGTCATACCTGGGGCCCCAATAAATACCTCTCTTGTTCTGGATTATCGCCAACGGCGGCGGCGGCCGATGACCTCCACTGCAGCCCGGCGCGTCCGGCGGTTGGTGGTGTGGGTTCGCCTCAGGCCGGCGGCAACGCGGACTCCTCGGTCTCAGCCCGGGGTGTTTTGACGTGCAGACCTACTTATGCATTCACAGCCTCTCGGCGATGTCCAACTTGTTCCCGCGATGTGCTCGAATTATGTCGCCGCACTTTCCCTGTAGTTATTGTTCACTTCCCTAATGTAACCGCGGAGCACGTGGTCACTACTCGCGCGTCGATTACACTACGTACAGTTTTAGTGTTATTTCCACTGTGTTTGACGGCACATACATGATCTACAGTTTTCAGCGTACCAACCTCTCCCAAGTTCCAATTTACCGGCTTCTAATCGACTTTACTATAAATCTTGCACTGTTTAATTTCCTTCATCGCTGGCAACGTTTTACCCTGCCCGCAGCCAACGGGGAACTCTCCTCAACTGCCGCGCTCGGCTCGTAACGGCCAAATTCTCGTTCCCACGATGTGCTCGCGGCGGCGGGCAGTGGCGGACCCGGTCACAGTCCCCTCCCATCGCCGGTCGTCACTCCTGCCGCTTATGCCGCGCAGTTCAAAATGAGCTGTAGTTATTATTGTGCTCAATGTTTCTATTTGCATATAGAAACGCTCCGCGTTTCAATATATATATATATATATATATATATATATATATATATATATAAATAATCTTTTAGTGTTGTTCATTAATTTTGTGGGGTAAGACTGGCCTCCACTGCCTCCCCTGATAATACGCCACTGACTAGTATTCAATAAGGAGAACGTCTTTTCGCAGTTGACATAATTACGATTGTAATTGTTAGGAATAGTGGTCATTTATGGGAGATGCAAGAATAATTAAGAAAAAAGTAAGAAGCACATGCAGTCATGTCGACTCTGGGACTCAAACCCGTGACCCTTCGATCACTAAAAGTATGTGTTTTTGCCAGTGGCGGATCGTGGGTATTCGCACGTTCGCGGGTTAATTTGGGTATTCGTACACACCCAAATTAAATCGGCGCAATTTCTCTTTAACATATCCTAGCAGGAGGGGAATACTTGTTCTCTCAGAGCGTTTCCGAAACATGGTATATCAAAACACGCTCCGTTCAGATGCTGTGATTAACAGTCTACCGCCAATACCCTTCGTGAAAGGCTGCCGGAGCACACTTGAGAAATGCGAACGAGGAAAGAGCATCGCCGGCTGTCGCGGGGTTGGTGGGACAAGACTGGAAACAACAGTAGGTTATGGACGGATGGAGCACTCCGATATCGGTGTGAGTAATACTGCACAGACGCAGTGGCGGTCTCTTCGAGTGCGTTGACATGTCTCAAAGATACAACTCTCATCACAAGTTTTGGCCTTTAAAAAAGGAAGTGTAAGATATCTCTCCACTTACATAAGCTGCGCGCGAAACACGAGCGGTTTTTCACTAGTGCGCGTAGCACGATAGAAATCCAATGCAGCATGTTCTGAAGTATTGGAATTATAAGTATTGTGATAACTGAATGTTATATGCATGTTTTATTGTGAGTTAAAGTGTGTTGTAATTACAAATTCATTTCAAAGTAAGGGAAAACCCAAATGTATTTTGTAGCCTAAACGTATGTAGTATGCTAAATTTAATGCGTTTTAAAAAAACAAAGTTAAATTGCTCGTCTTTCCGTCATGTATGTTTGTGCAACTAACAATGAATAGCGTTCAAATCATTAAACGCGAGAAGTCAATGACTTAAATAAGTTATAGGAAAAATTGCTGAAGAGAAACAGCGTTGAATGTCACTTAGTGTTTCGTCACACTGTATAGGGTAAATTAAACAGATTGTTTTGAGAAATGGGTATAGAGACATGTTTTTTTAGACTTAAATTTGAACAGCGAGTCGCCACGCGGTAACGTGATCTAGTCGTAAATATTTCAGAGTGGTCCTAATCGAGTGAAGTCGAAGCGGGTATTGTGAAAAGAAATGCGGCCAACTCACACTGCTAATGAAAGTTATTGTTTAGGATGCTATCAGATTTCATAAGATGCTTGTGTTTAATTGTCATTATTTATGTTCATTAATTTATATTATTTATTTATATTCAAAACTGGATATATTTATATTAATGGATATTATTATTATTATTATTATTATTATTATTATTATTATTATTATTATTATTACTGACCACGCTACTCGATTAACGTGTGCCAGGATCAGCTTTTCAGCTGTATCTCTCAGTACGACAAGGTTGTCACGCCCTGAAGTGTGAATTATGAATGATAGGATGATATGAGGGGTAAAGGGACAATCACAAATAAGACCATGTCTACGCAAGACTCGAACCTGCAGCCGCAGACCTCTTCGACGCAGACGACGGCTGTCGCAACCGTCTGCGACACGGACCCGACCGGACCGACCGAAATAATAATATTATTATTATTATTATTATTAATATTGTTATTATTAATATTGTTATTATTAATATTGTTAATATTATTAATATTGTTAATATTATTAATATTGTTAATACTATTAATATTGTTAATACTATTAATATTGTTAATAGTATTAATACTGTTAATACTATTAATATTGTTAATAGTATTAATACTATTAATATTATTTTTTATATTATTAATATTATTATTATTTTCAAAATTTCACGCTCATCCGCAATTTTAAAATATAACTCAAGGACAGAACGTCAACACACATGGTGAGACGGGGTTGGAAGTTCTTGCTCCAGTGCACTCCGGTTATTCTTCAATATCTAAGAGAGAACCTTACGCACAATATTGGTGGTTGCCGGCAACACCGCCTTCTGCATGGTTCTGAAGTGTCATTCATTTAGATTTATCTTTCACAATCCTTCTGCAACAAGCTCATTAGTTGAAATAAATACGTTCGTCATGGTAGAAGCACGGGCGTGTTTATGTCATTGTTCTTGGTACCTCTCGTCTCAGGATATCTATAAAAGCCTTTTTGGTTGTTAGAGAATAGGGAATTTTCTTTCTTGCGCCGCGCGGATTCATTATACGTTCTTATTCTTGCCCCTAGAGCTTCTATTCTTTGTCTTTATCTCTCATCTTCAATCTTGAGTCTAATGTCCAGGTATTTTTGTGTTCTTTTTATCTTCAGTGTTCTGAGAATTGAGCGAATAATTGCGCGAATCTTCTTTGAAATCCCTCCTTTGTGTCTGAAATAGCAATAAGCGAAATTTCTCGTCTACCTTGGGCAGTTTGATTTTCGATTTTTTAACCATGCCGATGGGTTTTGTCTTTCATAAGGCTTCTTATCAAGAGGGGTACCAGTTCTCGCCTGTACGTTTTAACCTAGGTGTTGACACGTAGCAATTGCAGCACAGTGAATCAACCCGGTTCCATCTTCAAGAGAAGAAGCTTCTGAGATGTTTGGGGCAATAATTTGGTTCATTTCGCAAACAATCTCACAGATATTAGTGCTGCATTTAAGTTTTGGTCTTTTTGGTCTCATATCTAATTATATTCCTTGGTAGTGAAGCTTTGTTACCTCATAAATATCTGTCTACCATTTCGTTATCAAGTTGGAGGATGGAATCCACAACGTGTTGTTCGTTCTCATGTTCTGTTCACGTTCATTTTCATTAACTTCCTACTCCAAGACTACCTCACTTGTTTGTTCTTGTCTCATTTCCGTCTTGAGAAGATTTAACTCTGCATCTGAAAAAACTTTTCTTCCCCTGATGGAGTTCAGTTGGATGCACACACGTTGCTCATTTAGTGCGCGTTCCGAATATATCTCCACTCAGTTAGCCTGAAGCCCTTACATTCCGTCTCGTTTCTTGTGCTTCAATAGCATTCACGCATGACAGACGTATTTAATTCTCTTGTCCAATGCATGAGTTGGTTTGGGTTCCCTGAAGCAGTGGGGGAACCCTTTGGGCTCCCCAAACTTCTACCAGGTACTGCGACGCGATAGCGAATTATATAGGCCCTAAATGGCCTATATATATTTGCGGCGCCGTGCCCCCTTAGTTGTTGCGGAGGTTCACTGCTTTCCACCAGCACAGGTAACACATCACAGCTGCCCCGGTGCTAGAAACAGCTGCGCGGCTTTGAGAGGGCCGGTCGCCAGCGTGACTTTCCCTTAAAGCACTAATCATAATTCATATCTGGGGAGCCAGTACTGGACAACTGACGAAGATCCGCTATTCATGTCAATTGTCTGCCTTCAACGCCGTTGGTCCTCTTTATCTGTAACCATAGGCTAGGTACTAACAGCCAGAGCTAGCTGAGACGGTTTTTTGTAGAGGTATGCTGTTCTTCTTCTTCTTCTTCCTATTATTATTATTATTATTATTATTATTATTATTATTATTATTATTATTATTATTATTATTATTATTATTGTTGTTGTTGTTGTTGTTGTTGTTATTATTGTTGTTATTATTGTTGTTATTATTGTTGTTATTATTATTGTTATTATTATTGTTATTATTATTGTTATTATTATTATAGATGGGTGGGGGCGAGAGAGGAGGCGAAGGGGGGCGAGGTGGGGCGAGAGGGAGGAGGGGGAGGGGGAGGGAAAGAGATATTGCACACCATAATGGAATGACCACGAGCCGCCACTGGTTTTTGCTAAAGACCGAAATACAGTTTGTGTTTGGAATAGCATATTAATTCGCACATTAACGGAACTGAGTGGGTGCTGTTTGAATGGATCATTTTGGGGTTCATCCGGTTGATGTTAGCCTTACCTACAGAGCGCTTACTAAAAATATGTGATAGTCCGATCGTTAGGCGTCTTGGGTGTTCGCAAGGAGAACTTTGGTATAATATTGCCCTAGAAACCTTGTGTTGCGCAGACACTTTGTTTTGTGCAAATCGTAAAGGCAGTTAAATTTTGTGTTGCTTCTTTTTCCTTTTGCGAGAGCAAACGCATTTCTAAGTGTTGATTGAAAAGATTTGCAACTTTTACTGAATCACAATGTCTCTATCATTATTCTTTAAAACAATATTTACAAACACCATTATCGTGTAAATAGAAATTTACGACTGTCCCATTGGAAACTACACATCTTGTTTCTTACTTGACTTCGAAACTTCTCTCCAGCATACTGATCCCTTTTTATCATATAGTATCTGCCATTCGGCCGTAACCATAACTTTCTCCACATATCCTAGCCACTTCGTGTTGGAAAATGACATCATCCAGCAAAAGTCCGAAATATTCTTCGCAGCTGTTCCGACTTATCCACCCATTTTGGTTAATGTGAATATTTACATGTTAATTCCGGAAGCAGCCAGATTCACACTTTTAGCCTTAAAATAGGTTCCACATACCCTTTTCTCTTATCCAGCCGGGCACGAATTTGTTTGTGTAATCTGTATTTGGATATTTCTGGTCCTTTTTGTGCTTCATAGATTTTGGTTTATTTCTGAAACATACAAAAATAGCGCAATATTACTGGAAAATGACGAAGACGAATAGTTATTTATATAACAAGGAGTTTAAGTAGAGCTTTATTCACGAGGGAGAATAGCGCGAGAGACGTAATTCTCCCTAGTGGATAAAGCTCAGATAAACCCTGAGTCATATACAAAATTTTATTTCTAAACAATATTTCTTCCTATGCCACGAAGGACGACGCAATACAGTAGACGACGTGTATACTTCTTTGGATCTCCTTTAGGCAGCTGTGATTTCCGCTTATTTGCATTCCGCATGGGAAATTCGAATATTTTTTCAATCACACAAACGATACATTTTATTTAGACTGTAAACATATCTACAAATTCCTAATAATATCATGAATGAAGCAGAAAGTAATGTTTTAAAATTATTCTCTAATTAAAAACCGGGACACATCTACAAAAAATGTACGAATGTTTCTGCAAATGGAGAAATGACGGGAAAGTAAGAAAAGTTGTCCTTGCGTATTATAACAATAAATCAAAACAGAAATCTTCATCGTTTTGGAGATATTATTCAATGGCAAGTGCAACGTTACGTGTCAAAGAAAATTATATCTCTAAGCAAGTTAATACGTACCTTTTACGTATGTTTTTAATTTACGTTTATGTGTTCTCTTAGACTTACAGTATATCCAAACTCTTTCTCCGATTGTAATGATAGGGAGTCGCTCTTCGGTGGGGTGAGGTTAATCCCGGAGGATTACTTTCATCCCGCTCTATGGTGGGATTAAAATGTCACTTTAATTCCGGGAGGAATAAAAACATATTTTCACATAGGAAAAACGGCGATTAAAGCTGCACTTTTATCACGTTTAAAAATAATATAAATTATTATTGAAACACGAGATTCATTTCGTTAATAGTTTTCTGACGAGGAAGTCCGTTATTGCAAAAAATGAATTCCATGATTCTCATGAATGAACGATAGAAGTTATGTGACCTGTACCATAACGGATAACCAATTCGATTTAATTTGAATTTCTTCGGAAAGCAACTTCATATTCATCGCAATGTACGGCATCATTCCAGAGAGTGGATACTCTAAAACAACAATACGTGAGCTCATGAAGTGCCTTCCCACATACCAATTATGAATGGAGTCTTTTTTGACAATTACTCCTAATGTGTCTATGTAATCTGGCCAAGTCTTCAATTGTTCTTTCAGATTTATCCCCGTAGTTTTCCTAAGATAATTATTAAATTAACTACTTAAACTTACTAAATTAATAAATACATTCTTATGAGAAGTTTTACAGATTTAATTCTTGTATCAGTTTTGCAGAGGTTCATGAACCATCCAGGTAGACATTGAAAAAAAGCGTGTGAGTTTAACGTATACCACGTGAACCATTTCGTGGCTTTCACATACCAGTGAGAGTGCAGGATTAACAGTTGCCAAATAATGTTAAAACACTAAGATAAAGGACTTTGGATGATAACAAATGGCATTATTGAATAATTTTGAGATATATCTTTATTCTCAAGCATTTTTTCCGAAATGAACCAATTCTATCAGTCTCATAATTTAATTTTGTAGTTGAAAGAATAGATCTCACGTCTTATATTAATTAGCAATCTAGTCACCTTTTTCATGTCACCTATGCACTCATGACTGTAGGAACTAGTGAGATTCATGTGAACATGTTTATTAAAATGTCAGAAATTGTTTACAGCCTATACAGCCATCTGTCATTGTGCTTGGCTGATGGGCCTCCGCGGAGGCAGCGTTGCTACTCTTTATTGCCATTGCAACGGGTACGCTACATACAGTGTAAGAAGTGAGTGGACACTTACGAATCTTTGAGTTGTGGAAATTTTGCAGAGGGATTTAACATAAAGGGCGTACGGATGTAGCGACACCATCGCCCTGCACGCCCTTAACGGTGGGTGGGGAATGCAGCAATTAGCCTGGTTTCTCCAACCTAGAAAGGAGTGGCTGACCGCTATCCGTAACTGTAAGATATCCTTCTTACCTAAAATCCATTCCTGAACTCCGGGAGCCAATGGGTGGATTGAGTAGCTCAGAGGCTTCCGTTTTCTAGCCTTAGATGAATCCTTACCCTTCCTTTTTTCCTGTTCAGAAGCAGAAGTGCTTTAAATAGCGGTAGATTCTTGGAAGAAATCAATCTAAGGGAAGAAAACCCTAAAAGAAAATTACCCGGTCCTCCTAAAAAGAGGTTGAGCCATGGGGTCAGCACCCCCATTCTCGGAAAATGTAAAAAGCCGCTCAAACTCTCAATGGAAATGAGCCTCGGATTAACTCACGATGTCGACAAAGGCAAGGAAAATGGTCTATGAATTTTGGATGCTGGAATGTTCAAGGTTTAAGCACTAAAGTAAATGAAGTTATTAACGCAATAGAGGAGTTTAACATGGTTATCACAGTGTTGAGTGAAACAAAAAAGAAGGGAAATGGAAATGAAAGGAAAGGAAATTATGTTCACTTTTTTAGTGGAGTGGGAAAAGAAAAGCGAGCAAGAGCAGGAGTGTCCATAGCTGTACATAATAGATTGGAGAAAAATATTCATAGCTGGGAAGCAATTGATGAGAGAATAGCATGTCTTGATCTTGTACTAAGAGGACGCGATGTTTTTATTATAGGAATTTATGCTCCAACAGACAATGCAAGTGTTGCAGGAAAATATATGTTTTTAGAGAAACTGACTATGCTTCTGGATTCTATTGGAAATTGCAAAGAAGTGGTGCTTCTAGGTGATTTTAATGGAAGAGTTGGAAAACGAATGGCGTGTAATGTTGTGGGGCGATATGGTGAAAATGTATTAAATGACAACGGAGAATGATTTATAGAAACGTGTGAACTGTGTGATCTTAAAATATTGAATGGCTATTTTCCACATAAAGAAATACTAAATTCACGTGGACCCAGCCCACTAGAAAACCAGCAGTCATCAATAAAGTGGAGCGATGTTCGGGATCAAAGAGGTGCTTCCTGTGGATCAGATCACTACTTACTAAAAGGAAAAGCTTACCTTGAGTATAAACCTTACTTCAAAAGTTACGGAAACACAAAATCAAATACAAATTGTAGGCAAATAGAGTCAGATGTGGCGGAGATACAATATTGAAAGCCTTCTAGATGATTCCATTGAAGTTTTGTACAAATTGCGCATGGCAGAAAAAATTATAGTACATCTCAATAGGAAATACTGAAGACAAATACCAATTTTTAGAAAAATGCACTCATGAAGTAACTAAAGAAGCTTTGGGAGAGAAGGGAAAATGTGAATATAAACAAAAAGACCTGTGGTGGACAGAAGATATAAACCTGGCTGAAGAAAAGAAAAAGTTATATGTGAGATGCTTTCAACAAATGATTTAGAAGACAGAAGTGAATATAACAGAATGAAATATTTGGTCAAGAAAGAAGTGAAGGCAAAAAATGTATTCTGGGAACGAAAATGTGACAGATTAGACAAGTACATTGGTAACACCAAATCCAGAGAGGCATGGAAAATGTTTCATTCCATAAAATTGAATACAACCCAAGAATGGCATTTAGTAGACCCAATTGGTATTGAAAATGGCAAAAATACTATGAAAATCTTTTGACAGAAAATAGAACTAACTTTCAGTGAATACATTATGAACCACTGTAAGTAAATTCGATCACATCAGATGTGACTTTGGAAGAGGTAAAAAATGTGTTAAGAAACATGAAAAATAATAAAGCACCTGGGCCTGGAGGTATATCCATTGAGCTGGTTAAATATTATCCTATTGTAGGTTTGGAATTAATTACTGAAATATTCAATGGCATTTTAAAAGGAGATAAAATACCCCAAGTATGGAAATTAGCCTATATAAATTCAATTTACAAAAAAGGATGTAAAAATATTGTAATAATTATAGAGGGATAAGTGTGACTTCATCTTTGGTTAGACTGTATTTACGACGTGTGCAAAAGAATAGAATTGAAATGCGAACATCAGACTCAGAAGAGCAAAGTGGTTGTAGACGAAGAAGATCCTGTATTGACAATATTTTCTGTCTCAAACAACTGATGGAAAAAACATTTGATGGAGGAAGAGAACTTCACATAATTTTCATTGATCTCAAAAAGACTTATGATAATGTACCAGTAAAAGATGTATGGGTGGCAATGGAAGAAAAAGGAATATCAACAACATACATAAATGCAGTCAAATAACTTTATAAAGATAATAAAAGTCAAGTAAAAGTGGGAAAATGTCAATCAGACAACTTCCTAGTAAATAAAGGATTACGGCAAGGCTGTTGTATATCTCCAACCCTGTTTAAGATATAAATAGACAAAACCTTAAAATAATGGAAAAAAGTGCAGAAGCATGGTTGTGAAAATAGGTGATGAAACATTGTTTAGTCTACTATTTGCAGACGACCAGGTGATAATGGGTGAAAATGAAGATGTAACTTATATGTTGAGAAAATTAGTAGAAGAGTATGGAAAATGGGGAATGAATATATTTACAAAAGACTGAATATATGGAGGTGGGGGGTATTCCCCATGATTTGGAGACTGGTATAGGAATAATTAAAGTAATACACAATATAAGTATTTGGGAGTCACACTAACAGCAGATGGTAGAGACGAACAGGATGTGGAAAATAAAAATATAAGAGGAAAAATAGCCACAAGACAGTTGAATCCAGAGCTATGGAACTCAATTATTTCAATGAAGTCAAAGAAACGCATATATAGCTCCTTCATAGAGAGTACCACACTCTATGAGGCAGACGTCTGGACACTATCAAAAAATTTGAAAGACAAACTTCTATCAACAAAAATGACGTTCTGGCGTAGATGTTGTAAACTTTCTCTGTTAGACAAAATAAGAAATGATGAAATAAGAAATAAAATGAAAGTGTAAACAACCTTGAACGAGACGATCGAAGTGAAACAACTAAAATGGTATGGACATATGAGAAGGTTGAAATCGGATAGATTTCCACAAAAAGTTTGGGAGTGGATACCAAATCGAAGAAGATACAGGGGAAGACCGAGAAGAAGATGGAACATGGCAATAACTGAAGCCATGGAAAAAAGATAAATGGAGGAAAACGATATATGGGATAAAGAGGCATGGAAATTGGGATGCGGAAAACGGCCAAAGCTGTAAAAAAACGCTATATAGATAGATAGATTTAACATAAATAAGATAAAACAATCTTGACAACATATACGTTCTTCCTATATTTCCACAAAAATTGTTTCATTAACCCAAACATAGACCTCGGTACTGATGAAAACAAGAAACACTGCGTCGAAATGAGGCGCAAAAAGTCTGGATACATATAGTACTAAGTAACACATTTGCTAAAAAGAGACATGTTTTGATCTTGTGGGATTTCCCTTGTCACGAATAATGGCCCAAAGTCTCTGTGGGATGGAATTCAGAACATTTTTCAGAAATTGAGGATAAATATTACTCCTTGTAATGCTGTCGTCAATTCTGGTTTGCAATTTTTCTATTTCTACATTGTTCTCCAGAAAATTTCATAAATATTCTATCAGATTAAAGTCCGGGGATTGAGAAGGAGAGTGCAGTTATTTTGGTGTATTGTACATTATCCAACGTTTCGTATTGAAACCTGTGTGCTGAGGATCATTATTCTGTGGAAAAAGGTAGGCTTGTCCTAAATTCATTGAAGAAGCAGTGGCACTCAAATTATTTCTTAAAATGCCAATGTAGTCGTATTGGTTCATTATATTATCTTATAAGTGCAAATTCACGACTTGACTAGCACTCGTACACCCCCTACTAAGACTGAACCACATCCATGTTTTACGGTCGGAATTAAATTCTGCGACTCGAACTCTGTGTTCTATTTCCTCCACACTAGACGCCGACCATTGGTTCCAAAAACGGAGAATTGTCTCTTTGGAAAATATGTTTTTGGTAAATGAAGAGAGCAATTACGTCACAAGAAAATAATTTTTTCCTCAATTTTCTGCCTAAAACTGGAATCAGATTTATTATTGAATGAAGAGAAGAGGTGTTCTATCATTTTTTACACAAACTGTAGCTTTCGCGGAATTTGATACTGAGCGTCGTAAATAAGAGGCGAATGCGCTCAGCTGGTACTTGCGCTTTAACCTAGTCATTTCTTTATTCCGATTTTCTGGCAACCAGAGTAGATTAATAATAATAATAATAATAATAATAATAATAATAATAATAATAATAATAATAATAAAAGCTTACACACACACTATCTGGCAGAGACCTATAGTTTAAAAACAGGATTAGCTCAGATGAGCTACTTCTGATTCTGGTTACTGTCGTTACGTTTTTATCACCAATCTAACAATTAATCTTATTTAGTTTGCTTTACAAGTTTTGCCACTATTGTTTCTTAGTTCCCTTTTAGTTTATTTAATTTCTCTTCTCACTTCATTCGCGTTGGGTCTTGCTTTACGTTTATTTACACTTAGTTCAATTTAGTTTCTTATCTATTTCAACTTGCCTAGCTTGCTTTGTGTTTTTTTCATTTTAATAAGATTCATTTCACACTTATGCATTTCTGCCTCAGTCTGTATTGAGCCACTCCTATTAATTTCTTTCCTGCCATGTATTCCTGCCGGTAGTTTATTGCACCATCTTTTCTGTCTTCCCACATTTTTCTTTCCTTCTCTGGGGTCCCCTATGTTGTGGTGTAGGCCCATCTTTCTGTGTGCATTCTTGCAACGTGTTCTCCCCATTTCCACTTCATTTTTTAACAATTGACTGTGCGTCTACTATGATTGTAGTTTTTACTTTCTTGAATACATACGTATATACAGAATAATACAAACTGAAGAGCTAAAAAAACTGGTTCACCTGCCTAATAACGTGTAGTGACCCCACGAGCACGCAGAAATGCCGCAACACGATGTGGCATGGACTCGACTAGTGTCTGAAGTAGTGCTGGAAGTAATCGAAACCACGAATCATGCAGGGCTGTCCATAATCTCGTAAGAGACGAGGGGGTGGAGATCTCTTCTGAACAGCACGTTGCAAGGCATCTCAGATATGCTCAATAATGTTCATTCTCTAGGGATTTTGGTGGCTAGTGGAAGTGTTTAAATTCAGAAGAGTGTTCCTGGAGCTCTGTAGCAATTCAGGACGTGTAGTCTGTCGCATTGTTCTGCTGGTTGCCCAAGTCAGCCGGCATGCACAATGGATATGAATGGGTGCAGGTGATCAAAAATGATGCTTACGTACGTGTCACCTGTCAGAGTCGTATCTAGGCGTATCAGGAGTCCCATATCACTCCAACTGCACACGCCACATACCATCACAGAGCCTCCACCAGCTTAAGCAGTCCCCTATTGCCATGCAGGGTCTATGGATTCATGAGGTTTTTACATCACACCCATCCACTCTAAACAATGTGAAACGAGATTCATCAGATCAGCGAGACTCATCACTGAACAATGTGTTTCCAGTCATCAACAGTCCAATGTCTGTGTTGACGGATTCAGGCGAGTTTTATGCCGTGCAGTCATCAATAGTACGCGATTGGGCCTTCGGCTCCGAAACCCCATATCGAATGTACCCTCGTCAAATGGTCATCCTGGAAAATCCAAATATCATCGTGACTTCGAATATGCTATGCCCCACCTCTCTTGCGCTAACAATACTCAAACTCGCTTAAATCGTTATAATGTGCCTTTGTAGTAGAAGTAACTGATGTAAACAACTGTGCCACACTTAAGTTGTCATAGTCGATCATCCGTCCTTCCGTTTATCCATCCTTCTGCAATTCTCTCTATCCGTCCGTCTACCCGTCCACCTATCTGTGTGTTCGTACGTATGTATATCCATCCGTCCGCTCGTCCGTCTAACCATCCGTCCGTTCGTCCGTCTATCCATCCGTCGTCCGTTCGTCCGTTTGTCATCTATCCGCCCGTTTGTCCGTCTATCCGCCCGTCCTTGCGTCTGCCCGTCCGTCCTTGCGTCTGCCCGTCCGTCCTTGCGTCTGCCCGTCCGTCCTTGCGTCTGCCCGTCCGTCCTTGCGTCTGCCCGTCCGTCCTTGCGTCTGCCCGTCCGTCCTTGCGTCTGCCCGTCCGTCCTTGCGTCTGCCCGTCCGTCCTTGCGTCTGCCCGTCCGTCCTTGCGTCTGCCCGTCCGTCCTTGCGTCTGCCCGTCCGTCCTTGCGTCTGCCCGTCCGTCCTTGCGTCTGCCCGTCCGTCCTTGCGTCTGCCCGTCCGTCCTTGCGTCTGCCCGTCCGTCCTTGCGTCTGCCCGTCCGTCCTTGCGTCTGCCCGTCCGTCCTTGCGTCTGCCCGTCCGTCCTTGCGTCTGCCCGTCCGTCCGTCCGTCTGCCCGTCCATCCGTCTGTTCATCCGTCCGTCTGTCCACCCGTCTGTATGTCTATCCGTATGTCCATCCGTCTCTCCGTCTGTGAACACCACTAGCTTATCACAACCCAAACCATACGTAGCATTTTTTTCGAATTGAAGAAACCCTAGGCCATCTGGTTTGATTGGAGGCGCTCCGCTATTGAAAACTTCTTTCAAAATTTGATTCCACTTTATAAGAAGCCCCAGGACATTTTCAAAATTCCCCAAAAATGACACTAAATTATTCTTTAAATTTCTTGTAAAAATAGAGTAAACTACAGATATAAAGGTGGGACTGATTATCAGGGTTAACTCTGAATTTTTGAAAATTTGAATATTTTGAAAATTTTGGTTCGATTTTCTACAACTTCAAAATTGAAAATTGATATTTTTCCTTCAAATCAAATTTGATCCTTATAGCGAGTTCTTTCGTTAAGGATAGGAATATTATTTTTTGAAAAGTTTTCGGGCAATTACAAAAACAAGATTTTATCAAAAACTGCTACAAATTTGATCTTTAAACTTTTAATAGGAATAGCACTTAATGTACTGTATGAGATGGCATAAACATCAGTTTGCGGTATTCTTTTGTTTTTTGAAAAATTACAAAAATGTTATTTGCTTGACTTATCTGCGCGTCGTTAATATTTACATTAGTAGCTATTTGTTCACATAATGGCATTTATGAGTACATGTTCTTTAAATAATGTAATTTAAAGTTTCTCCAAAACTCAACCGTTATCAGTGAAAACTAGCTCAAAATTCCGCATTTCCAGAAGCGCTCAAACGCCATTTTCTCAAAAACAACTTCAATGTTTTTCTTAAAACTTTGCGAACGGGTAATGCTAATTGCACTCTTTAATATGACGTAAAGTTCTTTCTTGTCAAAATTTACACAAATATCATTTTTTGATCGATCTCTTACGCCGTTAATATGCACATTTCCAGCAATTTATAAAAACTATGGTGTTTATGGGTTGCTTCAAATAACTTCTAATGAAGTTTTCGAAAACTCAAATATTTTCTGTGAAAAAGAGCTTTAAATTTCGAATTTACAGTAGCGCTTAAACGCCATTTTCTGAAAAACTGTTCCAAATGTTTCAAAGGAAATTGTCATTTAGGACTAGGTTTTACTGTTCTTTAATATCTATAAAATATTATTTCCGTTCTATTATTAGGAAACCGCAAAATTCAGAAAATTTCAAATAATCTATTTTGGGTGGCGATAGATGGCAGCTGGTAAGAGTATGTGGCAAGTTCCTGTTGCTAGCCGAGACCAAAGGAAATAGAAAACTAATTCGGGAAAGTCTGTGCCATTCTGTAGCAGCACTAGTTTGAGTTTTGTCCAACAGTATGAATGATTAGGACCAGAATGATTAAGATTTCTTCGTCAATTTTATTCTTCTATTAATTTCTTCCTGCGATCTGTTATGAAAGGAAACCATCTATCGTAATTAGATATAAGCTGTGACACGCTCCTTATTATGTTTTTATCTTGATTTCTATTTCTTTGTTAGTGTTTTTAGATTAGATTTATTTAGTATAAAAACAGTAAAAACTGTATACGACTAATGGGGAGAAATCATCTGCGTTCGTTTTCTTGAGTTCCAGAATCCCGTCCCAACATTTCAACTATAAATAGTTTAAAGAGGAGTAAAAGTGTAAAATAAATAAATAAAAATAAATTTTAGAAAAGCGCGAGATTAGAAATATTTGAAAAAACTAGACATTTTCGTTTCCGAGTTATAGAAAACTTACTTGCATCGGTGAATGAATTGTAAGTATGACTTTTCTGCATTGCTGACAAAATAGTAACTCGCCCTTACCTCTACTCTTACCATTACAAGCAAAAGGTGAGTTCAACAAAACGTGCTCTTGGTGAAGCTACGTTTACGTCCAGAAGCAAAACAAGAGGCCATCTTAGCATTTGTTCAAAGGATCAGGGAAACTGGACAAAAAACTGATTAGATGTTATTAGTCATTATTAAATTATTTTCTGTATGCATAGTCAGTCCTGCCACAAAGCTGTGTTCACTAAATTTTATTATTTCTTGTAGCTCTTTTAATGATTTTGAAAATAGTATTATGTAGTCTGCAAATCTTAGATGTGACAGCTTTCTTCCACACTCCCCCCCCCCGCGAATGGCAGACTAGATTAGGTTATTGCAAATGCTGCTGCTAATGTGCGTTCCAAGGAAACAACAGTCGGTGTCACCCACACGACCTTCAAATGGGAAGCATAAAGCAGTTTGGTACAGTGTAAATGAATGCAATTGAAAGGAGCAGCCTACAGTTCCTTTGCCTGCGCCTCTGGCTGGGTGCCCGTGGCCCTTTTCCGTCCAGCCGTCTTACCGTGGCAACAGCCGGCCTGCGTGGACCGCGTGGCCTTCGTGGAATTATCGTTCTGCCTCGGACACACGATGCACGGTGTGCAGTGTATCAAGGCAATGCGCCGACTGACGGGTAAGGTAACGTACAAAACTGCTTGCCGAAATCTATCGGCGCCGAGTCCACGCTTATCAGCAGCCTGAACTCATGGATTTGAAAAGAAATGTCTGCTAAAATGAACGAGTAAACATCCACATAACTTGAAATGTAATTGTAAATAATATAAAAAATAACATTGACTAAAAAATTAATGAATCAAATCACTAAAAACTAAATGACAATACATTTGTCTCCTGCAGCTGGTGCTGCTGCTGTTGAACGACTTTTTTGTCGATATGGTAATATTCCTATAACTCGAAAACAGGCTTGCAACTTTCCTTGAACAGGTTTTCATCCTTAGAGGTTATTATTATTATTATTATTATTATTATTATTATTATTATTATTATTATTATTATTATTTTGCTTTGCTAGCGAATACGCCGACTTGGACCACGCGTGCATGTACCCTGCATTTACCGGAGCTCAGTAACATTATATCGGTGGCAGGAGCATGTAATTTTTATCAGGGGATCAGAATTTACGTGGATCCGATTTTTATCGCCCTGGGAGTATCGAAGATGAAATGATGATGATAATGAGAAGTTAGACGATGACACTTACAAACACAAATACAGCCATGCTCGAGGTGGGACTCGAATATTCTGGTCCGAGACCGCTACGGCACTACTTGCTAAGCCTTAACGATCTCGGACATTGGTCGGTTTATTATTATTAATTATTATTATTATTATTATTATTATTATTATTATTATTATTATTATTATTATTATTTATTTCATTATTATTCACAGTATCTACTGGTCGGTACGTCAACCACTCACAGGAATGATGACCAGTTGTGCGGTTGCTTTACTGAAGATTTAGGTGTTGGATAGTTTCGCTTGCAGCCTCACATCTGATACACGAGTCAGAATGGTAGAATCTCTCAAAATGTGTTTCCTATAGTTCAATGTTGGCACCACTTGGTCCTATCATGAAGGCTTCTGTCTCCGGAAAGAGATACCCGTGCTGGAGCCATGCGTGCGACGCAGAGATGTCGACTTCTGCTTTACTCAGCTCATAGAGGTACCTTCCGTGCAGTGCCTTCGCTTTCCATGAGGTTATCTACTCTTCGGTTTCAGTGATTGGCTGAAAAGGCGGATTAAGCTTTTTCAAGTTCAGGGAATTATAGTTATTATCAATTGCGCTCACTGCTTGCTGAACTCTCCCACAATGTTCCAGGAAGTATCCTCTGAGTGATGCAATTTGGGAGCTGTGTAGATTTATGATATCTACAACACCTCGCCCTCCTCGCGATCTTAGAAGGATAAAACGCTCAGTATTGATGGGGATGATGTTTTTGATGTTGAGTTATATCAGTTCGAATTGTCCTCTGGGGGTTGTCGAGGTCGGTATTGCTCCATTTCATAACGCCAAAGGAGTATGTCAGCACTAGTATAACAAATGAATTGATGGCCTGCACAAGGTTTCTAACAGAGAGTTGAGTTTTTAAGAGTCCATGCAATCGTTTACACACTTCAGATCTTAGTAACAGTGTGTTTGATTCGTAGTGACTGTTACAAATACTTGGGTTTCCAAGTTTCATGGGGTTCCATGAAGGTAATCTTTGGATCACTATCATTTTCCAAATTTATAACTTGCATATGACCCCGGATGATATTCACTCTCCTGCACGTATCCAAACCGAATTTCATCTTCATGTCGTCAGTGAACTTCTCCGTCACGTTTATTAGTTGCCGAATATGACTCTCAGTGTCTGCATAGAGCTTCAGGTCATCCTTGTAAAGAAGAAGCGAGACACGAAGAAGAGTCGAGTTCCCTTTTTTAAGAGCGATGCCATAGTTAGATGAATTTTGTAGAGTAGACAGGTGATTCAAGGCTAAGCAGAACAATAAAGAGCTTAAAGAGACCCTGGAAAATCCCTCGACGGATGTGTATAGTATCTGTGTGGACGGATTGTTTTCCATTTATTATTATTATTATTATTATTATTATTATTATTATTATTATTATTATTATTATGCAAAAACAAAAAATTGAAGGGGCTAGCTTTTTCATGCGCATAAATACCTCATTAATGACCAAACTTTACCCTGTAATTGTGCGAGACTAAACTTTACCACAGAATATAATTATCTAGGTGTAACGTTCGACCCACATCTGAAATTTGAAAAGCATACTAATATATTATTTGACAAAATTAAAAGAATTTGTCTGGCTGTCTATATGCTGCAAAAGATTATTTAAACAAAAGAATTATATTTCTCCTGTGCAAAACATTAGTAGAGTCAATACTAAGATACGGTGTAAATAAATAGGCTATAATCATAATATATAATCATATAAATAGGGAAGTGGCTATAATCATCTGTCTAGTATAACTAACATGCAATCAAAAATTCTGAAAATGATCATGAATAACAACACAATGTATATCAAACAACTTCGAAAAGAAGTTAATACTTTGATCCTTATGGTTTCTACAAATTTTATCACGTAATGAGTCACTATAATAATAACCAATTTAAAACAATAGAGTTACATAACTATGCGTTCAGAAGAAAAAAATATATGATCCCACTCAGTTACAATAGGTACGGAGAAAGATCTTTACATTATGTAATACCGAAATTATGCAATGAACTTCCACTTGATGTAGAACTGTGTCGAAACTTCAATAAATTCAAAAAAAGAACTGAAAATATGGTTACAAAACACCTAATAGGCCAATAAATAAATACTTTGATGAGATAACATAAGTACTGCAGAAAACCAATATTTATGTGTAAACACTGTATTTAGGATAGGTATATAATTATCTTGTGTTAATTTTGGTATACGTACTGGTATGTGTTATACCTAAGTGACTGTATTAGAAATAAGAACATACAACGACCTATGTGATTTTATATATTAATTAATAATATTCTGTGTTATATAAACTGTAAGTATATGGACTTAGAGAAAAATTTAAAACAATTTATAAAAAAAGGTAAAACTACTGTATAATGTATTTTTTCTCAATTATATTAGGTAAAATTATAGTATGTCAACATTACGAATTTAAAGAAGAAAATACTGTACAATTCTGTAATAATGGGCACCTGATGTTAAGTCAGTCTGGCTTATCAGGACCCACAACAAATTTGATGGAAAATAAACTATTCTATTATTATTATTATTATTATTATTATTGAATATGATTATATTATTAATTTTATTACTATTTATGTCCAGTGTTGTGTTATGATGAGAAGTGGAGTGGAGTGAAGACTTGTGCGGTGAAATTATGTATTACTTTTTATTACTTAATATTTTAATTGACTATTCTTTAGTATAGTATTGTATTGTTGGGAAAGTACGCTTAATGAATGAAGAAGTTATGATATACTGTCACAATGTTCCCATACTCAATTGCATAATTAATAAGAATTTTATTTTAAATTAAAGTCAAAAACACTTCAAGTTTGGATTCTGCGTTTTCTCTTGTGCATTTTCGTATAAATTACATGTAAAACTAAACATTAACTGATAGCATTGGATATATAATACTATTGGTAAGTTTTCTGTACATTATACAGAATGACTCACGTAATCTTAGTAATATTATATTAAACAATATTACATACTATAGCCGATGCGGGTAGCCGAGATAGCTAAGGCAGTAATGCCGTGGCGGTCTTTGACTAAAGATAGCAGGTTCGAGTCAAGCCTCGGGCATGTTTGTGTTAATGTGTGTCTGTATGTTTATGATTGTCCATTTCATCCTTCATCATCATTATCATTTCACCTCATCACCCATAGCTCACAACCCTGGGTGTAAAAACGGATTCAGTATGAAAATGTTGATCCCCTCATAAAAGTAATGTGCACCTACCCTTTTGTGCGCTAAATATTTCTAAGGTGGACGCTGGGATTCGCGAATAGAGCGGGAAGCTCAATGTGGTGGGGAGAGAGCCAGGAGGCAGCGCTCACTCGCGTCTGCCCATACCAAAAACATCAGCCTACCTCACCGCACATACTAGCGAACTTACTTGGAAATTAATTTGCTGTAGTGTCTTCGCTCGGTAGAGGAGAAACGACAAATTCACGGTTCTGCTTTCATAAGATAAGGATGATGGTCAAGCTCTGATCTCATCATCCTTGTCATTTCCACTGTCACTGATTCCCGTTTCCTCACTATCATAACTAGTATCACGATGACTGTCCTTACTATCGTTTGGGTCGTATCCCGTAAAAAAACGATTTCTTGATCAGGTGCATAAAATCATTGTGTGGCGAATCATACTGGCATTGAAATCGTCGAGAGCAGATTCCACGTACTTTCTGTTCCTCTCTTTATTAGGAGTTGAAAATTAACAACTTTCTCCCGATTGAATAGAATTAATTTCTTTATTAATTCTGCGAATAGATATTTTCGAAACACGCGAAGCAGCAACTACTCCATTAAGAACTGCTTAATTTTTATAATACCTTCTTTTGCTTCTCTCTTCATAAATTGATATATATTTGCAACTACTTCATGGGTCTGACTGTGAAGCACGTTCCTATGCAACTTTCTCTGAACCAGATGCATTGCAATGATCACAACGGAACTTCACATATCGCTTCACTCAGGTAGGGATACGCATCTGAAAACTTGCATCTCGCGAAGGCGAATAGTCAGGGCAATGTTTACACAACTGGAATAGGGCTGTCAACACGCCCTGGGAAGGGACGCGCTCCCCCTGAATTGATAAATTTGAGGAAAGGACTCCTCCGGCAGCTCTGACAATGAGCTATCGACTTTCACCGGCCGCGCTAAAATAATTTTTACTGTAACCGAGCACTGGTGGGTTCCACGTCCGCGTACTCCTGAGATCGCCAATTCGCGACAAAAAATATATACTATATGTATGATGTGATAGTGTATTAAATATCATGCCCGATTTGGTGTCCAGTGCTCATATGTCCAGATGTAGCATATATTATTAGTATTTTATTTAATAGGTAATTATTGCTAACAAATTAGCTTACTTGATCCTATGTGGCTAGGCCGAAGGCCTTTAAGCCATTACAATACCTACATCCTTTCACGTTCTAATCTTTCGACCTTAGGGTCTCTTTTCCGCGGCTTTGATGCAATGGAGAGACCATTTGGGGTGAATACCAGAATTCGAAAGATTAGAACGCGAAAGGATGTAGGTATTGTAATGGCTTAAAGGCCTTCGGCCTAGCATCATTGGATCAAGTAAGCTAATTTGTTTGTAAAAATTACCTATTAAATAAAATAAAATAATATATTATTAGACTTTCTGACTCCTGATTTTTAAGTAAACGGTCAACATTTCCTGTAGCAGCCCTTGCAACAGACACCATTCAGGAAGGTGGCCTTCCCGGCGTCGATACTATTTCGTGGAGATAAGAGTCGGAGGGGGAATGGCCGTGAAGAATAGAAGCATAACAGCTGCAATCCATGGTCTTGACACGAAGAACGTGCGAACAAATATTAATATTAATAATCAGAATGAAAGATTTTTCCCCATTTGTTCACCAGAATTAACATTTTTTTCTACTGAAATTCCAAAGTAACGACAATCGAAAAGAACAAAATTTTTAAAACAATGTAGCGGAAGGACGACACTAATAAAGGAAATTTTCGAACTTACAAACAAGAATAGAGCTTATTGTGTTATGGCAGAAACAAGCCATAATTTTAAATCATGGGAAGGGAATGAATGCTTAAAGACTTTCATTGTAATATCTCTATTAATTCATTATATAATAGATATGTTGACATTTCTCTTATTATTTACTGTTAATAAATTTCCTACTTAAATATATATTCTAAAAGAATGACATAATTATAACAATTTTGAAATGCTCATGACAGTTCTGTCTGTAAATTTACCAAACTTTAACAAAAATGCGCATCTGCTGTCGCGACCGCTAATACTGATAGGAGAGTTTCTCACTTCATAGCGTCACGTGCGGCCACAAATTTGAAAATCCACAACAGAAGACGGAAGTGTACCGTTTTCTTTTCCATTTATGAATATCAGTATTCGTATGATTGCGAAGTGGAGGAGTGATCATCTTAATTAAAAATGAAATTTACCAACCAAGGTGGTTGAATTCTTGTCAAGTTTGAAAATATTATTATCATCTTCCTTATCATCTACCATTTTTATTTCGTGCTTTGGAATGATTGATTTTTGGAATTTCAGTAGAAGACGAGTTATACCTAAATTGAAAAAATCTATCATTCTGATCGTTAAAATTGGCGTTTGTTAATGTGACCTCAGTGTGAAGGTCATGGATTGCTGTATATATGCCTCTTATTCCTCACTGCCACCCCTCTCTCTCTCTCTCCCCTCTCCACGCAAATCTTGACACCGCGAAGGTTACCTTCCCCGAAGGCGAAAGTTGCAAGGGTTGCTACATGAAAGATTGTCCGTTTAATTCACTATCACATGTCAGAAAGTCTACGTTTATACTGAAATTACTATCAAAATACTAACATATGAAAGATAATTTTATTCCTCTTTTCATGATCTATCCATTGCTGGAGATTATTGAAATATATAGTTCCATTTAAAAAGTGGAAGATTATTAAATTTATCAAAAATTAAAATTATTATATACAATTTCTCTACGGCATGCTACTTTTCCCATGATTCCACATAGTTTAGGGAAAACTGCATCTCGATATCCTGAACCGTCTGGAAGTTATGGTTGGTGAGACATCCTGTTTTCTACTATACTACTATACTATGTTAATGCAGAATACGTGAACACTGTTTTGTTAAAGTAATATATTTTAATATTCTTCGAGACTTCATTATTAGTTCTTGAGCACTGTGCGTTCTACTTTTTGGAAAACCTATTTTGTGTTGTTTTTTTTTTTGCTCAGCATTTTTTGCTGCTGTTGGCCACCATTATGAACTTATATTGAAACTACTGATGTTGCAATTACTTATTGTAATTCATTGCAATATGAAGATACTTGAAATTTTTGTACTTGAAACTGAAATGTCATGATCTGGCCATTTTCTGTGTGTATTGGAAGTATATGACAAGAAATTTTCGGCTTATTTTCAATTGAATATTCAGTATAACCTGCAGCAATTGATAAAGATTTCCATCCTCCGACCGGCTGAGTTCCGCTCAGAGCTAGCAATACCGCTATCCCTGCAGTGACTGCCCGGGAGGTCCTAGGGTTCGAGTCTCGACTATGGCGAATTTTTTATACACGCTTGATAGCTTGATCGAATTCTGCTGCTTTCTGAAGAAGAATTCAAGCTATCAGCTGCTCTGATCAGTAGTATTCCGTGGTTTCTCAGATCAGTACCAGGCGAATGCTGGAGCAGGACTGTAACAATCGGGTCCCACATTTCTTCGTCTTCTGGGCATAAAAAGCATTCACTACACTAGCGAGACTAATTACCATATAGTTGACGTGACTGGAAACGTCCATTAATCAATCATCAATCCGTCCGCCGTGTTGCTAAAAAATGTTTGCATCTTTATGCAAAACATCAACTAACACAACTTACGCATTGAGCATATTGGAGTAATCCTCCGTTAATTTTTATTCTCATCAAGACGCTGTCAGTCAGTGCCTTTAATCCCTTCGACCACTCGTCCAGGAATTCGTGATGTCTCGAACTGTTTAACTTCTGTTACTTCTCGGAGCGCAGTTAAGTTATTCGGCTATCGACGCCTTTTAATAGCAGTGAGATCCGATCAAGAATCTGCAAGCAGGGAAGATCGTGTTCTGTGGAAACATTGCCCGATATAACCATTCACAAATGGAAAAGTCAAGAAATTATCGACTGTGCTGGAAATTTTACCGAATTTGTTTATGCCATTTGGTTGCCAGAATACTTGTTCCATGCGTCTTCACGCGATGTTTCTCACTATTCTCGACTCTTTGCCCGATGTATTACACTGGTATGCAAAGATGTTGCGGCATCAACCATTTTATGTTTCTTATGTCAATCGAATGCCTTTAACTATACAATTATTTTAGTTTTGGGGTTACCACGTACAGATTTTGCGCAATACGTTTTTTACATAAACATTTTTATGTATATTGCGTTAGAATAGTTCAAGTAGAGATACGCCTGTTAGAGATTGAACTCTTTCTCGGACTGTACTTAAAACCAACATAAACAACATATTATTGATGACGATCTCCAACATGGGTATATTGTTCCTTGCGCTCTGTTGTTTATACACAGCGCAGCGTGCGCTGCTGTGGCTTCCTCAGTACTCGCCATTTCGCGCTCGAAGGGGCGAGTTGTTCTCACGTGTCAGTAGTTATGTTTTAAACGTGAATAGTGTGGTTTTGATTTTGTATTTGTAAAAAAATGGGCAAGTTTAAGTTATACTTTGGGAAGACGCTGTGCGAATAATCCATTTTTTATAAATGAGGATGTTATGTGATCAAGAAGCAAATATAAACATTTCCCCAATGATCAAAAGTTTGTACTTGGTCTGTTTTGGATTTAAATTGAGAGATCAGGATATAACGTTTGCCCCATATATACCCGTAGTTTGTAAAACGTGTGATGAAAATTTAAGAGTACTACGGACGTCGTTGATCTATGCCGTTTGGTGTTCCTGTGGTTTGGCGAGAAAAACGAAATCATTCCGACGATTGTTATTTTTGTCCAAGTGTCTGGTTATAATGAGAATAATAAGGTGGCGATATTCTATCCTAATTTGCTGTCAGCAATAAGATTTGTGTCACATGGATCAGATATTTCAATTCCTATACCACCTACAGCATTACCAGAGAGTACTACCAGTTCTTCTCATTCTTCGAGTGCAGAAGGACGTGGTAACTTTTCAGAGTTAGAAAACTCTACATCCCCTCTACATCCACACTCTACATCCATTGAACTACTACAACACTCTACATCCATTGAAACAATCCGAATTAAACAATTTGGTACATGACTTGGGTCTGTTGAAGCAGAAGAATGATCTTTTAGATTCCAGAATGAAATAAAACTATCTAAAACAAAAGAACGACGTTTTACTGGTGTAGACATCGGGAAGAGGAATTCAATACATTGCAAAGGGTAACTTGTGGTCCGTTTGGACATACCAGCGTAATTGCTTATTTAGGAATAACATCTAGGGAAACAAAAGATTGGCGTTTTTATTGAATCTAATGAAAGAAGTCTACAAGGTGATCCTTTTGCACAACGAGTATGAACTTCCTAGATTCCAACAGCCCATTCTAGCTCTATTCAGCTTATTTCTCAAGGACACATCAAAATTTGTATAATATTGTAGAAGATATTAAATATAATGAACACTGGTGGTACGAATGCTGTGATCTAAAGGTGAACGGTATTTTATTGGGACAGCAGAGAGGGTACACCAAATTTCAATATTTTGCACGTGAATGGAACTCCAGAGACAGATAAAGACACTGAAGTTACAGATTGCCAGAAAAAAAACTAAAGGGCTAGGAACAAAAACGTAATTAATAGCCCACTTATTGACTTGGAAAAATCTTTGCTTCCTCTCTTGAATAACTAAGTAGGAATACTGAAGCAATTTGTAAAAGCTTTGAAAAACTTGCTCTTGCTTTCAACATCTTGTGCAAATGTTTTCATTGTTGTCAGTAAGGAAAGTGGGAGAAGGCGTTTTCGATGTCCCATACATTCACCGGTTTTAAAAGCACAATGACTGACGTAGAACTTCAATCACGGGACTCATTCAAGGATGTAATCAACAATTTTCTAGGTAATGTAAAATATGTACAATTTGAACAGATTGTTAAAATAATGCTCCACCAATTTAAGGCACTCAGATGTAACATATGATTCAAATTACATTTTCTCCATTCTTATCTTGAATACTTCCCGGAAAACTTAGAAGCACTAAGTGAATAATAGGGAAACAGATTTCATCAGAACATGAACCAGATGGAAATGAGGTACCAGAATCGACGGGACGTCGCCTTGATAGCAGGAGATGGTTTTTAATAACAGACAACACTCGCATGGATCATAAACGTCAGTCAACAAGGCGTTCGTTTTCAAGAAGAAGGATGTGAAAATGTTTCCTGCGGGGCGTTTGAAATTTCACTATCCATTTTAAACTATTGTATCAGTGCATTTAAATATTTAAACAAATATTTTAAGCCTTTCAAAATATGCTCACGAACAAGAAATTATTTAAAACGTATTTTTTTTTCAAAATCCATACGTGATAGTTAGGCACGCAGTTCTGAATTCAAATTAGGTTTAGAAACGTTTCAAACCCTGTACCGCACAAAAAAATTAATATCGAAGGCCTGTGTCATCTTTCATAACTCACATTATTTGTTCGTAGAACTCTGTATTGCTTAGAATGTTCAGAAATTTTCAACAACAAAAAGCGTAGTTGGTATACTTGCACGTTCTATCAATATATTGCCCACATCTTCAATACCACGCTCATTTATTTGACACAATTAACGACATTTTCCTAACATTCCCTCAATTAAAGCAATTTGCAATATAAAAAAAGTGATCATCTCTCCCACTTCCGATAAATTATTTGATTTGTTGTGTAATTTAAATCTTTGGGTTTGATAATTCTAATAAATTACATCATACTGCATAGACTTGTTGAAGCGCCATTATCTTAACAGCGAATTGAATTCCGTGTTAACAAAATTTTTACTGTCAAGGCTGAGTGGGCGCGGGCCACGCGTACTAGAAATTCTCCTAATAAGTGATCTCATGACCAGAAACAAATCACTTAAAATAAAATCACAAGTAAGACTAGCGAATTCAGAAACTTAAAAAACACATTGCTTCCTGATCCTGTCATTGCAATGGCAAGCAAAACGCAGGTCACAAATAAGGAAGCAAATGAAAAAACAATTTGCATCACTATTTACATTGTTATAATTCTCAATGTAAATGATGCCACGTAAAGCAAACCTTTAATAATATATTGTCCTTTAAACTGTAGACGTTTCGTAAACAACTGCCGCACATGTTTTCCACTTATCTCAAAAGATCGATTTGTGAATATCACAAGGAAAAAATTATTTCCTTGTTATATCCTCAGACGGATGGCCCAAACATGAATATGCACGAATTCATTGTAACATGCATGTTTTTTTAATTTCTTTATTGTATCTGCATTGTACAACTTATTCTGGTATATTTTGCTGAGGGAGGGAATCCATCCATTCCCGAAACGTCATTGAAAGTGGATATAATTACAATAAAGATGTAAGATATGAAGAAATAATATAACCTTGATTGTCCCTAATATTAATTACTTAAAAATGATACATTTGTGGCTTGTTTAGTCCTATTGGTGCCGTAATATACTGAACAAAATGAAGGAATTATACATACTACTCTCTAGTCATTAATATAATTAATATTTAGTTAAATGAAAAAATAATACCAAAAGTATTATTTTTTTGCTTAATACACTGGCTCATCGCAGTGCGGTGACTCAGATTTACTGAGTCATTTGTGTAAACAGAGGAATCGTCGAAACATGTGCGTTGTTCTGTGAAGTTAGTAACCACAGATTGACTTACAATAATATCAATACTATTGTTATTTGAATTTTCTTAATATGAAAATCTATCATTGCAGAAGTGTACGTTTATGATATTACAACCAGCATTCTTGAGCAGAAAAAAATGACTTTGACGTAAAAAATTATATTATTGGAAAAACTAGTTTTCAAAATTATTTGTCGTGACGAGTCAAGTGAAGTTTCTTCAAGAAAGTGAGAATCGTCCATAGTTATTTATGCCGTAAATATGTTGGGCCGTGAGAATGATGAGTAACGTGCACTGCTGGTCTTGGTCACCCTAACGAATCACCTGATACTAGTAAGAAAGAAACTGACGGAGTAAGATCTTGTGTTTCTTCTGCTGTTTTCACCCATCGTTTACCTTTTTCTCCTCTCTTTATGAAACAAAAATAAAATTTAACGCTGAAAATTTTCAGTGTCCAGAGTGATTTTTTAGAAAATTATTATTTCTTACTGAAGATGTAATTCATTGATTGCTGTGAATTAATGTTTTGGCTACTCTGCATCCTTTTGTGCTGTACTTCAGAGAAAGCAAAGAATTTAAAATTAAAAATAAAATTATATGATGGCGTAGGCTTTCGAATTCAATTCACCATTGCCAGTGTAAACTCATAACACTTCTCAAGTAAGTTTATGACAGTGTTAACATACATATTTCGGATGGGGTCGGTGCCTAGTATTACAAAAAAATGCAAATTTATGCTTCCACAAAGATGTTTTCAATGAGAGTGCTGAATGGCATTTCTTCGCTTCGTAACGTTTAAGGAAAGGGATATTGCGACGTAGTGAGGGGGAGGTGCAACTATAATATTCTTACTAAAAGCAGCATTTAATTCTGACAGGAACCTATTAATTTACCCACGAAGGTATTTAAGTGTGTTGATGGTAGTGTGAAGAACATTACTTTTATATTTTTTGCAACGCTGAATATTTAGAAAGAGGACTATTGCAACAATAACATAATATATAAACAGAAGCACAAAGAAAACGCATAATTTCATTTCTTTATGAAAAGGTACATTAACCATATTCTCGGTAAAATGAAGTAAAAAAAGTAACAAATTAATTCATTGTATCATATAATCTTATTCGCATAAATATTCCGTCCGTTTAATACTAAACTGAATCAGTTTGATACTTTTTAATTTGAATTTAATCGGCTATGATGGTCATATGTACATATCTGGCACGTAGTAAGATGTGAAGGGGTACTTCTGTTTATTGCTCTGTAAAAGTATATTGATGGTAATCGTCTACTGCTGATTGGCACGTGTTTTAACGGTGACGCTCTAGCAGACGCGACAGCATAACAGAAACTAGACATTTCTATTGTATTTAATTTCTCAGATTCACCTCTGTGTCCCTCTTTGTAACTTATCACACCTATGTATAACGTTTTATAGATTACAATAATGTTTGTTTAAAATTTTTATCACAGTCACAATGAGTGAACGAAATGCTACACAGGGAAAGACACAACTGCTAGGTCACATTACTGATGTTAGCAATGCACGCATTAATATTAACAAAAATATTACAAAAAAGCCGCTTCTACGAATACTTCATCCATATCTATCTGAGGCGCACTACTTATCTGTGTGACTATGCATTTTATACAGTTCTGATTGAATGAGACCTGCACCATTTTCTTAAACGTCCTTTGTGCTGGCCACAGAAAAGTTTAATCCATAAAATTGGAGCCATTTTTGAGAAAATTTTAAAAATGTAATTGAGGCGTCATGTAAAGTACACCCAAAAAATTTAAACGTCCATTACAAATTGGCAGGGATTACAGCACATTAAATCGATCGGTGAATATCAATTTTGAAGAAAATAGGCTGAACGGTGTCGTTGCCCACAGTAACCGGTCGGACTGACAGTGATCGGGCGGGCTGACAGACGGGCGGACACGGATAGACAGACTGGCTGACAGAGACAGACAGAGACGTATTCTTGAACGATTTAAAAAAAACATTCTTCTAGTTTTTTCATCAACATCTTTTGCCTCACCACAAACTTGATTAAAAACAATTCTGTGACGCAATCTGAAACTCACAAGGTAGCTGTTGGATGCTTTAAAGTTCGTTTTCCCTCATTTCTGAGCTTCTATCACTTCTGCTAGATTCATCAACTCATAAATTGGCATTCCGTTAGTTCTAGCACTTACTAAGCATTTCCAAATGATCACTTTAATTATCTCGTAGGAAGATGATTTACTTAGCGACTTTCTCTTTCCCGGAATTCCTTTTAATCATTCATTCGTGATTTTATCTCTGATTTTTAAGGTGTCATATCTTGAGTTTCCCTAAGTTTAAATTTCTTTATTGAAACCATGAAAAAGTGCTTCTTTATTTTTTTATTTATTCTAGCTTGGCCATTGGCTCTCTGCAGCCGCATACGATAGATACATTAATAATATTTATATACAAGAATCATTTGAGAACAGAACAAACAGAATAAACAGTAATTTAGTTTTAGATATAAGACAATACAGTAATTTTATAAGTAGTTTATAATGGGAAAAGACTTATCGGGTTGTGTCTATGGGGGGTCGAAAAATTCTCTTGGTAGCTTTCTCTTAATCGTTTGCGATGAGGATTTTGCTTACCTATGTGAAAGTGAATTGCTGAAGTGGTCTTTGATATTTTGGAATAAAATTTTGCGGATAAGAGAGAGAAATGGACGGAGATTGGTGTAATGCCAAGTTCATTATGTAACTGCGCATTCGGAATGTACCAGGGAACTTTTGTGATGGTGCGTAGGAATCTATTTTGGAAAATTTGAATTTTGTTGCTGTTCGTTTTGGCTGCGGCAGCCCAGACAGGGGAAGCGTAGCAAAGCATGGGTCGTACGATATCATTGCTTTATTTAGGTGAATAACAACATGTAGTAGTAGGGGGATGATTTTTTGAGAACCGGACATAATTGATGGGCTCTACTAGTCGCTAGCGCTAATCGGTGTTTTATATTTTGCCGTCATGTACGCCTCTTATCGAACAGAACTCTCTGATATTTGACAGTTTTGTTGGGAGGGAGCCAGGCGATGTTTTGGGATTGGTAGGTGAGATTTGGAGGGACATCTGGTCTACGAATGGTAAACAATTTTGCCTGGCTTTTATTAGTATTTATTTCAATGTGACATTTTTTGGCCCAGTTGGAAAATAATGTGAGGTGATGCTGCAGATCATTCACGGCAGATTGAAGATTGCAATTTGAGGAGTACAGGAGGAGAGACGAACAGAAAATGTTCGGTTGGAAAGAAAACTTTCAATGATACGTGAAAGATATAGTGGAGTACCTACACTGCGGAGTTTGAAAATTAACCCTGGGTGCCAGATGGTATCGAAAGCTTTAGCTACATCTAGAAAAACTGCTGCGGTATGTTTATGGTCATGAAATCCTTCGATGATATCTTCAGTTAGGCGTAAGATTTGATAATACGTGGACAAAAGGGTTTGGAATCCAAACTGATGAGGGTATGGCATTGACTGCGCTGAGATATGAGTTCAGCCTAGAGAGTATACGTTTTTCAAATAGCTTCCCCATTGTGGGAAGCAAACTAATCGGGCGATAGCTAGTTAGATGATTTTGAGCTTTCCCTGGCTTTAGAATGGGAATAATGTGGGTGTGTTTTCATTTATCAGGGAATTACGAGAACGATTGTCTCAAAGCGGCATTAAATATTGCTGTAATATGTACGATTACTTTTATGGAATGGCGTTTTAATAAAAAAAGTTGATATTAGATCATGGTCATTTGATAATTTCGGGGCTGTTAGTGAAAGACACTTGATGATTTCTGATGGTGAAATAAATTTAGGGCATTCAGGAACCGTTATTTCTGGTCGTGCAATTTCTTCTTCTATATGACTATCGTCGGGCCAATTTCGAGAAGGGTAAGAAGTAAAGGTAAATGCAAAATAATTACCCAACATATCGCATTTATCTGAAGGAGAAGCTGCTTCTCCAGTTGAAGTAACAAGGGTTGGTAGGTTTGTGCAAAAGACGTCGGGTTATATTCCACAGTGTATGATTATATGGGTTTGCCGTGTTTGAAGATGAATCTTTTGCGCGTGATTGGACGCCAAAAGTTGTTTCACAATTTTAGTTATGCGGTTTAAATAAGATTTTAAGAGAGGATAACGATGTCTCAACCAGTTATTACGAATATATCGTTTATACTCGATTAGTTTCTTCACTACAGGTGGTATTGCTGGGCTGTCGGGGCCGTTACGTCGAGGGCATCTAATATAGTATGAGTAAGTGAGTCTATGGCACTGTCGATTTCCTGCGTAGTACGGAGTAATGGCAGTTGAGGTAGAAGATGTGTAACTAGCATCTGATAATATGGCCAATTGACATTACGTAAATGATAAGGCTGAGCGGGGCGAATTTCTTCTGGAGTTGTTTCGAGTGAGTCGGTTGACGGGGCGATGATCGATTTGCAGGACAATATGAGTCTCGACTTGAATGTCACAACTAAAGTTGTTAGAAACGCCGAAATCTAGTATATCATCATGCACAGACGCGCGATAGGGATAGTAGCTGTGTGTACCAGGGGCATGTACAGCCAGATTTAATCTTTGTATGTCAGCAAGCAATAGATTACAGGCAGGTGAGTTTAGTCTACTTCCCCAAGAAACGTGTTTAGCATTCCAATCACCTATCACTAATGTTGGTTGACGGGAGGAAAATAAAGTATCAATGTCACCTGATCTGTATGGAATATTAGGGGCTTGTAAATTGAAGTGATTATTAGGGTAGATTGACATTTCCTCTGAATAGCCACACTAATATTTTCGAAAGTAGTATTTATATGGCGACCCCACCGCTGCACCGTTTTCGCGGTCGGTTTAATCGAATTTTCATCGAAGGGCAAAGATAGGTTTCCTGAATGCAAGCTACTTGTATTTTATTATTATGCAAAAAGTGGGCTAGCATATGAATATTAGGTTTAACATCGTTCGCATTCCATGAAATAAGGCGGAGAGAGGAATGAGTGGCACTACTTATAGGCATGATTTTATGAATAATATAATTTGATTGATTGGAGGATGGAGTTTGTAAGAGAAGGAATAATTTGACTTAGAAGTTTGGAGAAGAAATGTTCTACCTGTTGGGAGATAAATTGTTTCAATTGGAAGGGCTGCCCAATGGGCGATTGTATGGGCTGTTTGAAAACACCTGAATATAGCGGCATTTGGTTTGGTAATGATAGCTGTAGAATTCTACGACGGGTGGGATATGGATCTTGATGCATTGTGATAGGAAGGGAAGAGGAAGGATGAGGATAGACTACAGAGAGGCCCTTGGAGGGGTTGACGAACGTGGATAATGGGGTATCGCTGATTGTGCGAATTGTTGACGGTTGGGGTAGCGGGATGGGAGTGATTTTCTCTGGAGAATTTGTTGATAAATTTCACAGTCGCGACTAGAGGATCGATGAACCTTTTCGCAGAGTGAACATTTGGTATTGGTTCTAGAACATTCGGCCGTGGCATGCGATCCTGCACATTTGCCGCAACGATGCGGATTACCACAGTTACTTTTTGTGTGTCCGAATAACTGACAACGTCGACACTGTACTGGCCCGGTCTATGACGACGCTCTTCAACCGTGATTATAGCATTGAACAGTTTTTTTAGTTCATATATTGCCCTGGTTTCTGATGATTTCGGAAGAGTGACTGCATAAAGGCCAAGGTTGACGATTAGAATCAGTCAGTCTGATAACCGTTATTATTGTTTTGGTAAATTTCTGTTTACTAGTTTTTGATGTATTTCTGCCTCACTATAGGATGTTGGGACATTTCGTAGCACTACAGAAATAGTAGTCTTTGTCGGGTCCCTGTAGGTATGATAGTACATGCCTTTCGTTGACAAGTGCTTACGAAGTAAAGTCCTCGACTGTACTTGTTCTGATTACAGTATAAGGTCCTCTGATTTTTGTAACAAAATTTTCGTAACAAAGTTCGCTCTTCGCATCTCTCCTTCCTTCACACGGGTTTGTGAAGATCAGGGCCATTACAAATAATCAGTGGCCTTCACAAGAGTATCGTGGGAAATACGATGTTCGGAAAGGGTAGCTGAGAAAGCGAATAGACGAGCTCAGCTCTGAGGATGTGTATGTAATAAAATTATATCTAATGCTATATGCTCCACCATTCTTGAGTATAACAAAAGAGCAATTTATTCTTCACGTCTCTGCTTGCGTCACCGAAATAATAATAATAATAATAATAATAATAATAATAACAAACTCGAAGCCCTCCAAAGAGAAGATAGAAGTAAAAATCTGAAGAACAAAGTAACATTCATTAAGAAAAAACATCGTAAACACACGCACACACACCACAATCGCGATAATACACATCTGCTTGAATTTATAGAACATAGTTTATAGTTTCTAAAATAGAAACTAAGAGTTTACAGCCAACGTATTTGACGTTACATCAAAAGCCTTAAGGGGAAAGCAGACAATAGAGGTTTTCTCAGGATCCAAAAGGATTTTTACAGAACGATGAAAGAAGGGAATACAGAAGTGAACAGCTTACCCCAGAAATCTATAATTGAAGATACCTGGAGTAAAATATGGTCGACCGAAAGTCACTTTAACGCCAACGTATTGCAGGTCAGAAATGCGGCAGCACAGACCACCGAAATGACAACTGCTCAAATCACCCAAGATATTCTACATGAAGTTGTATAAAAACATCAAAATTGCAAATGCCCTGGATCAGACGATCTTCACAACTACTGGTTTTAAAAATTTACCTGTCTCCACGGGAAAATTCTGAATCTTATAAACCACTTTCTTAATAATCCCAAAGAAATTCCGCACTTCCTGTGTGAGGGTGTCACATATATGAAGCCGAAAACCAATATAGATCCTACGAAATATAAACCAATCACTTGTCTTAATTCTTTTGACAAAGTCATCACAAGTTGTTAAATAATGGTTATCGAGCCCCATTATGCAACATATTGTATCTTAGCCGGAAGAAAGGATGCAGTAAGGGCTCCCTTGGATATAAAGTACAACTTATCATCGATAGTGTGGTCATGACTTAAGTATGTAAGAAGAAACGCTACTTGTTCACCTGTTTAATTTATCATAGAAAGGCTTATGACAAGGTCCATATGATTGGCTCTTTTATGTGCTGTCACTATGTGCTGTATTAATTCGGCAATAGTGAATTTTTTTCAAATCCATCATGGGCAAATGGAAGACCACAATTCGTGTCACTTTAATAAAACGAAATAATGGTTAGCAAGGAAATAAATATAAAGCGTGGAATTTTTCAAGGTGATAGCCTGGGCCCTTACTGTTTCTGCCTGGCAATTTACCCTTTTTCAACACTCCTAGAAGGCTTGAAATTAGGTTTCGAACTGAGAAGCATTGAAAGATTGCTGATAACTCGCTTAGCATATATGGACGGCGTCAAAATCTACTCTGGTACGATGCGTAGCCGAAACATTCAGATGAAAGCCATTGAAGATTTCTCCAGGGACATCAATATACAACTAGGCATTAATAAATGCAAAATACAAATACAAAAGGGTAAACCCACTAGTGAACTCGCATACGAGTCTATTAATGGAGAAACCATCCCCACTCTGGAAACTAATTAGCTTGTCAAATACTGGTTTACAACCAGGAAATACGATTGAACATCAACAGAAATCTATCCTCAAAACTGAGCTTGCCAATCAACTCAAGGTAGTATTGAAAACTTCCCTCAACTCTCGAAACCTCACGGCTGACATCAACTTGTATGCTCTACCCATTGTCACCTCGATGGGTGTTCTTAAATGGTTCACAACCAATCTAGGGGAATTGGAAAGACTTATAAGACTTCAAATGACATGCTTCGGTTACCACCATTCTAAAAGTGCGATGCAGAGGGGCGCACTGCCTCGGCAGATGGGTTGGCGTGGAATTGTGAAGTTCACGAATCTCCATGCCAAACCAATAATAGTTATGAGGAAGTACTTTGCAGAGACAGCACAT